>BSBK01006128.1:0-402358 GCA_027943335.1 Chamaecyparis obtusa | reverse complement strand
GTGTGTATTGCATATATATTATTGATATATACATATGTATATATGTACATATACGTATATGTATGTATATATAAATATATGTAAATATTTATATATACGTACATATATATGTGTACATATGTGTATGTATGTATATCCTAAATATATGTAAATATTATATATATGTACATATATATGTATACATATGTGTGTGTGTGTGTGTGTGTGTGTGTGTGTGTGTGTGTGTGTGTGTGTGTCTATATATATATTGATGAAGGGGTGCTCCCCTTAATACCACAAACACATAACAGAAATAGAGAAACGACAACAATAATATGCAAGAACAAAAATTGGCTTCTTATTATCTCCACAAATATGGAATTACAAACTTTTAGAATTACAATATGCAAAGCCACATGGGCATTCCCTTACAATATGTCTGTAGGAAAAAGCCTTGAATCAATACCCAGACCTACTACCCAGAACTGCCCTAGACAACACTACGAACCTTCTTTATATAGGCAATTTCCACCACCCGAGAAGGTTCTAGAAATTTAGCCCTTATGGCCGACCAAACTTAGAATTATTTTATTTTACAATTTATTACATCAAAGTCGGCTCAAAATGAGTTCTGAACCCAAACAGTAATTTTGAAGAAAAATTATTTTCTGCCATTTCAGGTGACCCAACTTCTGAAGACCATAAGTCATCACCCATTGACCTAATTGGCTATTATAACCCCATTTTGGAAACGCCATGAAGCGCTCTATAGGCTTGACCTGCACAAAGCACCCGTCACCCAAATTTTCAACCTCATTTGAGGCCTCTAAAGCCTTCAAAATTGAGTTTGAAGTTTCTGTACCCTGCTGCCAATACCAAAAATTTTCAATATCTTCAAACATAGACCTGATCTAGCCATGAAACTTTGCTAGCAGGCTGATATGACTGAGATGAACCTCGACATGTAAAATCAGAACATTCCAAGATCATAAGACCAACTTACTAAAAATAGCAAGTTTCTATAAATAGCAACTTTGCACAAGATAGCCCTTATTGAATACAAAAATAGAAATATTTTTGGGTGATGCAAGATTGCTCTTACACCCAGGATTGCTCCTGCATCAGACACCTGGGGTAATTTGAGAAGTGACCCTGTCACGACTCAGGTGTGCAAAGGAAAACCAAGATGATTAACCTCCTCCTTTGTTAGCCATGATGAATCTTCAATAAGTCATGCTTTCCATTTGACCAAATACTCTTCATATGTCATGTTCCTTGTGCTTCTGCCAACACGACTGTCTAGTATGTCTTCAATCTCCTTGATATCTGAACTAGTTGGTGGTATACTCCACTGTGCTGCTGCAACCTCATCTTCAACACCTCCTTCATGATACTCTGTCAAATCTGAAATGTTAAACACTGGTGAAATATTCAGCTCACTAGGCAATTCTACCTCATATGCATTTTCCGAATCATGCTTCTTCAATATCTTACATGGTTCAAACTTCTTCATTTTCAGCTTGTTATATGTACTAACCGAAAATCACTCCTTCTGCAAATGAACCATGACTTCATCACCAACTTGAAATTCCTTATGCCTCCTTTTCTCATTCACCTTAGCCTTATACTGCGCATTCATCTTGGTAATATGCTTCCTCACCTCCCTCATGGATGTTCTTCAAGTGTTCTGCAAAATCTTCAGCTTCAGCACTACTTATTTCTCCTTTATCTATCTTTCTCAATTTAGATGCATTTCTTGGACTACTTCCATATACAATCTGGAATGGTGATTTACTAGTGCTCCTATTGATAGAATTATTGTATGCAAATTCTTCCTGTGGTAAAATCAAATCCCATCCTGTTGGCTTATCTCCAACCAAACATCTCAGCAAATTTCCCAAACTTCTATTCACCACCTCTGTCTGTCCATCAGTTTGTGAATGATGTGATGAACTGAACTTCAAATCTATCTTCAACTTCTTCCACAATGTCCACCAAAAATATCCAACAAACTTAGTATCTCGATCTGAAACTGTGGTCTTTGGCAACCCATGTAGTCTCACCACTTCTCTGAAAAACAATTCTGCTACATGAACAACATCATTAGTCTTCTTGTAGGGAATGAAATGTGTCATCTTCCAAAAATCTGTCAACCACCACAAAAACTGAATCATGTCCTTGCTGTGTCCTCGGTAAACCAAGAACAAAGTCCATACTGATATCCTCCCAAGGCTTCTCTGGTATAGGCAATGGCTGATACAACTCTGTATTTTGCTTCATTCCTTTCGCCATCTGACATACTTTGCAACTCTATACAAACTTCACATCTTGCTGCAATTGTGGCCAATAATAATTTTCACTAACCAAAGCAAGGGGTTTTATCATGACCAAAATGTCCCGCCAATCCTCCACTATGCTTCTCCTTGATGAGATTCTCCCTCATAGAACTTCATGGAATGCACAATTGACTCCCTCTGAATAGCATATCATCCTGGATGATGAAATCCAACCATTTCATCCTGTCTAGAGATAACAGGTTCTGTACAAGCTTTCCAAGCTTCACCAAAATCAGGATCCTCTGGATATAAATTCTTGAGTTCCTTGAACCCAACCACCTCAATCTGCATCTCTGTCAGCAATAGTTGCCTTCTGCTAAGAGCATCTGCAACCCTATTAGACTTTCCACTTCTATGTTTCAAAACAAATGTATAACTCTGCAAAAATTCAACCCATTTTAAATGCTCTGATTCAACTTTCCTTGACTATTCAAATATTGCAAAGCTTGATGATCAGTATACAAAACAAACTCCTTAGGAAGCAGATAATGTCTCCACTTCTTTAATGCCTGAACTATAGCATAAAATTTCTGATCATAGACATATATTTTCTCTTGGCATCATTTAACTTCTCACTGAAATAAGCAACAGGTTTACCTTCTTGGCTCATAATAGCTCCTATTGCAGGTACCACTAGCATCACAATCTATTTGAAACACATTATTAAAATTTGGAAGTGCTAAAATAGGTTGTTTCTGTAACTTTTTGTTTCAACAATTGAAAACTCTTTTGCTACCCCATTAGTCCACTTAAACTCTTTTCTATCCCCTCTTATTATTTCAGTTAAGGGTCCACAAATACTGCTAAAATTTCTGATAAACTTTCTATAAAAGCTAGCCAAACCATGAAAAGATCTTACCTTAGTAGCACTCCTTGGAGTAGGCCATTCAAGGATAGCCTATACCTTCTCTGGGTCCATTTTTAGACCTTTTGCTGAAACTAAAAATCCCAAATACACTAATTCTTTCTTCACAAAACTGTACTTCTTCAAATTAATCAACAATTTCTCATCTCTCAATTTTCTCAACACCATACGAATATGCATCATATGTTCCTCTAATGTCTTGCTAAAAATCAAAATATCATCTAGGTAAACAATGACAAACTTACCCAGAAATTCTTTTAGAACCTCGTTCATGAGCCGCATGAAAGTGCTCCGTGCATTGGTTAGCCAAAAAAGCATGACTAACCACTCATATAGTCCTTCCTTTGTCTTGAAGGTAGTCTTCCATTCATCTCCTTCTCTGATCTGAATCTGGTGATATCCACTCTTCAGATCTATCTTTGAGAAATACACAGCTTCACTCAAACATCCATAATATCAACCATTCGTGGTAATGGAAACCCTATACTTGATTGTGATCTTGTTTATTGCTCTAGAATCTGTACACATCCTCCACTCTCCATTCTTCTTTGGTGCTAATACCACTGGTACAGCATAGGGGACTCAAACTCTCTCGAATCAACCCCTTCTGCAATAACTCATGTACTTGTCTATTCAAGTCTTCACTTTCTGCTGGTGTCATTCTGTGTGCTGCCTTATTTGGAAAATTGGCTCCTGGAATCAAATCCATCGGATGACTGATCTTTCTTACCGGTGGTAATCCATCAGGTACATTATCAGATACAATATCCTAAAACTCATTCAACAAATCTACAACCTCTATAGGTACATCCTCTACTTCTTTACCATACTTTTGGAATTAAAGAAAAACACACATGCTCATGCCTCATACCATTTAGGAATTTTCTTCAATCAACAAATGTTATTCTTGCATTACCACATACCTTTTCTTCGATCTCCTTCAATGGCTTTAGCTTATTTCACACTCCATCCTTTGTCAGGGAATAGGTATTCGCACAACCATCATGTACAGCACATTTGTCAAACTGCCATGGTCTTACCAATAACATATGACATGCATCCATAGAGATGATATCACATAGTACCTCATCTTGGTACCCGCCGATCTTGAACTTTACCAGGCACTGTTCACTGACCATGACCTTGTGGTCATCTTGCACCCAGGCAATCTGATATGGATGTGGGTGTTTCTATCTCTTGAGCTTCAACTTTGTCACCATCTCTTCTGACACCAAATTGTTAGTGCTTCCACTATCGATAATCACATCATAGCATTTACCCTCACACTTGCATTGAGTGTGAAATAGGCTCCTCCTTTGTTCATGTTCATTCTCACCACTCAGCAAGACTCTTCTATTAATTAGCATTTCTCCTCTTTCAGCATCTTCAAAATTTGATGATCTGGCATCTTTATCTACATGTGCAACTTTGGCCTAGCCTTCATTTCTCCTGTCTATTCTACCTTGGTGCTGAGGACATTCAAATGCCCTATGACCTTCTCCACAGTGAAAACATGTTCCACGGAAGCCTCCTCTTCCAGATCCTTTTCCTCTTCCTCTTCCTCTCTTGATCTCTATTACTCGATCCTAGAAATGACTCAAATTATTTCCTCTCTGATTCTGACTGCTACTAGCCTCATCCTTCTTTTTTTGGATCTTCATTTCGGCCACCATATGATCATCCGCCAGATCTTCCACCACGACCTCTTCCATTTTGTCTGCTCTCAAACTTCTTGTTCAACTTTTCCTCTACTTTTAGGGCAAACTGGTATGCCTCCTCAATACTATTCATTCAAACCAAATTCAACTCCAACTGAATGCTTGGCCTTAACCCATTAAGGTATCATGCAACTTTCTCCTTATCATCTTCTGCATGACCTGTTCTAATGAGAGTCGATAGAACTCCTCTGTATACTCCTGAACAGATCTTCCTACTTGCTTCAAACTTTGTATTTTCTTTAGTAGGTCAAGCTCATAATCAACAAGAATGAATTGTCACTTCAATTTATCCACCATCCGATCCCATCTTGTGATTTTATCTTTCCCTCTTCTATTTCACTCCAATTGAATTTCTTGCCACCAGATCTTCGCATGACCTTTCAATCTAGCCTTCATAAATTTGACCCTATCAGGATCCTCAACATCTTCATACTCAAAATATTCCTCACATTCATTGATCCAGTCGATCAATTCCTCTGGGTTAAGATTTCTAGAAAATGTAGGAACCTCAATCTTAGGTCTTTTCCAATCTTGGAAATCACCTGAAAAAGTCTTTCTTCCTCCTGGTTCACAATTTCAGCTTCTCCTTCTTGGGTATTTCTTCCTCGGCTTCATTCTCACTTTCATCTCTGACATTAAGATTCATTCCTCTACAAATCTCTTCTTGCAATGCTCACACTTGTCTCTACAGCTCTCTAACCTTAGGTGTCACAGCACCAGCTCTTCTGCCACGTTCTCTTCGTGGAGGCATTTTTACGATGCGCGTTGAAACCCTAACCACGGTCCTAGTGAAAACTACCTCATAGTCAGCGATCTATTTACACACTCAAGAACTCCTGCTCTGATACCACTTGATGAAGGGTGCTCCCCTTAATACCATAAACACATAACAAAAATAGAGAAATAACAACAATAATATGCAAGAACAGAAAATTGGCTTCTTATTATGCTCCACAAATGTGGAATTACAAACTTTCAAAATTACAATATGCAAAGCTACATGGGCATTCCCTTACAATATTCTATAGGAAAAAACCTCGAATCAATACCCCAGACCTACTACCCAGAACTGCCCTAGACAACACTACGGGCCTTCTTTATATAGGCAATTTCCACCGCCTGAGAAGGTTCTAGAAATTTAGCCTTTATGGCTGACCAAACTTATAGAATTATTTTATTTTACAATTTATTACATCAAAGTCGGCTCAAAATGAGTTTTGAAACCCAAACAAAAATTTTGAAGAAAAATTATTTTCTACCATTTCAGGTGACCCAACTTTTGAAGACCATAAGTCATCACCCGTTGACCCGATTGGCTATTATAACTCCATTATGGAAACACCACGAAGCGCTCTACAGGCTTGACCCGTGCAAAGCACCCATCACCCAAATTTTCAACCTCATCCGAAGCCTCTAAAGCCTTCAAAACTGAGTTTGAAATTTCTGTATCCTGCTGCCAATACCAAAAATTTTCAATATCTTCAAACTAGACCTGATGTAGCCAAGAAACTTTGCTGGCAGGCTGATATGACTGAGATGAACCTCCACATGTAAAATTAGAATATTCCGAGATCATAAAATCAAGTTTTTATAAATAGCAACTCTGCACAAGATAGCCCTTATTGAATACAAAAATAGAAATATTTTTGGGTGATGCAAGATTTCTCTTACACCCAAGATGCTCTTGCATCATATATATATATATAGTTTATAATATATATATATATATATATATATATATATATATATATATATATATGTATATGTATATGTAGTATGTATATGTTATGTATATGTAACTATATGTGTATATGTATATGTATATAGTATATGTATATATGTATATATGTATTATATATATATACATATATATATATGTATATGTATGTATGTATATATATATATATATGCATGTATATATGTATATATATATATATTATGTATATATATATATATATATATATGTATATGTATATGTATATATATATGTATATGTGTATATGTGTATATATGTATGTATATGTATGTATATGTATATTTTTGTATATATTATATGTATGTATGTATATATATATATATATACATATATATATATATATATATCTATATATATATGTATATGTGTATATGTGTATATATGTATGTATATGTATGTATATGTATATTTTTGTATATATATATGTATGTATATATATATATATATAATATATACTATATATAATATATATATATATATATATATAGATATATATATATATATATATATATATATATATAGACTATATACTATGTATGTATGTATGTATGTATGTATGTATGTATGTATGTATGTGTGTTTTATAATATTAAATATAATTTGAATTAATTCATGTATGAAAAAGTATCCAAATGTATTTTCTTCTCATGTTTCGTACCTTTGTTAATGATTTCAATCCTCAATAAATATCCTTGATTTTTAATGGCTGCATCTGATTGGAAAGAGACTTTTTTTTGTGAATACTCTCTCTCTCTCTCTCTCAATCAAATTCTATCCACTCTTTTATATCTCATGTTTGAGGGGATCACATGTTTTAGTTTCATATATTTTGGCCATTCAGTAAACTTAATGATATTTTAATTTAATGCTTTTATACCCTATTTATATTTTAGAAATCATTCTTTTATATTATGATTTACACTTATTTAATTATTTTGTATTTTAATTTAGATTTTCTTTATTTTCTTTTAAATTTTGAATTAATTTTTTTATTAAATGCTTTTTTTTATGAATAGTTCCTTCTCAATTAATAAAATATAAAAGTTACATATTCACAAAAAAGGGGTCGTGGGACATAGAAATCACCATGCAGAGTTCACACAACAAAGCCAGAAACAACAACAACTATTCATCAAAAAAAAATAGGCATAAAGCCTTTAAGCAGTAAGAGCGGTGCTAGAAGGAGGAAAATCTTTGTCATTAGAACCCCACACATGATTGGGTTAATAGGAGGGTCAAGAAGTGACCAACCATCATCTTCTACTTCTTTTTTCTCTTTCTCTTTTGCTCGGGGTGGAAAAATGGCCAGAGCTAGGTGGGGAAACTTGGAGGAGGTGGTAGGGTGCCAATCAGAGCCACAGTGGGTACCAAGAGATTCAGGAGGGGTGGACTAAGCCAGAGCTGGAGACCACCCAGAAGTACGGTGAGGTGGAGAAACTAAGCGGCATTGCCAACCATTGTCACCACCTCTAGGAGACTGGTGGCAGGGAGCCTGTGACTATGGGGTATGGGAATGGCAAGCCAAGGAGTTGTGCCCACAGTGGTGGCCTTTGGGAGGAGTACCTTTAGCTAAAAGGGCCTTAGGAGGAACCCGAGCAACAGTGCAAGGAGCATTACCCTAGTGATTGAGTAGCTCCTACAGGTGAGCCACCTCCAGAGCCACTTTATTAGCTTGAACCTAAATCTACATCATAACATTATTACATATGCAAGCCTTGTTATATAGATAAACATTCGTATTAAGAAAGCTATGAGAAAAAATAATAGCATTCCTATCTTTCCATAGAGTGAACAAAATCTCCATCCTAAAAGTATGCCAAATCTAGGTAAACTTGGAAGGAAGTCTAGGAGAAACCCCCAAGACAATCATATGAAAAGAGAAAGGCTCAGGCCTAAAGGGTTTGAAAAAATCATGAATCCACTGCCAATCCTATTGAGCTCTCCTACAAAACTAGAAGATGTGCAAAAAAGTCTCAAGGTGACCACAAAAAGGACATCAAGGGTCATGAACACCTAGATGTTTGAGCCTCAGTCCCATAGAAAGGCCTTGGAAAAGTAAACACTAAGCAAAGAGAGTTATCTTGGGATCTGTAATGGCAACTGAGATAGTCTGAAAGCAAGAGCTCCAGTAAGAAGTGGAAGAATGAAGATGCCATCTTTGATTAAGAGTATCTACCATCAAAAGATGGGGAGATAACCACCTGTAGCCCATCCTTGGCTTCTAATTGTTGGAAGGAGTGGTAGGATACCATTTCCAATCCTTCCACTAGGGCTTAATAGCCTGAACACCAAGCTTATGCAGGAAGTTAGTAGGAATTGCAAAAATGAGGAAATCAAAAGTCTGACAATCTGTGTAAGCCAAATGGTATTGCACCTGCATATCCTCCCATGAGTGGAGACTCGTAGTGGCCCTAGAGAAGAGGTCCTTGGGAGTCTGAATGCCATGTTTGAAAAAATAGATAGGACTGGCCCCTTGAGTCTTAGCTAGGAGGATGCCTTGAATAAAAAATAATGGGGACCACCAAAGGTTCTATTGATTGAAAGAAATCCTATTGCAAAATTCATCACCATCCCAATGAAGCCAAAGATTAATAGCTTCCTAGGCTTTCCAAATGCTCTTAATGATGAAAGTACCCTGAATCTGAATAAGTTCTTTCATAGTGAGAAAGATTTGTAGACCAATGCCCTTCCAAGCTAGCTTATGAATAGGGAATCCTGAAGAGATGCAGTACTTGACAAGGATCTTCCAGGCCTCATCACTAGTAAGAGCATGAATAATCCACTTATCACAGAGAGCATGTCCTTGCTTCTGAGTGGAGAGAAGGCCAAGGCCTCTTGAATCTCAATGAAGGTAGCAATACTCCTAGGAAACCCTATGGAACCCATGGTTGTCATCTCCAAAGGCCCAGAGAAAGTCTCTAAGGATGTGTTCTAGCTTGAGATACAAAGCTTTAGAAGGAGCCTAGCAAGAAGAGTAGTAGACATGGGTAGTAGTTAGCACTTTGGAGAAAATTCAAAATTTCCCAGCAAGGGAGAGAGGCTTGCAAATCCAATATTGCAACTTTTTATCAATCTTTGCAATCACAACATTCCATAAGTTTGCAAAGGATCCATGGAAGGAAAAGTGAATGCCTAGGAAGCAAGAAACTTCCCCATGTTGGACCCATTTCCAGTCAAACTTAGCAAGCTAGGGAGGGGTTGGAAGGAAAGACTATTTGAAACAAAGAGTCTTATGCCATTAGATAGCAGATCTAAAGGCTTGACAAAAGGTGTCCAAGCACTATAAGGCATTAGAGATATTCTCCTCATCCTCAATAAGGGTGAGAAAGGAGTCATTAGCAAAGTGACCATTAACAAGCTGGGAAGAGGACTCGGGAAGGGAAATGCCCCAAACCAAACTAGAGGAGATAGAATTCGCAAGAAAACACCCAAAGCCTTCAGTAGCAAGCACATATAATGTAGGAGCTATTGGAAAACCTTGCTAGATGGATCTAAAAAGACCAAAAGTATCAAATTGAGACCCATTCATAGTAATGCACATAGAGGCATCTCTAAAAATCATTCCCAAAGACTACAAGAAGTGAGGACCGAACCCAAGAGCTTGGAGTATGGCAAGGACAAAAGGCCATTCAATGTGGTCATAGGCTTTATAAAAATCAACTTTAAGGAATAAAGTGGCCTGCTTAGACTGATGAGCCCATTCCATCCCTTCCCAGACTACAATAATGTTGTCAAGGATATACCTACATTTAATAAAACTAGTTTTCTCAAGGAAAACAATTAGTAGAAGGAGATGTCTAATTTTGAGAGCTAAAGCCTTCGCAATTATCTTGTAAGTGACATTTAACAAAGTGATGGACCTCCAATTGCAGATATCCTTGGGATCGCCATTAGGTATAAATTTGATATTACCTTTATTTAATAGAGCACCCAAAATTTTATTATGAAAGGCCTCGAGGTAAACTTTATGCCAGTCAGGACCTATAGCATCCCATAAGTGATTATAGAATTCACAGGGGAAGCCATCACATCCTAGAGATTTATCATCATCCATAGAAAAAGTTGCTTCTTTATGATCACTTATGGTAAGTAGTTTCTCACAAAAGGACCACTGCTCAACCTCTACGCAGCTTGGAGTAACAGCAATACAAGCCATAAGAGCCTCCTCTCGAGAAACAAAATTACCCTGCAAAGAAAACACTTCTTCATAGTGTTGAACAAAATCCTAAAGAATGGCAGGGACCTCAGTAAAGGTTTCAGATCCTTGTTTGAATTTTTCAATACCAACATTGGTATGCTAGAACTTGAGAGCATGAAAAAACTCCTTAGAGGCTTTGTTGCCCACCTCCAACTAGTGGAGGTGAGCTTTGATTTGAGCTCCATGAGCAGCATAGGCATCTACAATTTGTTTTTCATGTCAAAGCTAGGCTAGCTTAAGCTGAAGCTCAAAGTCAAAGGGGTTCAACACAAGTGCATCAGAAGCTTTTCGAAGAGCCTTTATGTTAGCTTCATAAGAATGTTTCCTATAGCAAGCTAATTGATGGCCATAAATGTAGAGAAATCTCGCAGTATGGTTGATAGCATCATTCCACCATTGAATCCAACCAAGATGACTATGGGGCCGAGGCTCTAAGTTCCAAACTTGAAGAATGTGAGCAATAGTGGAAGCATGTGTCACCACTGATGTGTTGAGAAAAAATTGAGTATGAGCAGCCTGCCTGGTAGAAGAATGCCAAGTGATGGAGAAATAAATGGGGAACTGATCTGATAAGGTCACATTTGTCAAAGGAATGATATGTAGGCCTTGATCTTTAGAGAAAGAATAAAAATATTGAGCAATTATCATAGCATGATCTAATCTCTTAAATATGCAGTCAGAACTAGTTTTGAAATTAGACCAAGTGTGCCAAACCCCACCCTGCTGGCGGCGGTTAGCATTGGGATCAAAAAGACCCAATTTATTGCACATATGGTACCAAGCTTATCTCTCAATAGCTATCCATCAAAAAGGAAAAATCCATTCCTTTTCAAAGGCCAGCTCAACCATATTAATGTCCCCACACATAACCCAAGTAGCAAGACACAAATTTTTTGTGAGCTAGCATCAAAGTTGAGATCTTTCCACAACATCATTGGGAGCATAAACATTAATGATACCAAAAGAATGGTTATTAAAAGATAAAAAGATCCAATTGACATGCTACATCAGATCAAATCCATGAGCAATAATAGAAGAATGAAGGCAAGTTGATAGAATAGTAATTACACCACCTTTACCAGCTTCATGCTGAGAAGAAAAAATAATGTCGTCCGACAAAATGACATGACAGGACAAATTAAGTAGGAAATCTAAAATTTTTACTTCCTGTAAACAAAAAACATCCAAAATGTGTAGTCTACGGTGGGTATCACAAATATAGTACTTCCTGGAGAGGTCAGTTAGACCTCACACATTCCATGACAAAAAATTCATAAAAAATCTTGCATGTTTTCCTCATCCCCAAGAGTGGAGAAACTATTCTACAAGAAAGATGATACAGAGCCAAAGATGGGAATTAATCCTCTAGAAGAGATAAACCTCCTTTTTTTTGGGTCATCCATATGTCCATCAGGAATACAAGACCGACACAAAGACTGGGAAGAGACTGAATAAATAGCTTGTGGCATGAGCACCACCTTTGAAGTGGTAGGCCTCATAGTTGGAGCTTTCCCCTGAATACTAGGGTGTGAAATAGGTGGCACAATTGGTGGTGCTTTGGTGTAAGGAGGAAGTTCTCTAACCAGAGGTTCTAGAGGTGACATAGCTGCAGAAGTAGCATGTGCTATTTTAGAGCCTAAAGCATTCCTTCCTTTTCACGTAACTATAGTCATTTCTTCTTTTTTTCCATCTTCTAATTTTTTACCAGTGCTTCCTTTGGTGATGGATTCACCCAAGGGGTAGCCAAAGGGTAGTCCTTAATCTTGTGTTTTGCTGATTGGCACCTATAATAGGTGTTTGGCAAGTTCAAATAAATCACCTTTTGAGAGATGGTGAGAGAACCAACCTAGATTTCAATGGTGTCCTTGAGGTCCCTAGAAAGGTCAACCTCAACATAGACACGGTTCTAGCGATGGGCATTAAAAAACTTGTCATGCTCCATGATAATGACCTTGCCAAGGGTTTTAGAAATAGACTCCATAAACGGCTAGCATGGCAAAGGGAGACTAGGAAACTCAACCCAAATGGGGATCCTAAGTTTGTTGTCTTCTGAAACAGTGAAGTCTCAAGACCATCTCTAGAAAACAAGAAGGGATGACCTAACCGTCCAAGGCCCACGGCTAAAAATAGCTTCTCCCTAGGAAGGGTTAGCAAAATGGAATAGAAAAAAACCTTTGGTAAGGTTTTGCACACCATCAAGGCAGACCCCATGAGGGGTCTAGCTCTTGTTTACCTAATCTTTGAGGATACTTTTAGGAGGAGTGTGACCGACAAAACCTCCAATCATAGTATGATTTTCTAACCATTCACATGCAGAATCAAATTATTGTAGATTAAGAACAATATCAAGGTTACCTCATGAAATACCTTCGGGACTAACTTGCAACAACATTTGTTTAGAGGAGGCACTATGGCTTTCTGAAGCTTCAATCCGCACACTGACCTCAACTGTTGGGAGGAAGTTGGTCGGAGCCATACTAAAAGCTAACCCTAATACAAAAATCCTCTAGTAAATGTAGTCTGATAGATGGAAAGCTTAGAGAAAAGACACAGACACTAAGCCATACGCATGAAACCCTACTAGAGATAAAACAACCCTCTTTCCTCTAAATCCTATTTTTGAAAAATATATTTTTTTACAATTTTATATTTTGTAATTTAATTTTTTAGTTTTATATTTTTATATGATTTAATAAATTCTCTTTCAAAAATGGGACATTAGAGTCCACCCTTCACAAAATTTCTTGTTCTCAAGTAATTATATGTTTTTTTCATTATGATTTGATAGTAGAATTTGACTTAAGACAAGGTTTGTCCCATCTTCTAGAGGAATGATCATAGACTATCTCATAATGGTGCTGATTTAATTTTTCAAAATTGTATTTTCATAATAGTGTTATACACTAAGTTTGCACCCTTGCTTCAAGCTCTTGTAGTCTTGATAACCTAGTATAACATGGGAATCATCTTCAGGTTGTGGAACCTATGCTAATTGAGATGAGACCTCTAGGTTCTAGGCTAGTTCCTCTTGGATAATCACCTTAATTTTCTTCTAGACATGAAAAGTAAATCTTTTGAGTGAGAGGGATAGAATGAATTCTTGAAAAGGGAAATGATTAAAAGCAAACTACCTACTAGGTGATACACCAAAATTAGGGTATGAATTGTAGCATAGAGGGATAGAATCAATGAAAGGCTTAGGTCTAGTAGGTCACAACTTACCGAATAGGCTTGCATAAGTGTTTCATAGGAGGGCCTGAACATAAGACACAACTTATGACCTACAAGAAGACATTCACTTCTACAACTTGGTGTAGGATTGAGACAAGACTATTGGGGGGGCAGAAGTATACCCACAAAAACATCTAAATCTGATCAAACATAATAACACATTATTATAGAAAGTAAGAGGGACCAGGAACCCTATGTTTTCATTGAAAACATGCATAGACTTCAATTCATTAAGAGATGAACTCAAACAAGGAAGCATAGGGACATGAAAAATTGTCACAAAATACCTCTGCAATGTTTGAATTTATCAATGGGAGATTACAAAGAGTAGAAGACCAAAGAGTAGAGAAGATACCACGGATAGCCTTCTAAGAAAGGATGATTTTCTTTCAAAAATGGACTCTCTCCTTTACAAAATGTGAACTCTCTTGAGCTCTAAGTCTCTAAAATACAATATATACATTTCAACTGTGCGCAGGCAGGAGTCAAAAACCTAACTAGGGTTACATAATTTTGCATATAATAATCAAACCCTAACTACCTTTTTAGCACAATTACATCGTGTAATTCTAAAAATATCCTAGCTGATCAGATATGTCTATATCTTTGCATGTACATGTCCTACTAAGCCACCTATAGACACAACAACCTCAACTCACCTACCCACCTGCAACTCCACTAAGCCATGAAGGCTCTCAATCTGATCTTATTTCCCTGGGTAATAGTACCATTCAAAAGGTGGTGCCAACTCTTTCTAGCACCTCCTATCATAAAAATGTGGCAAAGGACCCTGGAGGTGCTGGCCAAAAGTCACTTCTATCATCTTCACAACCACAATCATCATGAGACTTTAATTCCTGAGCTACCTGATTTCGTGCATGGCCGAAAGGAGCAAAAACCCTAGCAAAACTTTCACAAAAAATTTGAATTTGAATTATAATGGCTAGCCGGTCATTTTAAAATGCGTCCATTGATATCCTTTATTTCTTGACAGATCAATGGCTCAGATCAATTTTACAATAGTCATGAACATTCTTGAAAAGTCAAAAATCTGCATCGACATGCTTGGACCAATGAGAATCGAGCATGTTGGTACACCTATTATTTTGGCCCCACCTCAAGCTTTCCCTTCTTAGGTCACGAAGAACTCTTAAACCTCGGGCCCAAACTTACCACTTGTCACTCTTTTATTTGTTCTGACCACTTTGTAGGCATACACCTTGGCACTTCTCTGACATCGGACCCACTGAAGATAAGATTCTGATCCAATGGCGGGTGTATGCACCCTAAAATGGTCACCTAGACCTTGAGCTCCATTTCAGCAATTTGTCAAATCCCTGAATCAATATTCTCAAATATCAACAATATCAATTATATCAATTTCCTTGATCAAATCATAATCAATTCAATATTTCCTAAGGTTTGAGCCTTATTTAATTTAAAAGAAATAAAAATAAAAATCTTATTTAATTAAGAGAACATGCTCTCTTTTAATTAAATAATAAAATCACTTAATCCTAAGCCTTTATTTAATTAAAAAGAATTTCCTCCCATTTTATTTAAATAAAAAATCTTCACTTTTTTTCGTATCCTATGTTGCACAAATAAAGCATTTAATTCTTATTTATAAAGAAAAATATTATAAAAAATAAAAGAAAAGTTATTTTGCCTCACATGGACATAAATTAAATGCTCAACATAAAGTAAATGCTTCTAATTTTCTTATTGGAGGATATTTGTGCACAAGGATCAAGCTTCTTTTTTTCTCCATCATTGATTAAGTATTTTGCCTCTTAATCTCCATGGTCCATTATTTTTCACTTCCTATAAAAGAAGAGCTCTCTTCCTTATTTGTACACACAATACATACTTGAATTATTATGCTACAGGTTTTCTAAGTCATTGAAGCTTTTGGAGATATTCTTGCATCAATTTTTGAAGATTTGGAATATCATTGGCATTCATCTTGCATCTACATCACATCCTAGCTTGCATCATAGTTGCATCATCATGGTATCATTTCCTTTCATGTTTTAGATTAATCTCACATAGTTTAATTAGAGGGTTTGTAACTCTTTCATTTCTATTTTCAAAGCTTAATTGCATCTTCATTCTCATAAGATTAATTTGAATTCTCATATATATTTGCATAGGATTGCATTCATTTTGAATCTCTCATTGTGTGGTTGACTAGCAAGGTCATGACTTTATAGCTCTAGCTGAGAGCAATTTTACAAATCTTGCAACTCCATGCATAGAGAGCTATGGATCGATTTGTGAGGGCTCATTCTTGAGTTTTCTTACATGTAAGGATTCATAGAAGTGTGACAACATTTTATCACACATTTTTGGTGCCCACCATGGGGCAACCCACTTTTTACATGCTGGTTTTGATTATTTTTCTAGCTAACCCTTGTGCAGATTTGTTTGGAGATAAAAAAACCCTAGATTTGAAAGATTTGATCATATCTTCCAAATGGCTTGGTGTTTTTGTCTGAAAATAATTTTTTAGGTTGGAGACATATCAGAGAAGCTTCAAAAAAATTTCTAGAATTTTTAGAGGTAATTTGTATTTTTTATGATTTTTTCTTGATATTTCATAAAAAATGATTTTTGGTTCAAATCAGCATATTTTTTGGAAATTTTTATATTTCTGGAAAGGCCTCAAAATTATACAAGGGTTCTATTCATTTTTTTTTAAATTTAAAAATCATATCATAGCTCATTTGGTCAATTTATAAAAACTGGTCTGTTTTGGTAAAATGGGTCTCTAGGGCATAAATGAAGAGATTTTTTTGAAATTTTTACATTTTTGGAAAGCTCTCTATTTTTTGATAGAGGTCTCTTTTCTGTATTTTGGGTTTAGGGTCCGATTTCATGTGGTAAAAATTAGATCTTGTTGACTAGGTCAAATGCAAAAAAAATAAAATTTTGTGATGGGTATGCACTTATTTTTCATTGTTCAATGCATGATATGAGTTATGATTTGGATTATTTTCTGGTTATCATTACTCCTAATAATTTATTTTCTGATCTAACCACCCTAGGGTTTGCATAAGTTGGATATACATTGCATATCTTATTTGCTTATTTTCTTGTCTTGTTCATTTGAAGGTGCATGACTTGCTTTCATGAAAAATACTTAAAACAAACAAAAAAAAGGGTGAAATCTTCTAAGCGCATTGCGTTGGACTTGAGGTATTTTGTTACAACTCTACAACATTTGGATTTTGAGATTAAAATTGAATCTCTCATGTGTTTGGCTTGAGTGTTTACATGCTTTCATAGAACACATTTCAATTGATGCTCTTAATGGGAAATGAATGAACATAGATTTGCTTTCATACAAGTTTGTGTAAGTGAATGCTTGTGTTAAACCTTAAATAATTCTTGGTTCCAATATCAAATATCTCATTGAGTGGTTGAGGGAATGGATTCATTCCTTGTTTACATAGGAAGTTAAATGCACCACTTTGTGGACTCACTCTATGTTTGCTTGGAAAGTTAAATATTCCATTGATTCAACCCTTTGTCATTTGTGAGTAGTATTGATAAGAAACTTTAGATTACTTGTGATTGATCTAGATTGCTATATTGGGTTATTGGACTCGCTAATCTGTTGGCCCCTCATTTCCGCCCTGTGGTTGTAAGGTCAGCACCACATTAAAGGGGAGGGGTCTACAGGAAAGAAGCGTTAATTGCTCCACTAGGAAACCCTTTTGTGCTTTTTGGAGCTCACTTGTTTTCTAAGCTGTGGACTCACTTTGAGTTGATGTGAGGAGTTAAATGTTCCACTTTTGGACTCACTTTGAGTTGATGTGAGGAGTTAAATGTTCCACTTTTGGACTCACTTTGAGTTGATGTGAGGAGTTAAATGTTCCACTTTTGGGCTCACTTTGAGTTGATGTGAGGAGTTAAATGTTCTACTTTTGAGCTCACTTTGAGTTGATGTGAGGAGTTAAATGTTCCACTTTTGAGCTCACTTTGAGTTGATGTGAGGAGTTAAATATTCCACTTTTGGACTCACTTTGAGTTGGTGTGAAGAGTTAAATGTTCCACTTTTGGACTCACTTCACATTTTCTTGAAGGGTTAACTGTTCCACTTAAGTGTTCCACTTTTTTAGACTCACTTCACATTCTCTTGAAGGGTTAAATGTTCCACTTTTGGACTCACTTCACATTATCTTAAAGGTTTAAGTGTCCCACTTTTGGACTCACTTCGCATTACTTGAAGAGTTAAGTGTTCCACCTTTAGTGCTCTAAATACTTTTGATAGTGAATTACTTAATTTTTATTTCTAGAAGGCCTGCTTGGGGACACACGACCTCAAGGGATGACCTTAACTCCTATGTTCTAGTGGAGTATAAATATCAGGAGGTGAATCCAAAGACACCTCTCTTGGGAATTGAGTTTGATATCACTCTTGGCTAAGCCTCAAAGAACTTTATACCTTTGAGAAGTGAAGGAGGAGATTTGGGTTACCGTCTCCCCCTGGCTGTGTGATTTTAGATTCTTCTCATCTACGGATTTGGGCCTCACGTACCTTGTGTATATCAAAAAATCCTTAGAAAATCCATGTATATCCTTGTAGATAGGTTGATAAGGTGTTGTTGTGTTCTAAGTGCCTGCTAAAACATTGTCAAGAACATACACAAGTAGAACCTTTAAGGAGTAGCATACTAAGTCACTATCTCTATTCATGCACAAGGTTGCTTTGTCCCTTGCTCATTGCTTGAAGACTATTTGCTTGAACTCCTTGATTTTTGTTCTATGTGCTTGATCATCATTGTGAAATCTTTTGAAAGATCTATTTGGAATATTGAAACTGAGTTCCATCCTACTATAGTGAGTTCTCCTTAGAAGCTTAGTCTTCCTTGGTCAATCCAAATCTGAGATTCTAGGTGTTGTCATGTTTCTCAACATCTCAATGAACGTTATGGTATCAATTGCACAAGATGACTCTTAGTCTTCTTCTTTCTTCTCCATTTCCCATGTTCTTCTAAAGTCTTCTATTCCCATGGGAAATTCTTCTTCTTCTTCTTGATTCTTTTCCTCTTACTATCTAATCTACCTTCTTCTATTCATCTATTCATTTCTTCCATGCTTGATTCCTCCTCTTCTATAACCATTAATCTTGACTATCGAGTTTTGGAACCTTTATTAAGAATAGATGATCTTGAGCTCATTGACATATTCAAAAAGTGTTGTTCCTCCAAAATTCTCATAAGTGATGAATTTATAGAAAAATAAAAGAAAAGATGATTAAATCAGATGCCTTTGCTAGAATCATAAACATGATCATATCATGATCTTCTTCTTCCAAACATTCTTCATCATCTAAATCTTCTCATTCTTCTTCAACTTCCAAGTCTTATCATGACTCTTCCAGACATCATTCTCATTCTTCATCTTCTAAGTCTTATCATGATTCTTCTAAACACTATTCACATTCTTCATCTTCCAAATATTACCATGACTCTTCTAAACATTATTCAAATTCTTCATTATCCAAGTCTTCTTCTTCCACTAATTCTTCAATTTCCTCTTCTTCACGATCTCATTCTTCTTCTACTTCTTCAAAGAGTCTTACTTCTCTTCACAAGACATACCATAAAGAGCAATGTGATAGTTCTTGTGATGCCTCTTCCATGAAGAGTGACGCACCCACCTATGATGACTATGATGACTATGATGATGGACAATGTAGTGATACCTATGACACCTCTATTTCTAAGAGTCTTCCTAGTCGTGTCCTTGTGCTTACTGGAAATGGGTCCTCATATTGGAAAGATAGTGATGGTGATCCATATGATTTAGATTTTGAAAGAAACTTTGATGATTTTTGTGAACAATACCTTGATTATAATCCAACTACTACTATTGAGGAATATAAAATGTACCATGCTGATTTGAAACATAAATATTATAAGAATCCTTCCTCTAAGAACATTCATGCTGAAAATAAAGATGACACTCTCAAGCAAGATCATGTTAATGTTGAGCCTTTGTCTTGTGATGGTTCCCTTCCATCCCCTAGTTCCTCCAATACTCATACATTTCCTAAAGCTTCTGAGTCTTCCAAATCTATCACAAATCTTTCATCCAACAAAGATCCTAAGACTTTTCATGTGGTTCCCTATAGTTATCCTCAAGGGCTACCTCTTAAAGAAACTCAAGCTAACCTTCATTTGGCTGAAAATATTTTCAATAATGCTAAACCTAAAGAGCCTAAGCCTTTATATGTTACAATGCCTACTTCAGCTAGTCTTTTAGCGTCTCCAAAGTCTTCCATACAAATCCAACCTACTTCCTTATCCTTAGAAGTGGCTCCATGTCAAGAGGACTCTAAAAATGATAAAGAAAATAACATAAAGAAAGATCAAGATCAATAACCTTCCATGTCATCCAATTCTCTTCATGATGTATCTCCTCCATTTCATGGTTCTTTTGATCCTCTACACTCTTCCACATTCATTCCACCATCTCCTAAGCAAGATCAAGCTACTACTTACACTATTGAGCTTATTGATAATCAAAACAACCTTACTACACTTGTGCTTTCCAAAGATGATACTTCCATTAAAGTTATTAAAAATGGTGTCATTACTTCAAGTGTCGAGCCTATTGAAAATTCAAAGCAAAATGATATGCTTACGCTATCCAAAGATCCTTGTCAAGATCAAAGTCTTTCATCTTCTTGTTCTACTACTCCATGTTCACTTCCACTTTCTACTCTTCCTAAATCTTCACAAGCTTTGAATTATCCTATCAATGAAGTTGCTCCTATTCAAGATGTTCATGATACTATTGAAAATCTTAATGCTCACTTTAAAGATGCTGATGTCCTTGGTTGTCGTATAGATGCTGATGAACTTAATGATTATCCTTTTGCATCTTCCACATCCATCCTTGGACCTCCTCCACTAATACTAAGGGCTTCATGTCTTCCTTCCATCTTGGGTCCTTATGTCCCTTCACTTTCCCCTCCTAACTCTCCTAATTCATCATCCATCTTGGGTCCTTACATCCCTCCATCTCCTATCTTTCCTCAAGATCAACATAGATGCATACCCTTGAATCCTTTTCATCCACCCACCCATCTAAACCAGTCATATTTTCCTTCTTCTTCCACAAGTCCCAAGTCTTTTGGAAGTAACTTGAATGTTCAATACAAGAAAAAGAACCAATACAAGAATCCATAAAAAAAAAAGATCACCATGTCTTCTCTAATCGACATGGAGGCATAAAGTCAAAAGAGATATCTAAGAAGAAAACTACAAGACAATTATGGGTTCCAAAATCCATCATTGAAGATATTCTCTCTAAGACATCAAAAGGAAATGAAAAGCCTAAGGATATATCGATTCCAAAGTCTCTCTTGAGAGAGTCTAATATTGAACAAAAAGTGAAGTTGACATTCAAGCTTCCAAAGGCTTCCACTTCATCTTCTTCTAAAAATATTCTTCCATTTCATGCGCCTGAACTGCAACCTTTGCTAAACATTTGCCACATTCCTTCTCGTATTCCTCCATTCACATTTGAGAATTATAACAAGTACACCAATCCTCTCTTCGAGGAGTCAGATAGCAATAATGAACTAGAATATGGTTCGCATTTGGACTAGAATATGGTTTACGTTTCCTCCATTTTTCCCACCACCCTTCAAGGTGTGTGTATTGACATTGATCTTACCTTTCTTTCCATCTACCTTTTCACAATCCTTCCATTCATTATCCTTGTACCTTCTATTCTTTTTCTTCATTTTTCTATTCCTCCTATCTTCCAACCTCACTCGCTTTACATAAAACCTTATCCTTCATTTTTTCCCTTCCATCTCCCTTTCCCTATCAGCATCTTTGAGCATATAATTTTGAATCCTTGGTATATCAATGATTTATCCTTTCAAGGAGCATTATCTGAAAAGCTTTCCTTCTTCCAAAAAATAATAAAATTTAAAAAAAAATAGAAAAATTCAAAAAGAAAAGAAAAAAAAATGAAAAAATTGAAAATGTGCCATGGTGAAAACCTGGAAACAGGCACCTTGGTAGCAAAAGTAAAGAGAAATAAATTCATCCTATGGTGAAAACCACTCCCTTGTGGCACCTTGGATAAGTACCGTGATGAAAACTTGGCAATTAGGCATCATGTGTAGTTCTTCTACATATTTCATCCATTTCATCTTCTCTCTTTGATCTTGGCAATGTTGATCTATACACGAACATTTGGCTATCTTGTGAGCTATTTTATGATGGTCTTGCTTTCATTCCATTCCTTTTTAGCCTTCATATTCATTTTCCTCCATTCATTCTAGTCTTTCGCTATCATTTTCCCCCTTGGTCTTGATCTAAAAAAAAAGAGTAAACACGATGCTATGAAGCCTCTTGACATGTCTACTCCTTTGGACTGCATCCTCCCTTCTTTTGCAGTGCACTTTTGTGACTTATATTATGCTATCCTTTTATTGCTTATCCAAATGTGCTTTGCATGATAATTTTTCCCTAGCTTGGGTACTCTTGAGGAGTTTGACCTTGAGGATTTCTTCCCTCCATTTTCCTTCATTCTCCTTTCCTCTATCTCATTCACCAGCTTGCTAATCCATCTTGTTTTCCACCTTGCTAGACATTGGGACTACACGATGTGATCTTTCTTGGAAGTTTGATGCCTATTCTGTCTGGGGGCATCCTTTGTACATATTTTATGATCCTAAAAAAATACCAAAAAAATTGATATATGATGCTGAAAAAATCCTAAAAAGTATATACAGTCCTGAAAAAATACAAAAAAATCAAAAAAATTAAAAATTAAAAATAAAAAAAATAGAAAAAGTGCCTTGGTGAAAACCTGGAAACAGGCACCTTGGTAGCAAAAATCAAAAAAAATGAAAAAAGAGAAAAATTGCAATAAATCCAAGTGGTGAAAACCTGGAAACAGGTGTTACTTAAGGCCTTTGCACCCCTATTTGTTAGCATGCATCCTTGACATTGAACCTTTCTCCATCATGTCTTGACCTTATTTGGCATGGTCTACAATTGGTCTTTGTTTTTGTCTAAGGGGCATACCTGTTAGCATTGGTCCTTTAGGTACATTTGTCTCTTGGGGCATTTCATAAAAGGTATCGATTCTAGATATTTGTTAACATGAGATCGACCTGTTAAAAGTTTTATTTTATTTATTGCTTTGACAAAGGTTGCATCACAAGTGGTCTCTCCCTGAGAAGTTTTTGATGATGCATAGCTAGAAGACTCAGGGTATGAGAAACTGTTTTATTTCTTTATCTGCTTGTGGGTATATTTTGTTGATCCTAACTGTCATGAGCATTTATGCTGGTCTTACTTGACACCATGGATTGACAAGGTATTATCCTTGACTGTTTTATGTGAGTGCATGCTTCTGGCTATCCTGACTTTCATGTGTCTTGATGTGAGTATAATCTTGTCATATCAAACTTAGGTGATCTCACTACTCTAGTCATCTTGACCTACATGTCTTTGATGCCTAGGTGAGATTTCCACATATCTATCTGATAAAGATCATATTCATATCCACATAGTTATGTAGTGTGTATTGTATGATCTTATGACACTACCAATAATGGTCGATGATGATAATTAGATGTCTATAGGCATTGTGACCTTGCAAGTCAACCACTTTCATAGTAGCTTGCATTCCTAGGTTCATCATAGTTTAGTTTTTGCATCTTGCATATGGAGAGAGCTCTCCTTTTTATCATCTACGAACTAGTTGGTCAACTGTGCTCATTTTTTTATTCTTCTTGATCATATCTTTCATTTATGGTCTTTCATATCACATCATTTTCTATCCATTTTAGACTCGAAACCAAAATCTGAGTCGCATTGACTAACCATTTGAGGCACAATTCTTCAATTTTTGATGGAATTTCTTCATTTCCATGTCTTTCAAACTTCTAGTCTTTCATTCAACTCTTTCGCTTCCTCTCTTTGAGGTTTGACTTAATCTTTATCCTATATCTTTCTCAGTCAAACCTAGTCAACCTAGGGCATATCTTCACTATTTGATGGTTATCCTACCATGCTCCATCCTTCGATAATGATTTATTGTGACCTGATCAGGTTTATCAATTTGTTGTTCTCCTCTATCTGATTTCGATTTCAATTCCGAGGGGGCAGTACCTATCAGCTTTAATCTTTGATTTAGCTTTATCATTCAGCTCAACTTGATATCCTTATCTCTTATCTTGGATATAATCCTGAATCGACCTCATGTCTAGAATCTTTTCTTTATGTTTGTCCGGATGTGATCTCGAATTGACCTCACATCTGAGTTATTTTTTGATCCCAGATTGATTTCACATTTCAATTCTTCATTGACTACATGTGTTCCTAGATCGATCACACATTATTCAAAGAGGGGCAAATGTATGCACCCTAAAATGGTCACCTAGACCTTGGGCCCCATTTCAGCAATTTGTCAAATCCCTGAATCAATATTTTCAAATATCAACAATATCAATTATATCAATTTTCTTGATCAAATCATAATCAATTCAATATTTCCTAAGGTTTGAGCCTTATTTAATTTAAAAGAAATAAAAATAAAAATCTTATTTAATTAAGAGAACATGCTCTCTTTTAATTAATTAAAAATCTCTTTTAATTAAATAATAAAATCACTTTATCCTAAGCCTTTATTTAATTAAAATAAATTTCCTTCCCTTTTATTTAAATAAAAAATCTCCACTTTTCTTCTTATCCTATGTTGCACAAATAAAGCATTTAATTCTTATTTATAAAGAAAAATAAAATAAAAAATACAAGAAAAGTACTTTTGCCTCACATGGACATAAATTAAATGCTCAACATAAAGTAAATGCTTCTAATTTTCTTATTGGAGGATATTTGTGCACAAGGATCAAGTTTCTTTTTTTCTCCATCGTTGATTAAGTATTTTGCCTCTTAATCTCCATGGTCCATTATTTTTCACTTCCTATAAAAGAAGAGCTCTCTTCCTTATTTGTACACACAATACATACTTGAATTATTATGCTACAGGTTTTCTAAGTCATTGAAGCTTTTGGAGATATTCTTGCATCAATTTTTGAATATTTGGAGCATCATTGGCATTCATCTTGCATCTACATCACATCCTAGCTTGCATCATAGTTGCATCATCATGGTATCATTTCCTTTCATGTTTTAGATTAATCTCACATAGTTTAATTAGATGGTTTGTAAATCTTTTATTTCCATTTTCAAAGCTTAATTGCATCTTCATTCTCATAAGATTAATTTGCATTCTCATATAGATTTGCATAGCATTGCATTCATTTGGAATCTCTCATTGTGTGGTTGACTAGTAAGGTCATGAGTTTATAACTTTAGCTGAGAGCAATTTTACAAATCTTGCAACTCCATGCATAGAGAGCTATGGATTGATTTGTGAGGGATCATTCTTGAGTTTTCTTACATGTAAGGATTCATAAAAGTGTGACAACATTTTAGCACACAGCGGGTGCATGATCTCATGGCCACCGAATATTCCTTCAGATCATGCACCAACCATAGATTCTTTTAGAACTGGGACACCACTGACACATGGGTCCACCTGCAAATACTCATCAGCACACAACAACCAATCATATTCAAGCAAGTTAGAAAACATGTGGCACTGGCCCCACCTGACATCTACCTTTACTTTGGCCAATAAGAAGACAGCATGTCACCCTGACCTAGCATTGGACCCATTGACAATACTTGAACACTTGGCAAATCTGATGGTTGACACATAATCTCATATGTCAAAAAACCTCTTCATGAAGATACACCAGCCATCAATCTTCATGACATCCCTGCAAAGACTTTGACATGGCCCCACTGACACATCCTAGTCATCAATATGTAGACCAATGGAAGATGAGCACATCAACAAATGAGGACCCACCCACAAGGCTTTGACAACAAAGGGAAATCGATGGTCGGTGCATAATGTCATGGCTCTAACACAACCCATGAGATCATGCACCAACCATAGGGTTAAAAGGGACACAATTTGACGGGCCCACTCTGACTAGGTTATACATCACAACCTTCAGCCAATTAGGAGCTTCCACATAGGACAACATGGCAATGGACCCACACAAGTTTGAAGCACAGCACACTTGGAAGAATCAACGGTTGTCACAAGATCACAAGCCTCTGATAGACCCTTCACAAACTTATGATTACCATTGATCTTCGCTGGACTAGGACCCCAAAAATCTGAGATCACCAAGTCAATTAAGCGACCACATGACCAAGGAAACGTTAACCATTCACTGAGTTCCTAGCCATTTAGTGGTGACCATGAAACATTAAGCGACTGAGAGAATCATTACGATCATAGAATGGAAAAGGTAACCATCAGGGAAATAAGAGAATAGGTGACCGACCAATAATAATTTAGCGTACATGGGTATTAGGGAGTTTTAAGTGATCGATAAAGTAACAATGAATTAAAATAGGGTTTAGGGTTTCTTAGGGTTTTCTACCTGCAAGGGCTAGTTTTATGAATTTTTTACCTATAGACCAAAGAGTTAAAAGGATTGTAGAGGCCAGAGGGTTTGCAATGAAGCCATGAAATTTTTAGGGATGCTTGACAGGGTAAAAACAGAGACTTGGGGATAGATTTTAGCCAAATTTTTTATAGAATAAGAAAATTATGGTAATATTTTGGTGATTTCTACTGGATGTCAGCTTGCTAGACATGGAAAACCAGTGGCCTTAAAACAATCCATTGGGCATGGGGTCATCAAAAATCAAAATGGTCACAGGGAGATAGAACTAAAGCTATGCTCAGGGCACTTCTTGGAAAGTAGGAAAATTAGGCTAGAAAATTGGAAGAAAGTAGGAAAACTAACCTACTCTAAACTAACTAGTGGAGGAGCTGATGAAACAAAACCATCCGCTGGTTGGCCGAAATAACTACCCTTTCTCATTAGGATTTTTTGCATTAAGCACATAAGGGTAGCTACAAAGACATGAGGCACATAAAATTTTATCAAATGAGGATGAATTGCCTCTTCAAATTCTAGATCAACCTAGCTCACCTAATTTTGAGCATATGAGGGTGTCTCAGTAAACTCCTTCTGGCCCAAGTATCTGATAGGGCAGCCCCTTGAAAATATGAAGGCAAGACTTTCCTTGATGGATTCTTTTTTATGTTCATGGTTTTCCCCACATTATGGATAGCCATGCTAGCTTATCCTCCATGGGCAGGGGATTCTCATTCTCCTCATTTAAACATGCAAAGAGTTCATCAAAGTTGTCAATATGCTGAAGATCTCTAGGAATGACCAGCTCTTTAGAATCAAGCTCCACACACAAGCTTCCTATGATTCCCTGCAAACAATCTTCCCCGAGGCTCTTGTTATCCTCTTCATATTGGGAAGTATCCTTGAAGATGAGATCAATCTCATGAATCAGCGTATACTCAGGATCAATCTCTTCTAGCTACTACAACTTCAGAGAGGTGGATATGATCATATCTTTATCATCCTTCTCAATAAAACCAGGCAACTTATCAAATAAAATCATAACATCCCCTTCTATATCAACCTCCTATTGAAGGTGGACCTTTTGTTCCGATTGAACTTCACCCATAGGTAATGGCATGGTCTCTTCTTCATTATAGACAAAGAGGGGAAGCTCACTCAACAAATCAACCAAGAGCTTAGGTTGGGCATCAAACTCCACCTCCTCACCTTGTTGTCCCACTTCACCATAGTCATCACTCTGCACTGATACCTCAGATTTTTTTTCCTCTTCCTCAAATGAAAGCTCATTTACCATAGGTCCTTTCTCAAACACTAGACTAGTATCTTTGAAAAGTTCTAGCATTTGACAGCTGGGAGGTAGAGTTCATTGGGGTATCCACAACACTTCATCATCCTAAGAGACCAAAGGTTCCTCTTGGGATAAGAAATTTTCTTGAACAGGCTGCTCTTGCAGAGTGGTAGGTGCCATCTCAAGTATAGGCTCTTGGATGGAATTTTTTTCCTTAAAACTTGGGATAAGAAATTTAGGGGGCTTAGAGGGAGACATAGAAGGCATACCTGTCTTGAACCCTAGAAAACTGAAGGCCCTAACATCTTGATGTTGGTCTCTTGTTGCAACTATTCCAAAATAGGCTCATATTTTTGAAGGGTGCTCCTAAAACTTGGAAATGAGTGCTTTGTATTCTCTTCATGTGTAGGCTCTTGAGGCAAATGCATCCTCTAGCTTGGAATTTTAGGTTTAGGAGCCTCTTGTTGAGAAATTTGTGATCTCAACATTGTTGTCTCAATGTCAGCTCAGTTTCTGATCTCTTCTTGGAATTTTTTTATTTGTTGCTCATCAACAAGAGTCTCTACTACTTGTTAAGGGATGAACCCTTGATCATAACTCTAAGCTTCCATTTCTTGCTGCTCCTTGATCTCAGACACTTGCTTAATCAAATCAAGCAATAGATTCTTGGTCTTTTCTTGCTCTTTTATGAAGTCTGAGCTCTGAGTCTGTTGCCAATTAGGCTGAGAAGGGGTGGGTGGGTCATAAGAATGATAGGGGAGTTGGCTTTGCAACCTTTTTTGTGCCATTTATGCCCATGATCCTTCTTGGCAGAGGGCTCTTTCATAATCTTGCTCAAGGGCAAAATCATTTGGGGCATGCTGGATATAATGACAACCTTGTATAGTATGAAAGCTTGGGGAAAACGTAGGCTTTGGGTGGCTCTAATAAGGTTGATAACTAGCCCATTAAACATTATTCTCATAATAGGATGGTGAGTAACCTGACTGTCCATAATAACTTGACATGTCTACTCATGCAATTAGTTGGAATTTTAATATGAAAGATTTGAAACATACCAGTACTTGACCTTTGAAACCACTAGACTTTCTAGAGTCACCAGA
Organism: Chamaecyparis obtusa; assembly: GCA_027943335.1. Classification (NCBI taxonomy): domain Eukaryota; kingdom Viridiplantae; phylum Streptophyta; class Pinopsida; order Cupressales; family Cupressaceae; genus Chamaecyparis; species Chamaecyparis obtusa. The sequence goes on along the minus strand of BSBK01006128.1, from coordinate 373,373 downwards.
TATATAGCACAATGACCTCTTCTAGCTCTAAAACCTATCGGATGCATATCAGAACCAGCAAGAACTATGAAAACTATAACCTCTTTGTCCCACCGGGCATGCCAGAATTGTTATACACTGGCACAAAGGTGGGGAATCCTTAAGGTTACATCTACATTGATAGTCCTTATGTATTGAACTTCTTTAATCCTTTTGTAGATGAACCAATAGGAGCACCTTTGGACTTCAATCCGATCTCTTATCCCACCAGGCATGCCAAAATTGTTATACACTGGCACCAAGGTGGGGAATCCTTGAGCTTACGTCTGTATTGATAGTCCTTGTGTATTGAACTTCTTTAATCCTTTTGTAGATGAACCAATAGGAGCACCTTTGGACTTCAATCTAATCTCTTGTCCCACCGGGCATGCCAAAATTTTTATACACTAAGTTTACACCCTTGCTTCAAGCTCTCATAGTCTTGATAACCTAGTATAACATGGGAATCATCTCCAGGTTGTGGGACCTATGCTAATTGAGATGAGACCTCCAGGTTCTAGGTTGGTTCCTCTTGGATAATCACCTTAATTTGCTTCTAGACATGAAAAGTAAATATTTTGAGGGAAAGGGATAGAAGAAATGCTTGGAAAGGGAAATGACTGAAAGCAAACTACCTACTAGGTGATACACTGAAATTAGGGTATGCATTGTAGCATAGAGGGATAGAATCAATGAAAGGCTTAGGTCTAGTAGGTCACAAATTATTGAATAGGCTTTCATAAGTGTTTCATAGGAGGGCCTGAACATAAGACACACCTTATGACCTACAAGTAGACATTCACTTTTGCAACTCAGTGTAGGATTGAGATAAGACTGTTAGGGGGGCTAAAGTATACCCACAAAAACATCTAAATCAGATCAAATACAATAACACATAATTATAGAAAGTAAGAGGGACCGGGAACCCTAAGTTGTCATTGAAAACATGCATAGACTTCAATTCATTAAGAGATGAATTTAGACAAGGAAGCATAGGGACATGAAGAATTGTCACAAAATACCTCTACAATGTTTGAATTTATCAATGGGAGATTACAAAGAGTAGAAGACCAGAGGGTAGAGAAGATACCACAAATAGCCTTCTAAGAAAGGATGACTTTCTTTCAAAAGTGGACTCTCTCCTTTACAAAATGTGAACTCTCTTGATCCCTAAGGCTGCAAAATAAAATATATACATCTCAACTACATGCAGGCAAGAGTCAAAAACCTAGCTAGGGTTATATAATTTTTCATATAATAATCAAACCCTAACTACCTTTTTAGCACAATTACATCATGTAATTCTAAAAATATCCTAGCTGATCAGATATGTCTATATCTTTGTGTGTACATCTCCTACTGAGCCACCTGTAGACACAACAACCTTGACTCATCTACCCACCTACAACTCCACTAAGCCATGAAGGCTCCCAATCTGATCTTATTTCCCTAGGTAACAGTACCGTTCAAAAGGTGGCACCAACTCTTTCTAGCACCTCCTGTCATGAAAATGTGGCAAAGGACCCTGCAGGCACCAACCAATAGTCACTTCTATCATCTTCACAACCACAACCATCCTGAGACTTTAATTCTTGAGCTACCTGACGTCGTGCATGGCCGAAAGGAGCAAAAACCCTAGCAAAACTTTCACAGGAAATTTGAATTTGAATTATAACAGCTAGCCAGTCATTTTAAAATGCATCCATCGATATCCTTTATTTCCCGACAGATGGATGGCTCAGATCAATTTTAAAATAGTCGTGAACTTCCTTGAAAAGTCAAAAATCTACATTGGCATGCTTGGACCAATGAGAATCAAGCACGTTGGCACACCTTTCATTTTGGCCCCACCTTGAGCTTTTCCTTCTTAGGTCATGAAGAACTCTTAAACCCTGGCCCAAACTTACCACTTGTCACTCTTTTATTCATTCTGACCACTTTGTAGGCATACACCTCAGAACTTCTCTGACATCAGACCCACTAAAGATAGGATTCCGATATAATGAGGGGCGCATGATCTCATGGTCGTTGAATATTCCTTCAAATCATGCGCTAGCCATAGATTATTTTAGAACTGGGACCCCATGTTGGAAATTTGGCTAATGTGAATGCATAGATGTTGTCATTATGGCAACATATGATCTCTATTGAGAGCACAGAATCTGGAATACAAGTATGGCAAGTTGAAGGAAGAAATTGTCTAATTATGGATATAGTGATCCTGACAGAGCACCTGATGAAGATTTAGCTGGCGAAGTCCACTAGAGAAATATTTTTTTTTGCGTAGTTAACTAAAGATTCTATAGAGTATGAGGATACCCCATCTCAGTGCATATAAATTTTGGAGTAGTATGGACAAAGTTATTTGTAGTTTACCGAAGATAGTTTTTGCAAACAAAATAGTTTTGGAGACAGTATTAGCGAAAGAGTTAAGGGATTATTTTTGCTTGTCAAAATAATGATTTAACATTATAAAAGGATGACATCCTAGATGTTTACTCTTCGATAAAGATTTTGGAAGCCGACCATATAAATTTATTAGCTCTAATAACTCATATATTAGGCATACTTGAAATGTAATGAAAATATATATGTGATGTGTAAAAAGAAAGAAAAGATAACTTGCGATAGTTGTATATTGTGATAGAAGAAAAGGCTATTGATGTGAAGTTGTAAGTAGTACCATACTATAGTCAAAAATATTTTGTATTACCTGTTTGGGCAGTGAGCTTAGCTGGTGATCAGGTTTTGTAATCTAACTCCTAATAGGGTTAAGGCTTCTAACAAGGCCTAAAGTCCTTTAACCAAGACAGATCTACTATATATTATAAATTGACTCCTAATAGGGTCCAATATCCCTAACAAGATACTTTTGATTAGTGATCTTTGTGGGTACCATCCCCACTGGGGTTTTCCCTTGGCTAGGGTTTCCTTGAGAACATATCATGTGTTATGAGTTCTTTCTATTTACTGCTATGTTTGTTAATCAGCTTGATAATATTTGTATGCACTAAAGGAATATGTTATATCCATAAGTGGGCAAAAGAAAAAGTTTTTGAAATACTGATTCACCCCCCCCCCCCTCTCAATATTTCCTATTTCTAACACCCCACTGACACACGGGTCCACCTGCAAATCCTCATCAGCACACGACAACCAATCATATTCGAGCAAGTCAGCAAACACATGGCACTGGCCCCACCTAACATCTACTTTACTTTGGCCAATAAGAAGATGAAATGTCACCCTGACCTAGCATTGGATCCACTGACAAGACTTGAACACTTGGCAAATCTGACGGTCGACACATAATCTCATGTGTCAGAAAACCTCTTCGCGAAGATACGCCAACTGTCGATCTTCATCCTTTTGACATCCTTGCAGAGACTCTGACACGGCCCCACTAACACATCCCAATCATTTCTATGTGGACCAATGGAAGATGAGAAAATCAGCAAATGAGGACCCACCCACAAGGCTCTGACAACAAAGTGAAATCGACGGTCAGCGCATAATCTCATGGCTCTGACACAACCCATGAGAACATGCGCCAGTTGTAGGATTAAAAGGGACACAATCTGTCAGGCCTGCTCTGACCAGGTTACACATCACAACCTTTGGCCAATCAGGAGCTTCCACATAGGATGACATGGCAATGGACCCATAAAAGTTTGAAGCGCAGCACACTTGGAAGAATCAACGGTTGTCAGAAGATCGCAAGCCTCTGACAGACCCTTTGCAAACTTACAATGACCGTTGATCTTCGCTAGACTGGGACCCCACAAATCTAAGACCACCAAGTTAATTAAGTGACCATGTGACCAAGAAAATGTTAACTTCTCACTGAGTCGCTAGCCATTTGGCAGTGACCATGAAACATTAAGCGACTGAGAGAATCACTACGATCACTGAATCGCCGAATGGAAAACGTAATTGCCGGGGAAATAAGAGAATAGGTGACCGATCAATAAGAATTTAGCACACATGGGTATTGGGGAGTTTTAAGTGACTGATAAAGTAACAATGAATTAAAATAGGGTTTATGGTTTCTTAGGGTTTTCTACTGCAACGGCTAGTTTTATGAATTTTTTACTTGCAGACCAGAGAGTTAAAAGGATTGCAGAGGCCAGAGGGTTTGTAATGAAGCCATGAAATTTTTAGGGATGCTTGGCAGGGTACAAATAGAGACCTGGGGATAGATTTTAGCTAAATTCTTATAGAATAGGAAAATTATGGTAACAAATAGCATGCCTCAAATTCATCTCTATTTAGTGATTCTCTTATTTTAGATAAACTAGACTAGGACCAAAAATAGAGTATACACTTTAAAATATGAATTATATGTCTAAATTTATAAACACAAAAAGCATATGTATTAATTCATGAATACATAGAACATACACAAAGTATACACATAAATTCATGAAGACACAAAGCATAAACAAAGTAATTACATAATAAACATATAGTTAGATTCCTTCATATTTACTAAAAAATTAAAAAATAATAAATGTCTTTCATAACCAGTTATGATCTAGTTTGGTAATAAATAATTGAGAGAATGCATATAAACTACTTAATAAAAGTAATCCCAAGAGTGTGCAATATCCCATTATGATAACTCACCTCTTGGCCCCCAAGAGGTGATAATTTCCCATAATAACAATTTTGCCTATTGGGGTGGCCTACTTAGCTTGGGAGAACAGGTAAATAATAATTTCCTCACTTACTTCCTCTATCCATCTTGATTTATCACAAAGTGAGACACATACACCATAAATACAAAATTTAAGAAAATGCAACTAATTTAATTTATTTATAATCTATTCACAATATTTTTATAACTTTATATTTTAAATACACACACACACACACACACACACACACAGATATATATATATATATATATATATATATATATATATATATATATATATATATATATATATATATATATATATATATATATATATATATATATATATATATATATATATATATATATATATATATATATATATATGTTTAGATTTATTTTCATTAACTAGAATGATTCCATTTTTATTATCTTTTACCCTAAAGGATGGTAGGTTGATGATCTAGAACCATGTGTCATATCCGTTATTAGGGAAAAGAAATATTACATACATAACTATATATTATTTTTTAATATTGTACCTTAACTAGATTAAGGGATATTGAAAATTATAATCACTATATTTAAAACCACATCTTAGACTCTTTCCTAATCCTAATGGAGGATAGGTAATGGTGTAGGAGCACCTAGGCTATACCTAAAGACTTTAACAATTTTGGCTTGTAACTGACTCTAGCCAAGTTAGTATATTTTATCTTTGACTTTAGAAGGTCTTGTTGTGTATGTGACTAGATGGATTAGTAGTTAGTACTAAATCCAATCTAGTTTAGCTTAGTTTTCTTTCAATAGGTTAGTCCTTAGAATTGGCCTAAAGTTGGGAAATGTGGTCTAAATATGTCCTAAATTTTAGAAAAGTATGAAAGGTTCCTAGAAAAGCCTTAATTATGTTAAGTCATCGATTTATATGGGATACAGGTCCTAAAAATTAGTTATAAGCATAAATAGAAAAGCTGCTCAAAAGTTGTCATGACAACATTTGCAACTTTTGCAAATGTTGCATGCAACATAGACAAGATTGATCCCATTCGGAGTTAAGGGATCTACTCAATGTGTAGTGGCCTAAAATCTAGGAGAGGGAATATTTTAGTTGAGATATCATCCCATTTCTTGAGGAAAGTTATAGAAAGAAAGTTTTGGAGTTTAAAAATAGACTGGTTGTTCAGATTTAGAGTGATAGTCAATTGGTTTTGGATGTGAGACTGAATGTATGTATTGAAGATCTTAACTTAGTGTTAGGCTCATGTTGTGTGATTACTTTTAAGCATTTTTCATTTAGTGTTAAGTTTGTTTTGAGTTCTTTAGGATAGTTGAATAAATCATTTTGTAAATAGTCTATTCCCTAGTGTCCAGAGTGTAGATTTTGGTTTCATGGCTCCCCCATAGATTCTAATCATGGGAAACCTAAGGGTTTGGATGAATGTGGTTAGAGAGCCATTGAAAAATGTAAATATGAAGGGAAGAAGCTTAAGGAACTAGGTGGCCATTTATGAGGTCATGCCCTAGGCGAGATTGGTTTACCTGGCTAGGTGTGTGACAGAGAAGAAAGGGTGTGGACATGCAGGGGAAAGTATTGAAGCATGGATTAAGTATGGTTTCAGATAGACCATGAACATATTGATATGCAGTAGAGAGATTAAGCATTGGCCAATCTTCTAACCTATATTTCTATTAAGAAATCAGTGATAAACTTAAGAATAGCCCTATAATCTAGGAAGCTACTGTATGGAGGCCTTAGAACCCTCAAACCTACAAAATATCTAAGGTCTCCCAAAAGGGTATCCAAACATCAAATTGGTTTTGAAGGTTATTTGGAAGTTTTTAGCAAGAAATGAGAAAAGGACCCTATCTAGGGCTACTAGAAATCACTAGGCCTAATAAGCCTAAAATAAGCTAGGTTGTGAACCTGTTGGAAAAGACCTTTGAGACCTAATCAAATGAGATCAATGAGAACACAAAGGGATGTTTTGATTAAGAATGGACCCCCTACAACACTAGTAACAAGCTGTGGTGAAAGAAGCATTTGGAGTCTTTCAAGGAGTTGAGAAGCATTGAGAAAAACTAATGATTGTTGTCTTTCAAGGTTAAACACAAGAAGACTAACTCTTAGAGTAGAGTAAAGGTAGTGTTAGCCTTGGAGTATTGAGCCTATTTAAATCCTAGAAGTGAGATTAGGATCCTAGGTAGATTGGACAAGTGAATTCCTTGATAACTTGTGTGAGCACACCTTGGAGCACTTCCATCAGATTGGTATCAGAGCTATTTTGATTTGGCTTGTGGTGAATGTTTGTTAGAAATAACAAAAAATAAGAGATAAAAAAGGAAGGAGCCCAAGTGTGAGTGCATGAAAGGAATTTACCAAGAGAGAGAGAGAGGAACTACTTCAAAGTATCAAGCCAAAAGATCAAAGTGCTCCAAGAATCCAAACAAGAACACAAATATTTTGAAAGGGGAAAGCAAAGAAAACCCCTTGTGAATTATGAATGAGGATCAAAGCCTGAGAGAGAGAGAGAGAGAGAGAGAGAGAGGGAGAGAGAGAAGCTCAATACAATATGATAGAACTACTATGTAAGAGGAGAGAAAGTGTGTGAGAGAATTGTGAGAAATTAGTATCGAGTGTGTGGAGAAATATCTCTTTAAGTAGAGATGAGTGAAGGATTTTTCATGTAACTCCATATGTGTATGAGTGCCACATTCATACTTAGTGTGTGCCAATTGTGAGCATCCTCATAAGGAGGAATAAATTATTTTCCTTATTAAAGGAATTAAAAAATATGAATTGTCCTCCCACTTGGACTAGAACACAAAATTACATGTAGAGATTCCTAAAATAAATAAAAGGAGGATACCTTGGTTTATCCTCAAATTAAATACAACAACCAAGGAAAGATTACTAATTCTAACACCCCCCTTTAATCTTTACTTGGGGAGATTACATCAGTAGGTATCAAACCCAAATGTTTACAATGATTTTGAGATATTTCTTTTGAAAGAGTCTTCACTAGGATGTCTTTGGCTTGATCATCTTGCATGTCTTCAACTTGTGCTTTGGAATTTGAATGGTTCATAGGCCTTTTGGAAAAGTGAATAGCACTTTGAGAAAACAAATGTGTATGTGCTTGTTGAGGGGAGCCCAAATCTCTAAGTGACCATTGAGATTCTTGAGATGCATTTATGCATTCTGTATATTTATTTCTAGTACAAAATAGAGGTGGAGCATAATCAACACCTGAGCCTACATTAAGAAAAAAACCACTAGTAGAGTGCCCATCATTGGGATCACCTAGTGCTGAATCAGTAACACTTTGGAAAGAAAAATTATATTGTGAATCATGAGGCAAATAATCAGGAATGCAATCTTCAATTGCATAAAACAAATCTATAGTGTATTCATCATAATATGAAGTATCAAGAGGAGTAGAGCTAGTAAAAGCATCACTAGTATTATCATTATCCTCCACAACAATCATAGGATTAGTACTATCATCATGAATTTCATCTTGAGTAATAAAGATATCTTGAAAAGTAACATTAAGAAAGTTAGCTATAATTTCTTCTTCTTGGTCAAACATATCATCAACATGAGAGCAAGGATCATCAAAATCCATTTTATCATAAGGAGAGAGCATATAATCACTTTGAGTGGTAAGATAGTAATCAAGGGGGTTATTCCAAGAATATCCATCATCATGATATTCATCTTGAATAGTATTATCATCAAAATGAGAAGTAGACATCCCATAATGAATAGTAAAAGCATGACGGGTCTTATTATTATGATAGGTTTCATTATTAGGAGGAGATGACTTTTCATGTTTAATTTTCTTAAAACAATTATTGATCACATGACCAACTTTCCCATAATAATTACAATGGGGTCTATTATAATCATTTTGATAACCATTATTATGATTATTTGAATAGCCATTATTATGATGACTATTGTTACGATAATTATTCTTGTTATTGGAATAATTATTGTTATGATGATTAGTATGTGAGTTATTTTTTGGATTTTGAGTTTTAGATACAAAAGCATATTCAATAGATTTAATAGTACCAAATTGTAACAATTTAGCCTCCTCTTGACATAACAAATTTTGAAAAATAGGATAAGTTAAAAGAGGAGCTAAACTAGAAATAGCAAGCTAATAGTGGATGTTAGTGATAAATTGTTGAAACTCTTTAGGAAGACATTTCTTTAAGATAATATTTATTAGTCTAACATTAGTTAAAGTAACATTAACACCAATTAATTGAGTTCTAATTGCATCAAACTTAAGTAAGAATTCATCCATATTTTTAAAATCAGTATACCTTAAGTCCTCCAAGTTGTCTTGGAGTTGAATCTTATGGGATTCAGATGAGCTATCATATGTCTGTTGCAGAATGTTCCACACTTGATGGGCTTTGGTATAGTGTCCAATTAAGACATAAAGATCAGGAACTATTAAGAGACCAATCAATCCAAGAGCTTCTTCATTTTTTTATTTTCCATGCATCTTTTTCTTCTTGAGTAGCGCTAGCGGTTGGTTCAAGAGAGGCATCTGTAGCCACTTGTAGCAAATGCTTAAAATGAAATATAAAGGAAACATGTGTCTTTCATGTATGATAATTAGTGCTATTTAACTTTATTTCAGGTATTAAAGTAGACATAGTTACAAAAATTAGAATACCAAAAAAAAAGTCCCTTTTTACGTACAGAGATTAAATTTTTTTAAATAAGAAATATAGATTAAAATTTGAATTTTTACAATTTGAAAAATTAATAATAATTAAAACTTTAATTTAAAAAAGTTAATTAAAAAAATATATATATAGATCCTTAATAAAGATTTAAATTGAAGCTTAAAAAAAACTATATAAATATGTTAAGGTTTTATTAGTATTTGATTTAGAACTTTAAGTTAAAAAAATATAAATAAAACTTAATTAAGTAGATAAGTTTTTAGGTAAAAAAATTTAAAAAGAGAACTTCAAAAAAAAGTAAAATGGGAAAGCTCTTCCCTTACGTGGTAAAAGGAAGAGTTTTTAAAAAAGACTTAACATAGATTTTAATAAAATCTGTGGAAAAATCTTTTCTAAAAGAAAAGCACGTAACGTATTTTAGGAGAAAATCTTATTAACTAAGAAATATATAGTAAAGTCACGTAACTTTCTATAAAAACATTTAAATAAGAATTGAAATAACAGACTTAGGTTAACATTTCTATTTTATTTATTTATTTTTTATATAGCAAAGACGTTTCACAGAGAGCAAGGAACTAAGGGAGAGACTAAGGAAAATATATATATTTGGTTGACTAAAACTTGATTTAAACAATATATCTGAGACAGTTTTAAACTGCAAACAAACCCCAAATATAATAAATATGAAATGAGCTACAAAAACATATGAACGTTACAGATTTACTTGAAATGAAAGTTACCAAACCTTACACACCTATTTAAATGAGAATGGACGAGGGAGAGCAATAATTGCCAAAATGGAAACTATCAGATGTTAATGATAGCGACTTAAACTCTTGTAATCAGCAATGACCAAGAATAGTAGGGGCAAATAGTCAGAAGAAAATTGATTATACAGCCAAAGTTAGTTAAGAGACTGAATAAACTCCTGCAAAATGAGAACAATGCAGAGAAACGGTCTACAAAAACAACTACAGAGGAATAAGTTAAATGCAGTCAAATATATTGAACAATAATTTCAAACAAGATACTGAACCTGTAGAAGATAAAATTAGTAGAGGAAACAGAGGAAAGTAGAGAGTTGTTCAGAAAAAAAAACTAAAGACTCAGATTCTATTGATTGATTAAGAAAACATAACTACAAATATGTATGTCACAGTATATAACCAGTAAATTACAGTGATGAAGTTTCAGTTTAAAACTGGAGCTAAATATTGCATGTAAAGAAATGGTGGTCCTAAAAAATAACGAAGCAGGAAGAAGGCTAAAAAAACATGCATATGAAATTAATTTATATGCAGGCAGAAATCAAATAGATGTGATGCCTTTGACAATATTGTGCATTGGGCTAAGTGTGTGGGTGTCGACTAAGGGAAAGATGATCTATATGAAGATTTATGTCCCAGAAGAGATGTGGCAGAGGTGTCAAAAAAAAATTGAATGCAGTATGCGCTTGATTCAAGGATGGTTGCTAAAATCTATTGCATTGAATTGAAAATTGGGTTCTTTTTGTGGCGGATAAAAGTCACTTATGTAACACATAAGTATCAGACATTTAATCTATACACATCAAATATTGAACAAACAAATATTAGGCATTTGTGAAATGAATATATGCTAGCGTAAAAATGGCTTTCCCGACGTAAATATAGGCAAAGTTTTGTTGAAAAATTGCTACAGTCTTATATATCAAGCTTAAAATTAGTTTCTTTTTAAGGATAATATCGGTGGCTGAATATCAAATATCTAACAAAAATATATGATACATTTAACAATTAAATACATTTAAATAATACATATACGACTAAGAAGAATGAGCTTTTGCTGCCCTAAATTTGAGTTGAGCACTACATCAATATGGTTAGATTATGTTATAACAAGCTGAATCTAGGCTAAATTTAAAGTGTTTTGAGGCTGCAAAAGTAATGCACACAAAGAAGGGACTGAATGGTTTAAATGTTGAGCCAATGAAGAGGGAGGTCTATGCTCAAGGGAGGAGCAGCTATGAAGAGAGCTAAGGGTGGAGTAGAGAAGGAGGTCTCTTCCAAGGCCAATGCAATGAAGACCTGTGCCAAAAGCTAGAAAATATAATAAAACAAGTGAAACAATAAAGAATATAATAAAACAAATTATTTAAAATGTAAAAAAAGTGTAAATAGGCAGATATCACCTGGGTGCTGCGCATAGTAAAATGTAAACAACATACTATAAAATAGAGATTATATTATAAAATAGATGTTGCAAGAGATGAAAAACATAAGCAGTGATTATGAATCAGAGATGTAATAAAAAAATCAATATGAGATAAAATGTAAATCCTACAACAAAAAAGTTAGATATACAGATATATAGCAAAATGATAGAGATGCTAAAAATCAGTAGTGAGAAATGATTAAACAGTGTATAAACCTACAAATATGATTGATAAAATGATAAAAGTAGATCAAGAAAAGAAAATAAAAAAGACTTAGATCTGGTGGCAAGCCATCCATAACTAAGATATTAGATTGCAAGAAAATAAAGAAGAAAAGCCTACAAAACAAAGGTTAGAATCCAAAAAAAAACTTTCTCCTTCACAACTGAAATATCATTCAAATTTTTCTATATGTAACACTCAACAAACAAAGGTTAAACCTGCTCTGATACCATGTTAGAAATAACAAAAAATAATAGAGAAAGGAAAGAACCCAAGTGTGAGTGCAAGAAAGAAATTTACCAAGAGAGAGAGAGAGAGGAACTACTTCAAAGTATCAAGCCAAAAGATCAAAGTGCTCCAACAATCCAAACAAGAACACAAAGATTTTGAAAGGGGAAAGCAAAGAAAACCCCTTGTGAATTATGAATGAGGCTCAAAGCCTAAGGAGAGAGAGAGAGAGAGAGAGAGAGAGAGAGAGAGAAATATCTCTTTAAGCAGAGATGAGTGAAGGAGTTTGCATGTAACTTCATATGTGTATGAGTGCCACATTCATACTTAGTGTGTGCCAAGTGTGAGCATCCTCATAAGGAGGAATAAACTATTTTCCTTATTAAAGAAATTACAAAATATGAATTGTCCTCCCACTTGGACTAGAAGAAAAAATTACGTGTAGATATTCCTAAAATAAATAAAAGGAGGATACCTTGGTTTATCCTCAAATTAAATACAACAACCAAAGAAAGATTATTAATTCTAACAATGTTCCAACCAGAAGGGTCAATACGAGAATCTAAAATGGTGACTAATGTTGAGTTGGAAAAGAAAGTGGAAGATCAATAAGAGGAGAATAGAATACTCTAAGATAGGATGGCTCATCTAGAACCAAAAGTGAATGAAGTAGATGATAAAGCCAAAGAGGTGAAAGATAAGATAGATGGCAAGAAAAAAGAGATAATTTTGGAGGAAGATGTCCTTGAACTAGACCCAATCATATCTGAAGAGCCATTCTTGAAGGCATTGAATGCCTTGAGAGGAAAGGCACTAGAAGGTATTCCAATATTATAAGGGAAGATGGAACTAGAGATAGTCCTAGATTGGATTGAAGGTCTAGAAAACCACTTTGAGTGTGATGGTATCATAGAAGCTCAAAAGGTTAAAGTGCCTAAGGCTTGATTGAGAGGCCCTGCACTCACTTGGTGGAAATTTATCCAAGATGATAGACAAAAAGAAGGCAAGAAGCCTATAGCTACATGGAAGGAAATGGTAGCTAAAATCAAAGATTCTTATGTATGAGAGGATTATGAAATCCAATTTCATAAGAGAAGACAATGTCTTAGACAAAAAGACTTAGATGTGAACTCCTACACTGAAAAGTTCCAAATACTTTAGATGAGATTTAGAGTTGCAAATGATAAGAAGTTAAAGGTAGTAAGATACCTTAATGGACTTAAGTGGACCATACAAGATGAGATGAGTCTTTTGAATCCACAAACCATTCATAAGTGTCACCAAATTGTTGTCAAGGTAGAAGAGAAACTAAGGAAGAAACAAGACTCTAGCACCACTAGAGGCAGAGGTAAAGGAAGAGATAACAAAGGAAAGAGAGGTGGATATAGTGGAGGAGTTCTGAATGAAAGACTCAAGGAGAGGTCAACTACACAAAGAAACAAGAAGGAGGATCTAATAGAGGTACTAAAGGAAGGAACTCTAATAGTAAAGGAAGAGGAAGTGGTCAAGGAAGAGGTAACTACTTTAAAAACATGAAATGTTACCATTGTAATCATAGGGACATCCTACACATAGGTGTCTAGAGAAAGGAAATACTTCTCAAGGAAGTGATAAAAGAGTGAACTATTTTCATGAAGAAACAAGTGGAGTGAAACCCCCTGAAGCACCTTTGGAATCAGAGGAAGGAGATAACCTTATGATAAGGAGAACTCTGATTAAGGAGTCATTAAAAGAAGAACTCAGTTAAAGGAGATCACTATTTAGAGTGAAGTGCAAGATGATGGGTAAGGTTTGTAGAGTCATCATAGACTCGGGCTCTACTAATAATAGTGTCAGAGGAGGCATTCAACAAGTTGGAAATGAAAAGGATACCCCACACAAATCCCTATAAAGTTAGTTTGTTAAACAAGTGACAACATGTTCTTATTAATGAACAAGCTTGGGTGGATTTTTTAATCAGGAGATACAAGGACAAAGTACTATGTGATTTCTTACCTATGGATGCTTGTCACTTTCTCCTAGGTAGACCATGAAAATTTGACCAGCAGGCCATGCATGATGGAGTGAATAACTCATACTCTTTTAAGAAGGACAATGTGACATTTAAAATCCAATCATTGTTAGAAGATGCAGAGGTGAAGTCAACTAACCCCAATGTCCTTATGGTGAGTAAAAAGGAGTTCTTAGAAGTCCTAAAAGAAGGAGGAGTTGGCTTTGCACTGGTGTTAAGGCCAAAAGAGGTAAGTGGTGACAAGATAGTCAAGAAGCCAAAATTACCAAAGGAGATACAAGACATGTTGCAGAGATATGAAGGCCTTGTGAGTGATGGAAAACCATCAATACTACCCCCAAAGAGAGTTTTAAGTCATAGGATAGACTTCATACCTAGAGCTACCCTTCCTAATAAGGAAGCCTATAAGATTAACCCTCAACAAAATGAGGAAATAGCCAAGCAAATCGAAGAGCTCTTTATCCAAGGTCTCATTAGGAAGAGTATTAGCCCTTGTGTTGTGCCCACTATCTTAGCACCTAAAAAGGGAGAAACTTAGAGGATATGTACTAATTCAAGAGCCATAAATAGGATAACCATTAGTTATAGGCTCCCTATCCCTAGGATAGCAGACCTAATGGACTGCCTAGGAGAAGCTAAGTACTTTACTAAGATTTAACTAAATAGTGGTTACCACCAAATTAGAATCCATGACAGAGATGAGTGGAAGATAGACTTCAAAACCACTACAGGTTTGTATGAATGGGTTTTCATGCCATTTGGGCTCTCCAATTCCCCCTCCACATTCATGAGGCTCATGAATGAGGTCCTCAAAGAATACATTTGGAAATTTGTGGTAGTGTATCTAGATGATATACTAATCTATAGTAAAACCAAGGATGAACAACTCAAGCATTTGGAGATTGTTTTCAAGCAACTACATGAGGAGACATTGATGATAAATTTTGGAGAAATGTGAGTTCATGAGGTAGGAGTTAGTGTACACTGGTTTTGTGCTATCTCATGGAAATCTAAAAATGGACCCTAGAAAAGTGGAAGCCATTCTAAATTGGCCTACTCCAAAACAACAAAGGTAAGAAGCTTTCATGGTTTGGCTCAGTATTATAGGAAGTTTATCAAATAATTTAGTGGTATTTTTTCTCCTATGGTAGACACCATAAAAGGTGGCATGAAGACTAATTTTATATGGAATGAGAAAGCTAATCATGGTTTTGAATTGTTAAAGAAGAAGATTTCTACTCAACCAATCTTAACCTTGCAGAGTTTTGAGAGATTATTCATAGTTGAGTGTGATGCTAGTAATGTGGCCATAGGTGCTCTCTTGAGCCAAGAGAGAAGACTAGTGGCTTTCCATTATGAGAAATTAAGTGATGCTAAGAAGAAGTAATCTTCTTATGACTTAGAGATGTATTCTCTAGTCCAAGCACTAAGAAAGTGGAGGCACTACTTACTTCCAAAGGAGTTTGTGGTCTTTTCTGACAACCAAGCACTAAGCTTCCTGAATTCACAAGATAAGATCAATCACATGCATATGAAGTGAGTGGAATACTTCCAGGCTTACACCTTCAACATCAAACAAAAGAAGGGATTGCATAATAAGGTAGTAGATTCCTTGAGTAGAAGAGCTTTAACTGTCCAAGAGAGACAATTGCAAAGCATGGGTGTGGACAACTTTAAATACTTGTATGAAAAAGAAGAAGAATTTTTTGAAATCTATAAGGTATGCCAAGAGTATAGAAATCACTTTCATCATTAATTCTTTGAATATACTTTGTAGAGTGGTCTATTGTTTAAGGGAGGTCAATTGTGTGTCCCCAGAGGGTCTATAAGAGAGAATTTAATCACAAAGAAATACAATGGTGCACTTAGTGGAAATTTTGGTGTTAACAAGACCCAAGAACTAGTTCAAAGGTTCTATAAAATGCCTAAGATGAATACAAAAATTATGAAGAATGTAGAAGGATGTTTTGTGTGTCAAAAGGAAAAAGGTACATCTACTAATGTAGGCCTTTACCAACCCCTTCTCATTTCTAGTAGAACATGGGAGTTTTTAAACATGGATTTTGTGGTAGGCTTACCTAAGACAAAATAGGGAATGGATAGAATTTATGTCATAATGGATAGGTTCAGTAAGATGGTACACTTTGTACCATGCAAGACAACCCATGATGCCACTAAAATAGCTTCCCTATTCTTCAAGGAGGTAGTTCGAATACAAGGTTTACCATTGAGCATAGTGTCAGATAGAGATATGAAATTCATAAGTCATTTTTAGAAGACTCTATGGAAAAAGCTAGGTACCAACTTTTCTTTTGGATCTTCATACCATCCTTAGACTGATGGTCAAATGGAGGTAGTAAACAGGATTCTTGGTAACTTCCTAAGGTGTTTAACTAAAGAGTTGTTAGGAATGGGAGCACTAAGAGGGGGGTTACTATATCTTATTCTTTTTTCATTACTCTTGAAACTTAACTTGATTGCTTAAGTACTAAAATGACCATCAATATGAACAAGATAAACAATCACAACACATAACACTGATATGGTTATGGGAAAATCCAAATAGGTAAAAACCCCAGTGGGAATTGACACCCACTAAGAACTACACTAGTGTTTTATGATCCTTGTTAGAAGATCTCCAACCTTATTAGGAGTTGTTCTTTACAATGCTTTTAGTATAGTGACCTGGTCAAAGGTTAGACCCTATTAGGAGTCTTTTACAATAACCCTATTAGGGGTGGGGACACACTTTCCTAGAGCTCACTGCTAAAGTGGTGAAGGCTACAACCTTCTGATCTCAGATACACCCTATATCTCCTAGATGAACTATTGTTATGAAACTGCTTGTCTGATCAATTTCATTTGTGCACTGACACTTTATCTCCTTGTAAAGCTCTAACTAATTCTATCTTCAATTCACATGTCTTTGCTCTGCTTATCTCATCTCTATATCTTCTTCCAAACTTTATTGCAAAGGCGCATCTTATATTTATATACACTAACAAAACAATTAACTAGGTCGGCCTATAATTGATTGCATACAATGCTTCCAAATGAATTGGATTAACTGTGTTTACAAAAAAAGATGTTTACATGTCTACAACCTAATTACAATAGGTGCATACACTTTACAAAACATTATTATAACCTGTAATCAAATTACTAATAGTCGGTTGCATACCTTTTTTTGTTTTGGCATTCACTGTCTGTACTACTTCAACTGTCTATATCTTTGTCATATTGTCTCATCTAATCATGCACTCTTAGACTTAACATGAATAAACACTTACTAGCTTAACTTCAAGGGTGCATACCATAACTTGGTCATACACATGTGCACTAATGCTCTGATCTTCCAGTGCTCTGCTAACTATCCAGTCTTCTATACTTAGCCATATTCTAACCTTATGATAATGTGCACTGACTTTAAAAATCTATATGACTTTGTTTCCATAATGAAAATAATATATCTAGTCATATACAGTAGTATAGTCAACTTTCCAACAATCTCCCCCTTTTTGATTAATGGCAACAAAGGAATATGGTGAAGTTACTAACTGTACCCTTATACAAAATTCTCTAACTTATATCTCCTTTATACTATGCACTATACTTCTTCTTTATATCATATATAACACTCCATATTCTACATACAATAACCCCCCTTTGAAATTAATGACAATGGTGCTCAAAAAAGTGTATCTACAAGTACTTCTAAAGAAAGTACATTCGAATAAGCAATCTACAAGTTCTGGATCTCTTTTTTCCAAAATTCTATCAATGCATTGACAGTCTGTAGATGGGCGCATAAGGCATATGTAATATTTTCCATCTTTTCCAATTCTATACTCGAACCTTGATTACATGTCACCATAGTGGCATCTATCTGCTTGATGTTCTGATTAAGTACATCTAGAGAGGGTGCAAGAGCATTCCTAAGCTATGTTTTCCTAGCACTTATTTTAGAAATCTCTTTCTCATCCTTTTCTATTTTTTCTATCTTCCCTTGGTACACATTGTTGCACATGTTCACATCAGTGGAGAGATCTTCTAATGATTTCATTATTTGGTCTATCATTGCTTCTACTTCCTGAATTTTCTTGTAGTGATCAAGAGTGAGCTTATCCTAGTTCACACAATCAACTATGATCTTCCTTCCCTTAGCTGTGAACTCCTTTAAGGATGCTTGACCTATCTTCAATGAACTAAGGTCAAGTGTAAATTTTCCAACTAGTTCATGCAATCTCTTCTTCATATATTTCTCTTCTGCAACTTGGGATGCTGATTCTTCCAAGCTAGAAAAGTTTTCTTTGAAGTTTTTCAATATGGTACTGACATCATCAACTGAATGAACCTTAGACACTTTATTTTTTGAAGGTAGCAAGCTATTTAGAATGTTGACTGATTCAACAAATAGAGGGTTCCTCATCACTTGCTTCTATTTTTCTTTTTCCATAGCTAGGACACTGATCTTAATCAGGTCTCTTCTCCCCAAGAGTCCAAGCTTGTGGTGTCTAGTGTCAAACTTGACAACAATGATGATGAGGGTATGGGAGTGATAGGAGTTCTATCCATCACTTCTTTCTTGATTCTGATTGTTATTTCAATAGATGGCTCATCTGTTGGTTCACCTTTTTCACCTCTTCTTCTCCTTTCTCCTCTTCTACCTTTTATTTTTCTTTTTCTATCTCTTTTTGGTCTCCTTTTCTTCTTCTTCACCTATTAGATCCTCTATTAATACTTCTTCTTGTAGCTTAGATGAATTGTCATTTCATAAAATTTCAACCTCATGTGTGCTCACAAAGGCTTCCTCAAATTTATCCAAGTCTTTGTCCATGGCTGCAATTGCTATCTCTAAATTATCAATGATGATTGTGTCATCTTTTTGTGTCTCAGTCATAGGCACAGACTTCACTACCTCTGTAGGTGTTACCACTATAGGAATTGAATCTTGGGGACCTATTACTATTACATTGGTGATCTCTGACTCCTTGGTTTCCTTAGAGGGTACTTGAGTTGTGGGCATAGTGGATGGGTACATGTGCCTATCTAGAAAAACTTTCTCAAAAGCCTTCTCTATCTCTTTAGCTATCAACTTGTAGTTCTTATAAATTAAGTGCAAAGTTCTTGACTTAGTTCTTAGGTGTAGCTTCACTATATCTAACAATAATGTTTTCTCTTCTAGGGAACATACATGGAGGCTTTCATCTATAATCTCTTCCATTATTCTTAGATCCTCCTCAATAGCCTATCTTTTCAAAAATTCTAAGATGTTCCACACATTGTCCATAATTACTGTCTTCTTCAACTTGAGCATGTTTTTTATTATCATTCCATGGATTTTTTATTTATCAATCTCACTGTATTTCTCATATAATTTTCCTATCTGATCTATTATGCCTTCATCAATAATCCTTGTTCTCAAAACTTGAAGACTAGGTCTGAAACCTACTTGTGGAGGTGCTTGAGTGTTATTTTTTTGACTTCTTGTATTCCTAGAGGATGGATCACTTGTGTTGGTTTCCTTCTTCCTCTTTGGCATTCTTTTGTATTCTAGAGGTGATGTGGTATCTAGATCAATTGTCTCTTTGGGTGCAGGAGGGATAACATATGTTTTACCCTATTTTTCCTTTGTGTCATCGGTCATCTCAATCTTGATTTTATTCATTTTAGGATCATCTTTCATAGCTTCCACTGTGGATGCGCTCTAAATCTCCAATGCTATATTTTCTTCTCTTGCTTTTTCTAGGTCTTCCTGTGTTACACCATGAATTCTGAGTATCTCAGATGTAATCTTAGAGGCTTTCCTCTTAGTTGTTGCACTATTCAGAACTGCATCAACTTCCCTTGTCTTTTCTTCATAATTTCCCCATCTAGGTTCACTAGGGTCCTTAGGTGCTAATAGTAATACTTGTGCATATGCTTGCAAGAATTTTTCTTCTATCTCATAGCCAAGTGGATGGATCCACTTTGTTCTAGGCTCAACTCCTTCCATACATCTTATGTCAATTTCTACCATAAAGCAAATGTTGTCTTTGTATTTCTAAACAATACTTTCTGGTATCATGTACCTCATCTTCATTTTGATCCTGAATGTCTTCAATTCTAGCTCCATGAAATCCTTCAATGTTCTCTCAGTAGATACCTTAAGAGATATTTGAGGCATTGTAGGTATACTTTTGTCTAAGTACAAATATGAGACCTTTCCAACTATATGGAAGTACATGTAAATGATTAGAGACCCAAACCTAAATATTTTGGTCTTATCATGCTTGATGGCTCTAATGTTATCAATCAATTATGTGCAAGATCTCACACAAATTGAACTCTTGATTTTCTCTAACAATTCTAATTGTTGTAAGAATAGTGGCTGCGTACACACTATTCACCCTGTTGGTGTGATGAAACCTGTAACCTAGTCACTAGGCTCAATTGTCATACCGCACCTATCACTTCTAGACTTACATTCATGTTCAACTAATTTCCTTACATCCTTTCCCACTGGAAGAATGATGCCTATCTTAGAAAGTCCTATCATTTCATGAATAAGATCTCCTATATTTCTTACTAGTACTTCACCTATCCAAAATAGGTCATCATGGATTCTTCTTAACAAGATATTGATCCATGTAGATTTATACAACTCATATGTCATAGCATACCCAACAATGGGATGGTCTTCTAGATGTGCGAACTCATTTAGGAATTTCTTGTCTGGTTTCATCATGGACTCAAGGTGCAACCTTATCCTATCAATTCCAATTGGTTCCTTCTTATAGTAAATATACACGTTCAACATGCATTACACCCATAGGGGTTCTTGAAAATGCACCTTCTAGGTCATCTAGGGTTGACTTACAAGGGTGCCTCTTAAAAACATATCTCTTTTTCTCATCAACATCAAAGACAATTGGTGTAGCCATGAATTACTTGGTTAGTTCTCAGAATAGGATTCCAAAGACTTTTGAATCATTGTGTTAGACTAGGGCTTCATAACTGATCAATCACACTTCTTTGTTGGTAAATCAAGCTTCAACACTTCACAGTCCAACTACTAGGGCTTCTGTGGTTTCCAATCACTCAAACTTGAATGCAATGTGTGATCTATAAGTTTCCATAGACTATAAAGTGAAATTTCCACCATTAATGCTTGTTGCGTAAACCAAAATTCAACTGAGAGTTTCCAACTTCAATTCTACAATCAATCAGGTAGTACTCTCTTGCACATAGCATCAAAAAGTCTGCAAAATGTTAAATCCAAAGGTCCATAATATGAGGGTGAGTATACTAGTTGCACAGGGGTCTAGAACTAAATTAGCTCCCCCTATTACCCTATGGGTCATTCATCTAGATGTAGAGGGTGTGTGCATTGTGAATGCATCCAATACATACTCATCAACCTTATCCTTCTTTTCCTCTATCCAAATCAAGCTCACATCTTTTGTAGCTTTCACAAACTTGACTTCTCCTTCTTCATTCAATATTGATAATTCTATATTTTTAGGGCTTTCTTGACTTTGCATTCTTGATCTACAAAACTTTGAGATGTGTCCAACCTTGTTACAAGAGTGAAAAATAACTAGAGGTCTTAAATTCCTCGGCACATTGATATGGGTTAGAATTTTACACTGTCTAGCTGAGTGACCATTATAGTTACTTATCTGACATGTAATACTCTAAGAACTTCTTGCATTTGGTTTATTCTTATTTCTCTAATTATGCTGAGTCTTGTTCTTCTAACTTGTTCTACAATTCATAGCTCTATGACCAAATTTATTGCATGAATAATAGTAACCATTGAAAGGTCTTACCTCTTTACAATGCCTTGCTATATGTTCATTCTTGTTACATGCATAACAATTTTGGTCTAATGGATTGCACTCATCCTTAGATGGTTCAACATTGTCTTTAGCCTAATTTCTAGTCTCCTTAGCATCTATAGTGTCTTCTGGTGCTTTAATCCTTTCTCACATGTCATCAATCTAATTTTGTGCTTCATTGAATCCAACACCACTAGTATCTCCTTTAAGATTTCATGCATATAACTATGACTCTATCAAATCAAAACTGGTGTGTGATTTCTCAATGTGATTCTTTTCCTCATTCAACTCATATTCCAACTTTTCTTTGTTGTTTCTTAGCTCCAAGATTTCTATGTTTGTTTTCCTCAATTCTTCATTCAGTTGAAGGTTCTCTTTGATCTGTTCATCATTAACTTCTTGATTGTTAGTTAGCTTTTCATCCAAATCTTCAATCTGATCTTTCAAAAATGTGTTCTCTTCATTTAGCTTTTTGACAATTTTCCCTAAATCACTGTTTGAACAATCTTTCAAATCTTTTCTCAGTTTCTTCATGAATACTTGTGCACCATTGACTTTCAATTTTAGTTCTTCAACTTCTTTCTCAAATATGTCAAGGTCTTCAAGAGCTTCCATAGGATTCTTCTTTAGATGTTTTTCTTCTTTTGAGCGCCTTGATCTCCTCAAGTGTTTAAACTTCTCTTCATAGGACCAGAGCTCTGATACCAATTTTTAGGAATGGGAACACTGAAGAGGGGGGGCAGGGTGAATCAATGTTCACTATATCTTCTTTTTTTTTATTTACTCTTGAAACTTAACAAGATAAATAATCACAATACATAACACCAATATGGTTATGGGGAAACTAAAATAGGTAAAAACCTTGGTGGGAATTGACACCCACTAAGAACTGCACTAGTTTTTTATGATCCTTGTTAGAAGATCTACAACCCTGTTAGGAGTTGTTCTTTACAATGCTTTTAGTATAGTGACTTGGTCAAAGGTCAGACCCTATTAGGATTCTTTTACAATAACCCTATTAGGGGTGGGGACACACTATCCTAGAGCTCACTTCTCAAGTGGTGAAGGCTACAACCTTCTGATCTCAGATACACACTATATCTACTGGATGAACTATTGCTGTGAACTATTGTCTGATCAGTTCCTTTTGTGTTAATGCTTTATCTCCTTATAAATCTCTAACTGATTCTATCTTCACTTCTCATATCTTTTCTCTACTTATCTCATCTCTATATCTTCTTCCTTACTTTATTACAAAGGAGCATCTTATATTTATATGTGCTAACAAAAAAATTAACTACGTCAGTCTATAACCCATTACATACAATGCTTCCAAGTGAATTGGCTCAAGAATTTTTACAAAACAAGATGTTTACATGTATACAACCTAATTAAAATAGGTGCATAGCCTTTAGAAAACATTATTATAACCACTAATCAAAGTATTAACAATCAGCTGTATACTTTGTTCTATTTTGGTATTCATTGTCTGTACTACTTCAACTATCTATATCTTCATCATACTGTCTCATCATATCATGCGCTTGTAGACTTAGCATGAATACACACTTACCAACTTAACTTCAAGGGCAC
Organism: Chamaecyparis obtusa; assembly: GCA_027943335.1. Lineage (NCBI taxonomy): Eukaryota > Viridiplantae > Streptophyta > Pinopsida > Cupressales > Cupressaceae > Chamaecyparis > Chamaecyparis obtusa. The sequence continues at coordinate 349,944 of BSBK01006128.1, read as the reverse complement.
ATACCATAACACGGTCATACACATGTGCATTGATTCTCTAATCTTTTGGTGCTCTGCTAACTGTCTAGTCTTCTATACTTAGCCATATTCTGACCTTATGATAATGTGCATTGACTCCAAAACTCTATATTAATTTGTTTCCATAATGAAAAAACTATATCTAGTCATATACAATAGTATATTCAACTTTCCAACAAGTGTATGGTCAAGCTTGGGACCAACTCATTGGACAGGCCTAGTATGCCTATAATGACACAGTGAATAGGACTACTGGTAAGAGTCCTTTTGAAATTTTTTATGGCCTTCAGCCTAGAAGCATATATGATCTTAGAGATATCAAAGATGGAGCAAAGGGAAGTGATTATGCAGAAGACTTTGCAAACTCTATGCAAGAGATACATGAGATAGTGAAGAAGACACTCACTGAAAATACAGAGAAACTCAAATGTAAGGTGGATGAAAGAAAGATGGATGTCCAATTTAAGGTTGGGGATCTAGTGATGGTTCATCTCAATAAGGAAATATTTTAGAAAGGATTGCCTCATAAGCTTCAGATGAGAAGAATTGGTCCATGTACCATTCTAGCAAAGTATGGCACCAATGCATACAAACTAGAATTACCAAAGGACAGTGCTTTATCTCCTGTATTTAATGTAGAAGACTTGGTCTTATACAAAGGACCAATACCAGATCTATATGAAAGTTTTAATGAAGTCATACAAGAGGTGGAGGAACTTAATTTTCCATCCACACCACCTAAAGTAGTAGAGACAATTCTGGATTCTAGGGCATACAAAAAGTCTAGATAGAGAACCTACTATGAACACTTGATGAAGTGGCATGGACAAATAGATATAGATGCAACTTGGATAAAGAAGTTAGAGTTCATGAATTTTGGCATTGATCCCAATTGACTCAATCCAAGTCTGGATTGAAATCAATCTATTTGGGGAGGATGGTGCAGGAGCACCTAGCCTATCCCTAAAGCCTTTAACCATTTTTCTTGTAACTGACTCTAGCCAAGTCAGTGTGTTTTTTCTTTGACCTTAGAAGATATTTTTGTGTGTGTGACTAGATGGATTATTAGTTAGTAATAAATCCAATCTATTTTAGCTTAGATTTCTTTCAAAAGGTTAGTCCTTAGAATAGGCCTAAGGTTAGGAAAGGTGGTGTAAATATGTCCTAGATCTGATAAAAGTGTGAAAGGTGCCTAGAAAAGCCTTAATCATGTTAAATCATCAAGTTATATGGGATAGAGGTCCTAAAAATTAGTTATAAGCATAAAGGCAAAGGATGTTCAAAAGGTGTCATGACAACATTCGCAAATTTTGCAAATGTTGCATGCAACATAGACAAAATTGATCCCATTTGGAGTTAAGGGATCTAATCAATGTTTAGTGGCCTAAAATCTAGGAGAGGGCATATTTTAGTTGAGATATGATCCCATTTCTCGAGGAAAGTTTTAAAAATAAGGTTTTGGAGTTTGAAAATAGACTGATTGTTCAAATTTGTAGTGACAGTCAATTGGTTTTGGGTGTGAGAGTGAATGTATGTATTGAAGATCTTAACTTAGTGTTAAAATCATGTTGTGTGATTACTTTTAAGCATTTTTCATTGAGTTTTAAGTTTTTTTTGAGTTCTTTAGGATAGTTGAATAAATCATTTTGTAAATAGTCTATTCACTGGTGTCCATAGTGTAGATTTTGGTTTCATGGCTCCCCCTGATGTAGGCAAAGGAGTGGGGATCCAATTAAGGAAATTCCAAACCTTGAAGCTTCAGAACAACACAATAGAATAAAACAACACAACAATTGTTTCAACAAATTTTCATTAACATGCCCAGTTGTAAGGCCTTCCGGGTTAGGGCCAATTACAATCAGAAATAATTCTGGAAGATCATCAATATCCAATACAACACTAGCTAGTTTAGCTTCAAAATCTATCAGCAATTGATGGAAACCCTAAGGAAGATCTAAACTTGTGCTCACAAGCCACCAAGAAATCTCCTTGTTTCCAATTGTGCAACCACTAGCTCTACTATTACAAACTATCAGATAACAATCTAATTTGCAAGATCCCATATGAACTTTTCTACAACTTCGCTAATCTTCTACCCTCTGATCTGCTTTCATGATCTCTCTAAGTCATGCTAACTCATGCTCCCTCCTGCTAAACAACTACCCAAACACCCCTTAAATACTAATCAGCAACCACAATTCGGCTAGATGAAACCATTAACTCTTCCTAACAAATATTAAATGCAATACAAGTCAACTCTCAAATAGCCTTACAAATATTTAATTCACCAAGTCAGCCTCTAGATCCACATAGGAGAATTCAACATGCTAGATCTAGGTCACCACATGTCTAATGGTCAATCCAAAACTCAAGGAACGTGACCCAAATTAAATGCACCAGTCCACCAAGTCGATTCATCCAAACAACCAAGTTAGTTAGCAAGAATATTGGACACTGGTAAGAAACATCGAGAAATAGAGTCCCCATCAGTAACCAGGCTAGAGCACTAGGAACACCGAGTGACCATCATCCACTGAGCTTCATTAGTACTTCCAACCAAGAACCTTTACCATGACCACTGAGCTCCATTGGTGAATCCAAACAAACTTTGATTGAGAACTATCACCAAAGATTGAGAAACTCCAACCTTCTACTGAGATCACTCGCCAATTAACCAAACTACACCAGATAGTTATCGGGATTGCCAGAATCTTCAGGAACCAAGGATGCCCCTGCTTCACCCCCATAGATTCTAACTATGGGAAATCTAAGGGTTTGGATGAATATGGTTGGGTAGCCATTATATAGTTTAAATATGAAGGGAAGAATCTTTAGGAACCAGGTGGCCATTTATGAGGTCATGCCCTAGGTGAGATTGGTGTACCTGGCTAGGTGTATGATAGAGAAGAAAGGGTGTTTACATGTAGGGGAAAGTATGGAAGCATGGATTAAGTATGGTTTTAGATAGACCATGAACATATTGACATGTGTTAGAGAGATTAAGCATTAGATAATCCTCTAACCTTGATTTCTAGCAAGAAATTAGTGACTAGCTTAAGAATAGCCCTATTAGCCCTCTTAGCCCTATAATCTAGGAAACTACTATATGGAAGCCCTAAAAACTAAAAAATATATAAGTTCTACCAAAAGGGTATCCAAACATCAAATTTGGTTTTGAAGGTCATTTGGAATTTTTTAGCAAGAAATGAGAAAAGGACCTTATCTAGGGCTACTAGAAATCACTAGGCCTAATAAGCCTAAAACAAGCTAGTTTGTGAACCTGATGGAAAAGACCTTTGAGACCTACTCAAATGAGATCAATGGGGAAAAAAAGGGATTTTTTGATGAAGAATGGACCCCCTACAGTACTAGTAACAAGATGTGGTGAGAGAATCACTTGGAGTCTTTCAAGGAGTTGAGAAGCATTGAGACAAAACCAATGATTTTTGTCCTTCAAGGTTAAAAACAAGAAGAATAACCCTTAGAGTTGAGTTAGGGTAGTCTTAGGCTTGTATTATTGAGGATATTGTGATCCTAGAAGGGAGATTTTGATCCTATGTAGATTGGACAACTGAAGTCCTTGAAAACTTGTGTGAGCACACCTTGGAGCACTTCCATCAGGTAATTAATCTCATATGATGCTAAAACCTTGTTCATAATTAAGCCCAAGGGTTTAGTGAACTCCTATAAATACCACTAGTTGGGATTCATGTACTTGGGAAGGAATTATTTACCCCTCCCTATGCAAACCAACCTACCCTTTCAAAGATTTTAGCTAACGTTTTAAGACTTGGTCATTATAGTAGTCTTTCATGTAATATAATTATATATGTTTTGACATATATGTGCATATACATATATTAATATCATATTATCATGCACATATTTATTCACATATAGAATATAACATATATAAATAATTTTAATTATTTCATGCACAAAGATATTTAAATATCTTAATTTACTATAAATATATTTATTATACTATTATAATCCCTTATTGCATTCTTATTACTTCAATGAAGGGAATCCAAATATATATTCTTCTCATATTTCATTCCTTTAGGAATGATTGCAATCCTCATTAAATATCCTTTTTTTGAATGGTTGCATCTTATTGAGAAGAGACATGTCCTTTTATCAATAATTAATTAATCTTTCTTTATATGCTACTCTTCTCTCTGGATGTATGTACTTTATCTTATTTTTCTCCCCCCTTCCAGATGATATTATTTTCCCAATAAATGAGGATGGTTAGAAACCATAGTTACAAATATGAGGGGGTACATAAGTCATCCATGTATTATTTCCCATGACATAGTCCATTAAGCATACATAGAAATAATAAAAAGTGTTGATATTAAACCCTTAAGAATCAAAGAAGGAAAAAATGAGGTGACATTTAATAAATCAACCTCAATCCCACCTAACAAATATGAACCAAAAATATCTCTATATAAACCATTATTATGCACAACCATTGGAACCAAAATAGTTGCAACCTTGGTAATCATAGAATCTAGACAAACCATAGTGCCCAATAACTGAAAAATTCAAATGAAAATCTTTTAATAGAAAAGGATAATATGAGGGATTTCATAAGGTTCCAAATACCATTAACAAAATAAAACTATTTTATTCATTTGAACATTTTGAAACTAATTAATTATTATTATTATTATTATTATGGATATTCTTATATTTGTGATGGAGCATAATCTTCGACAAACAAGAAACTAGATTTCTAGTCATCAAAAGTACTCAAATAATCAATCAAATAATTTCAATCCTCTATCTCTATATCACCAACATCACTATCAGAATGTTGACCTCCATATATGATATTATTACTCATACATAATGATCTATCTAAAGTTTGTGTTTCTCATTAGAATTTGAAACATAGATTTCACTTTTAGAAAAAAATATAAAAATATAAAAAAGATAAGAATTTACATCAAATTACAATATTTATATTTCCAAATAATTGTAACTATCAATATTTATGGAAGTACAAAATTTGAGAAAGATTATAAAAATACCACTAGATATTGCCAATCTATGCACCAATCCAAACTCATTTTTTGAAAATAATTCTAAAAAATTAAACTCAATTATTATGAATTAATTAGAAAATAGGTTTTAATTGATTCATATGAAAATACCCCTATCTCGATACATCCCAAAATCCAAATTAGCTAAATAATCAACTACTTTTCTCCATTCCTTAAGAATGTAAATAAAATATACAAAGTCACAATCAAATATGTTGAGATCCATTCCTTAAATTATGAATAAAATATATGAATTCAATTTTTTAGTAAGACAAAAAAATTACCATAACTAGACTATTTAGTTAAATTTAAAATTAAGTGAATTTTTTTATTCAATAGAAAGACTAGGGTTATAGAACCTATTTGTAAAACAATCATCTTCAACCAGATCCATGAAATGAGATTTTCTCAATATTGTATGAATAACCTAGACCTCTATATGATTATTAGTGTAGTGCCACATATCCTAATCCATGACAATCTAAACAATCTCCACTAATCTTTACAATACATAATGATCAATAATTTTGATTAGAACTAAAGGGGGAAGAGTTCACCTAAACATCCTGCACACTTTCTTAGTAGAATTTACTAGACAATTATTATTGATTAGAGAAGTAGTAATAGTAATAGCATAGATGTTACGATAAATATGAAAATTGGGAATTTTAAATCCTCCATTGAAGTACATAATTTGATGTAGAATTTTGATCTTTTTTTAATCTTTTACAACCTAAATGATTAACTTTTAGTGATCTTTCAAAATATTGCAATTTATTTTTTATTAAACCTATCAAAGTATAAAGAGAAACCTAATATCTAATGAACTAATAATAAATAAGTTGACATAGCACAATGATCCATACTTTTTCAAAAATAACATAAAGGAATACATGAATGACATACTTATTCCATATACTTGAGCATAACTGGACCATATTTATAAATAAATGAATATTGAAAGAAAATAAATATTATTTTTATATTATAACATAGAAGACACATAATACATAGATGAGGGAATTGCATCCCCACAAGCTATATATGTTCAAAATTAGTGTTCATCAATGTAGAACTTTCAACATGATAGTCAAGATATTTTTTGGATTAAGGAAAAAATAGGTTTTAATGGGAACCTGAAACCCCTTATAGAAAGTTACAAAATATTAGCAAAAGAGAACCACAGTAAGAGTCTTTTCTAGCTAGATAACACAAAACCATTGAACCAATAGCTAGAACCAAACAAAAACAACAAAATAGAGAAAAGTAAAATACCATTCAAGAAACATAAGTAGAAAAAAATACGATTAAACAAGCTACTTCAAAGCTTTAGTAGTCTGGTTCCCAATGATGGTCACCTCTTTTGTGGTTTGTTCAAGGTGTTAGATGACATTAGAAGAGGTAGAGGATATTTTTTTAGGCTATCCTTGGCTCTTTTCCCTAGACCATCTTTAGCATCCTCAGTAGAAATCATCCTTTGACTACCAAGGTCAACATCCATTACAATACCCTTCATGTTTGTCTACCCTATGAAGTCCTTGATATTGTGCATGGAGGAGGATATTTTTCTAGCAATTTCATGCAAAATTTTCTTTAACCTATCCTCATAAAGATTCATATACTATGGGATTTTTCCACATTTTTCTTCCAAGATCTTCCAAACTCTGATTTCCTCATCCGACTGGGCTTCTAGGCTACTAATATTACTCTAGAGCCCATGAACCTCTTTATAAATACATTGGTCAAGAGAAAGAGACACATCATCTTTAGCTTTTATCTTCTAAAGGAACTCTAGAGTGGACGAGAATGCATCTGAATACTGCATATCATCCTTCTCACTAGTATCCATAGGGTTAGCCACTATATTATCTAGTGGATTCTTATCTGGGTTAGAAGGATAAGGAATAAAAAAGAAAAAAAAAAGATAATCAACTAGATTTATGTCTAGATTCTTACCATGACTAGATAAATGGAGCTTTTTCCTTTTTCCTTTATTTCCCTTGCTAGAACTCTTCTTCTTGGAGAAGATATTATCATCCACATTCATGAGAGGGGGAGGGTTTCTAATTCCTATTTCATCCTTCTTCAAGGACATAAAGAAACCTTTGGGCTCAAAGTAATCATTCTCCATCCTCTTTGCACCATCCTACAAACTATACTATTTTTCTTTCCCTCATTCATTTCCTCTGAGTTCTTGATAAATTCATCTCTGGTGTCCATGCCATTGTTGTTTTCATCAAGATTAATCCTCTATTTTTTACCTTTAGACTTCCAAGGAGATCTCCCCTTCATCCCACTACACATTTCACCTTCCCCTTTTCTCTTATTCTTAATAGTAGGTTTGGGGGTACGGGATTTATAGTATTCCATGAACAACAAGATAAGACCTTCATGTAAAACTAGCTTACTATATTTATTGTTGTTCTCAATCATACTTTTATTCATAGATTTAAAGATATAGAAGTGGAAAGAGACAATATCTCTTTAATGAAAGTGGTTCAAAAGAGAAAATTTATAGTTGTGGACTCTAGAATACCTACCATCCAAGGTGAATTACACCCTAATGCAAGACAAAACATTCCTCCATATAGGTTTGATATGATCACTTACATAGTAGTCACCCATTTTCACCAAGGCATTCCTCTCCTATTCAATTTTTGGAAATTTAATAACTACCTCATCCACAATTTTTATTTCTTTATAAAACTCTATCCCATCACAAGGAAGGCCGGTGATCTCTGAGATGAAGCTGACTTTTAATTCAAAGGTAATGCCACACATTATCACTATATTACCTTTTCATCCTTTAATAAACTCAACAGTGGATTCCTCCTTAGAACCATGAAGTTGCTCTAGATAAATAGTAATATCCCCATTTTGAATTTACTCCCAGATAACTTAGATTTCCTTCCATTCTTTACAAGAGTTCAGTTCCTAATGCTTAGGAACACCACCAATTTCTTTGTTAAAATAAACATAGATGAAAATTTTAGTCCCAATAATTTTATTGAAGTTTCCCTTCACTAAGAAATAAAAAATCATAAAGCCATAAGTCACCCAAAAAGCGTGCGAGCTATAAATGGTAGGCAAGGTGTACTTAACCCCTCTCATGTTCATAATTATCCAAGAGCCAAAGAAATTATCTGTTAGTACCATTATTGGGAGTTAATTTTTCCACAACACTATGTGTCAAATCAGCCTTCATGATTTCCTTTAGTTTGAGATCAAACTTAATTTCCTCAAGCCAAAACATAATGTGATTAGTAATCATGACCAAGTTAGTAATACAGTGCACCTCCTTATTAGCTTTGCAACACATGTGCATAATAATAACATTTTTAATAGTTTCAATTAATGAATTGGGTTCTTTTACTGTGCTCTCTACCATGCATGTAGGTAGGGAGTTGCGACATAGACATCTAACAATATTGTTAGTCACCTTCTATCAAAATTTTCTATGTTAAAGATCTTTAGCAATGTTTATGATCTATAAGGCCCCATTAACTTCAACTACATGACTAGACTAGAAACCCATAGGGGTAGCCACAACTCCAATACAATTCCTATTCATAACCCTTATAATATGTCTACAACCATCTTGACTAGAGTTTCCATTGGTTTCCTCGTCAAAATTCTCTTTTAACCAGCCCTTCAAAGGGGAAGACCGGACCACATTCTACCTTTTACTCAGGTTTTTACTTTTAGAGTTGAGATTACAAAGGAGGAAACCATTAGGATCATACCCTTGATCTCCCAATCTACCTTAATTTTTTATGAAGTTAAAATTATCCTTAATAGACTTTATAGTCTTCTTTATAACCACCCATGTATACCCTTATTTATCCCTAAATATTATATGGTTGTGTTTGTTATAGATATTCTAGCAAAGATGAGGGGAAACTAGCTTCAATACTGACTTAGAATTGGTATTAGAAGCCAGGAAGTACCTTTGTGAAATGAATCTTTGATGCTTCCACGGAAGACCCAAGGTAAGTTCCAACAATATAAAATTGCTTACCAAATCTCACAAGAAAAAGACCATTGGAAGAATATATGGAGAGAAAAATCAGAATCTTTTTTGCAAAGAGAGAATCTATTGAAAAGTTTGAATCTCCACTTAAAAAAATTATCAATAGTGAGGAATTTATTCTCAAATCATAATCTAGAAGAAGATACCTATCTTCAGAGTTATCCCTTTGAACCAGCAAGACATCTAGAAAGGACTAGGGTCTTCACATGGGTAGAGCTAAAATAATCCAAAAGAAACCAAGTAGCATCCATTAGGATTAGGAGTGCAAATAAGGGATTCAGGTTGACCTAAGGGGATAAACCTCACATTAAGACAAATTTGGATATCTAATAGTCTTGGATGGATGGAAATAAGGTCACCCCAATTATCATTGATCCAGTAATCTATTACCCTATTTCCAAAGATCCTTTACGAGAAAGAATGATATCATTATCATCAAAGACATCCATGAGTGGAAATTCTCTAAGCCAAAAATATTCCCAAAATTTTATGCTCTTACCATCAAAAAACTTTCATCTCAACCCAATAGTAGCCTAATGTTTAGAGTCCCACACTAAACCCCAGATAAGAGAACCATTTTCAACACTAGGAGACAAAAGGAAGAAATATAGAGAGGGAGAGTTAAAAATATATTTCCTCTTCCAAATTGCATTCTATTCCTTTTCATCCCCATACATTCTCTAGATTTACTTGGCTAGAAGAGCCTTAATAAGAGATTTGATTGGCTTGATGCAAAGACCACCACCAGAAAAAGGCTTGTAAAGTTGGTCTCAGGCAATCAATGACATTCTCATCCTTTCCTCCATAGTAGACCAAATTAATTTATCATGTATCATTTCCAAAATATATGAATACTTGGAAGTGATTTTGAAGAGGCTAAGAGCATATTTATAGAGATTCTGAAGGCATCTTTTGAGGAGAGTTACTTTTCTAGCCTGGCTTAGCAGGCTACCCTTCGAAATTGTTAACTTACTATTAAATTTAAACACCAAGGCATTCTAAGAAGTGTATGGGTTCTTGAGACACAGGGGCATACCCTGATAGGAATTAGGAAGAAAAGCTATAAAGAAACTCAAGATTCAAGAGATCTTTTGTTGTCTTCCCTCTAGAGTGTTAATGAAAAAATAGAGCTTTTATCCCAATTGATAAGATGGCCATTAGAATTAGTATAAGTTTTCACATAAGACTTTATGCTTCTTTCTTCCCTAATAGTAGCTTACCCCATAATAATAGTATCATCCACAATTTATTCATGCATGCAAGAATAAGGATAAGAGGGTATCTATAGGATCATGGTATGCCAAAAATTGGTGATGTGAAAAAGAAGTCCTAATTGATAGACTCTTTAAAATATAACTATAACTTTCAAATAATATAATATTTTTGAAATCTGAAATATGCATCACAATATATGCTTCACCTATTACAATAATAATAAACAATTCTTCCAATTTGATGAAGTTTAGACTAAGTTAAGGTGGTTAGACACGTGAGTTTTTATATTCAGGAAATTTTGTATCATAAAAATCATAATTAATTATTCACTTGGAAAAAAATACAAAAAAATATACAGAACACCTAGACATGAGTCTACTAATTTTATCTAGAATCTTATAAAAAATTATTATCATTTGATTTTGTTTAATGTGGTCAGACATACACCTACTTGTTATCTTTCTAGTCCTAATTGATAAACTTATTGAAAAATAGCTATAACTTTCAAATTGAATGACATTTTTGAAATCCACAATATATGTCATATTCTATGCTTTTCCTACTACAAATTTTTTTTTTAAAAAAATCAATTTGATAAGGTTTAGACTACGTTAACGTGGTCAAACATGAGAGTTTTTGTATTCTGGAAAAGTTGTTGAAGAAAAATCATAACTAATTATTTACTTGGAAAAGAATTACAAAACAATATGTGTGACATCCGGAAATGAGTCTACAAATTATATCTAGAATCTTGTAAAAAACAATTATAATTTGATTGTGTTTAAGGTGGTCAGACATACACCTAATTCTTATTTTTATCCTAAAATTTTCATACTACTATATGTAAAATTTGAAATTTTCAACATATAGAATAATTTTCAAAAAAGGCCTAGTATCTTAGAAACTAAATTCAATTTTCTACAGATTTTCTTGTTACATATTTTTGATATAATATTTATAACTTGTTCAAATTTTTATGTCAACTTGCCTAAACCTGAATTTTTTGAATTGTCATTGCCACTTAAGGGCCTAGTTTGGTTTACCATGATCCCGGACATAACACAGAGGAGGGTCTTAGCCCATAAATGACTCCTTAAAACCCAAGAGCATAAAAATGTATACCTCTACATTCTCCTATGATTGAAAATATAATAGAGGATATAGGGTCTCCTTGTCTGAAGGCACGAGAGGGTTTGAAAGTTTTTGAAGGACATCCATTAACTAAAACATTAATGTTAGAGTTGGAGGGTATGTGCAAGATCATGAGGGGCAAAAAAGTGGTGATGTAAAAAAATCCACTTTCACTCGTCCAAAAGCGCATGAAAATGTATGTTGATTTTTTAGTAGGCCTGGGTGTCAATACACTTGGGCAAACCTGACACCAAAGCACAAGCCTAATCGGGTACCTAATATTTTCGAGTTGAAAAAATGACAGGAGTAAATGAAAAAATTGAAATTTTATATATAATGTTTAAATATGTATTATATATAATTATATATTAATTTATATATTTTATATTATAATATTTTATAAATTAATATACTTTTTTAGATATTAATATGTATTTTATATAATTATATTTAACGTTTATATTATATAAATATATGTACAAATTTTATATATATATATATATATATGTATATATATATATATATATATATATATATATATATATATATATATATATATATATATATACATATATATATCTATATATATACATATATATATATATATATATACATATATATATATATACATATATATATATATATATATACATATATATATATATATATATACATATATATATATATACATATATATATATATATACATATATATATATATACATATATATATATATATACATATATATATATATACATATATATATATATATACACACATATATATATATATATATACACACACATATATATATATATACATATATATATATAATGTTTAAAGGGTATTAAGTGGTATTATGTAAATATTTTAATATATTTTTTAATATATATTATATATATAATTATATATTAATATATATTTTATATTAAACTATTTCTTTTATATTAATCTATATTGTATATAAATATTTAATGAAATTATATTATATTTATATGTACAAATTATATATATATATATATATATATATATATAAACTTTATAGATCATAATATTTAAATTGTATTTTGTAAGGGGTTACCAAGATTTCCTAGGGGTCCTAGTACACCTTATCATGCATTAGGATCCCTAAGAAGTCCCCACGACCCCTTTTGAAATATTGGAATGCTCGAGTGTGTCCAAAGAGGTCCTATGACCCCTTCAGACACACTCAAGCATTTCAATGTGTCAAAAGGGATCATGGGGACTTCCTAGGGGTCCTAACGCGTTATAAGGCATACTAGGAACACTAGAAACTCCACATGACCCCTTTTGACACATTGGAGCCCTCAAGTGTGTTCGAAGGGGTCGTACGACACCTTCGGACACACTTGAGGGTTCCAATGTGTCAACAGGGGTCATGGGGACTTCGAAGGGGTCCTAATATGCCTTATCATGTGTTATGACCCCTAGGAAGTCCCCATGACTCCTTTGGACACATTACAACCCTCAAGTGTGTCCTAAGAGGTCATCGGACCCCTTTGGACACACTTGAGGGTTCAAATATGTCAAAATAGTTCATCGGGATTTCCTTGGGGTCCTAGTATGCCTTATCATATGTTAGGACCCCTAGGAAGTCCCCATGACCCATTTTGACACATTGTATTGCTCGAGTGTGTCCGAAGGGGTGGTAGTACTCTAGCTTTCGAAAGTGTCAAAAGGGGTCATGGGGACTTCCTAGGGGTCCTAATGCATGATAAGGCATACTAGGACCCCTATAAAGTCCCCATAACCCCTTTTGGCACATTTGAATGATCAAGAGTGTTCGAAGGGGCTGTAGGACCCCTTAGGACACACTTGAGTGTTCTAATGTGTCCACAGGGGTCACAGGGACTTCGTAAGGGTCCTAATGCATGATAAGGCTTATTAGGACCCCTAGGAAGTCCCCATGACCCTTTCTGACATATTTCAATGCTCAAGTATGTCTAAACAAGTTGTAGGACCCCTTAGGACACACTTGAGCATTCCAATGTGTCCACAGGGGTCACGGGGACTTCCTAGGGATCCTAACTCATGATAAGGCCTACTAGGACCCATAGGAAGTCCTCATGACCAATCTTGACACCTTGGAATGTTCAAGTGTGTTCAAAAGCATTATAGGACCCCTTAGGACACACTTGAGCATTCTAAGGTGTTAAAAGGGCTCACAGGGACATCCTATGGGTCCTAATGCGTGATAAGTCCTATTAGGACCCCAAGGAAGTCCCCATGACCCCTTTTGATACATTGGAATGCTCAAGTGTGTTTGAAGGTGTTGTAGGACCTGTTAGGACACACTTGAGTGTTCCAATGTGTTCACAAGGGTCACAGGGAATTCCTAGTGGTCCTAATGTGCAATAAGGCCTATTAGGACCCGTAGGAAGTCCTCATGACCCCTTTTGCCACATTTGAATGCTCAAGTGTGTCCGAAGGGTTCATAGGACCCCTTATGACACACTTGAGTGTTCCAATGTGTCAAAAGGGGCCACGAGGACTTCCTAGCAGTCCTAACATGTGATAAGGCCTATTAGGAGACATTGGAATGCTCAAGTGAGTCCGAAGGGGCCATAGGATCCCTGATGACACCTTTGAGAATTCCAATGTGTCAAAAGGGGTCATAGGGACTTCCTAGGGGTCCTAATGCATGATAAGGCCTATTAAGAACCCTAGGAAGTCACCATGACCCCATTTGACACATTTGAATGCTCAAGTGTGTCCGAAGGGGTTGTAGAACATGTTAGGACACACTTGAGCATTCCAATGTGTCCATAAGGGTCACAGGGACTTTGTAGGGGTCCTAACATGAAATAAGGCCGATTAGGACCCCCAAGAAGTCCCCGTGACCCCTTTAGACACATTTGAATTCTCAAGTGTGTCTGTAGGTGCCGTAGGATCCCTTAGGACACACTTGAGCATTCAAATGTGTCCACAAGGGTCACGGGGACTTCCTTGGGGTCCTACCTCACAATAAGGCCTACTAGGACCCCTAGGAAGTCCCCATGACCCCTTTTAATAAATTTGAATGCTCAAGTGTGTCCAAAGGGCCCGTAGGATCCCTTAGGACACACTTGAGCATTCCAATGTGTCCATAGGGGTCACAGGGACTTCTTAGGGGTCCTAACTAGTGATAATGCCTATTAGGACCCCTAGGAAGTCCTCATGACCCATTTAGACACATTTTAATGCTCAAATGTGTTTGAAGAGGCCGTAGGACCCTTAGGACACACTTGAGCATTCTAATGTGTCTACAGAGGTCACAAGGACTTCCTAGGGGTCCTAACACATGATAAGGCCTCCTAGGACCCCTAGGAAGTCCCCATGACCCCTTCTGACACATTGGAATACTCAAGTGTGTCCGAAGGCATTGTAGGACCCCTTAGGACACACTTGAGTGTTCTAATGTGTCGAAAGGGGTCACAGGGACTTCCTAGGGGTCCCAACTCTTGAAAAGGCCTATTAAGACCTGTAGGAAGTTTCCATGACCCCTTTTGACACATTGAAACTCTCAAGTGTGTTTGAAGGTGTTGTAGAACCCCCTAGGACATGCTTGAGCAATCCAATATGTCAAAATGGGTCACTAGGACTTCCTAGGGGTCCTAATGCATGATAAGGACTATTAGGACCCCTAGGAAGTCCCCATGACCCCTTTTGACACATTGGAATGCTCAAGTGTGTCCAAAGGCATTGTAGGACCCCTTAAGACATAGTTTAGTGTTCTAATGTGTCAAAAGGGGTCACCGAGACTTCCTAGGGGTCCTAACTCATGATAAGGCCTACTAGGACCCCTAGGATGTCCCCATGACCCCTTTTGAATCATTATAATTCTCAAGTGTGTTCGAAGGCATGGTAGGACCCCTTAGGATACACTTGATTATTCCAATGTGTCAAAAGGGATCATGGGGATTTCTTAGGTGTCCTAATGCATGATAAGGCCTATTAGGACACCTAGGAAGTCCCCATGATCCCTTTTGACACATTTGAATGCTCAAGTGTGTCTAAAGGGTGTGTAGGACCCCTTATGACACACTTGAGTGTTCTAATGTGTCAAAAGTGTCCATGGGGACTTCCTAGGGGTCCTCACACGTGATAAGGCCTATTAGGACCCCTAGGAAGTCTCCATGACCCCTTTTGACATATTTGAATGTTGAAGTGTGTTCAAAGGGACTATAGGACCTCTTATGGCACACTTGAGCATTCCAATGTGTCAAAAGGGGTCATGGGGACTTCCTAGGTGTCCTAATGTGTGATAAAGCCTATGAGGACCACTAGGAAGTCCCCATGAACCCTTTTGAAACATTTGAATGCTCAAGTGTATCTGAAGGTGCCATAAGAACCGTTATGACACACTTGAGCATTCCAATGTGTCCATAGGGTTCACAGGGACTTCCTAGGGGTCCTAATATGTGATAAGGCCTATTAGGACCCCTAGGAAGTCCCCATGACCCCTTTTGACACATTTGAATGTGCAAGTGTGTCCAAAGGGGCCATAGGGCCCCTTAGGACACACTTGAGTGTTCTAATGTGTCCATAGGGGTCACAGGGACTTCCTAGGGGTCCTAACTCTCAATAACCCTCACTAGGACCCCTAGGAAGTCCCCATGACCCCTTTTAATACATTGTGTTAGCACATGCAAAAAAAATTGTGACTGTAGCATTTTTCTTTTGGTCTTCGCAGTTGATTTTAGGTCTTTGGCATTAGTCCTTAGTTCAAATTTTTTAAAAACTAGCCATTGTGTTCAAAACCCTTTGTAAAGCCCTAGCCCTGTTCTATTTTAATGTTACTTTTCTAGGCCACTTAAATTCCTTTTAGCACATGTGCTTTAATATTTTATCACCTTGCGGGGTCAGCTATTTTTTTTTCCTAAGTTTCTCCCCTGGCGGCTTTTAATTTTCCTATAGTCCTTTGCGGCTAATTTTTTCCAAAAGCCTAAGTCCTATGTTTTAATTATTTATAATGTTATAGATTAATATTTTCATGGGCCTGGCTCTAACACCATCTTGATCCAATGGTTGTCAGGAAAGTGCAAGGGTTTTGTCAAAGGCTTGTGCTTTTGTGACGACCGTTGATTCTCTTTCATGACATTGGCTTTCTCTGCAGATGGGTCCACTACTAGGTAAGCACACTTGGCATTTCCCTATTGGCTAAAGAAAATAGTGAAGTGGTAGGGTTGTTAGTGTGAATGATAAAATTGTATGTTCATCTACCAGATTCGGTGATGTGGTAGTCCCTGATTTGTTGGAGTATCCTATACAGCATGGTGGGGTCACGCTCTGTGATATCATCTAAGATTCCAGATCAACAGCTGGCATGTAAGTGCGTAGAATCTTTTGAGGCCTTTAGATTTTGTGCCATTCATCTGATCCTCCAAGTGTTCATGTCAGAGATAAAGGTGGGTCCAAATAACACATAGGCACGGTCGACAATTTTTGACTGGTCCATGATTTAGTGTGTTGGCAGTTGTCAGTGGGACCTAGTTTCTGGCTTGTGAGAGGGTCTTGACATCTGTAGAGGATCAATGATGGGCACAAGTTCTCATGAGATATGTCAGAGGTTTGAGATCTTACATTGGCCATTGATCTTACTTTTCTTAGATGGCTGACGAGGGTGGGTCCTCTAGCAGGTGGTGCTGACTTGGGCATGTTCTCATTGGTCTAGCTGTGCTTAGTTGGACTTATCAGTGGCTCCACCAGTTTCAAGGAAGTTAATACACTATAGGATCTAACACTTGTCATGATACTATTGATTAGAGTTTCACGATTGATAAGTCAGCAATGTAGCGACAACCATCAATCTTCACTAAAGGGGAAAGCTTTGTGGTTGGTCCTTTTTCAGTGATGACCGAGTGGCAACAATGAATGAGGTGGTGACAGATGGCATAAAGCGGGCCCAGGTGGGGTCTAAGGTCTTAGCAGTCTAGACAAAAGTGTTTAGCAGCCTGAAAAATTTTCAAAGGCCTTGCTCATTCACACAATAAATTGGTGATATTCTAAATTGATTGGGGATCCAGCAAACAAGCGTTCACATAATAGCTAAATGAATTGGAAGAAAGGTGAAACATTTGATGAATAGGAACTAACCTTTTGTTGCCAGTTCACTAAATATGGGACCAAGGTCAAATGTTTTCCTTTAGTCACCAGGTCACAAAGTTAACGATTAGTTAAGGTTTTCTTTCCATGAATAGGAAAAAGCATTGTCGCATAGTCGCTAAGAGTTAACCAGAGGGTGGTAGTTGAGTTAAGACTTAAAGACCACAAAAAAGAGAGATCTAATGGTTAGGTCTTAAAGTTGGCTCAGATTTAAATATCGACCGCCGATTTACTACAAGCACCATAAAGTAGCCATTGTTTTTCAAATTTGAATTTTTGAAGGGTTTCCAGTGACAGAAAGGACCAAAATTGAATGCTTTCATAGCCAGATTTGATTTGTTTGGTGGTGCTTGCTATTGTAGTCTGATCCAGGGTGTGCCATGATCATCTACAGGGTTCTGTACTATGTGGTTTTGTGCTTGAGGGATGCTGTAGCTGGCCAAACAGGTTGACAAATTTGAATTTTCATGATTTACAGTACTTTCCCAGGGATCTATCAAAGTGCAAATCTTTCTCAATTATGGCTGACTAGTTTTTGTCCCCTGCATTTAAAATTGTGACCATTTCTAGTTGGTTGGGTGGTTGAAACCCTAACCCTAGTCACCCGAAGCTTGATGCATCCTCTTTGAGGATTCCAAGGTGACTAGTGGGGGTATATATTGTAGCTTTTTTAACTTAGTGTGGGTTCCAAACCTTTCTTTTGGTCCCTGGTTGTTGTTGATGGTATTATACTAAGTAAGGAGAGCCTGGATCTTGGGTCTATTTTCTTTGGCATTTTGTTATCTTGGTAATGTATTGATTCTAAAAATTAATGAGAATACACTTGAATTCCTGTCTCAAATCTCTGATTTTCTTCTTTTTCTAATTGTGGATTCATATATGTTAAGATCACAAAGTGGATTAGCATATGGTAAACAAAGAGTATTGTGAGATCAACTTGGAGTTCCTAACAAAGTTAGGATTAAAGCCTTTAGGGTGATTTCAATGAGTTCATTATTAGATTGGAATTTTATGATCATGTTTGGGAGTGAGGGGAGTAATAGGAAAAGCATTTACTCTGAGTTCATGTATGTTTGAGTTAAGGTTTAGTTGATATATGTTATCAATTGACTCTTTTCCTTGGTTAAGGCACTGATCCCTTCTCTAGAGGCAGTCCATCATCATCAATCACACACACAAATCAAATGATCAAATCCTTAAATCATTTAGTAAATAATATATTGGTATAACATTTTATGATTCCTTTGAAGAAATGAGTCAATGGTACACCCACCTAAGAATTAAGGCTCAAAGTGTAGGAGGATCTCTTTTGTTCCTTGTTGATTGGCCCTCTTCCTTGTAGAATTTGGATTGGTGTTAGAGTCAAAGTTTTATTAAAGTTATCCATCAAAGTATAAATCTACAAGTTGAAGATCAAAGGGAACTCGCAACAAAATGGTGACTCTGCTGGGGAGAGTCTAGAGATGAAATTTTTCAAAGTGCACTCTTGTTTTCCTATTGTATTCAATTGAAAGGTTTCCCATCTAGGTGGGTGGTGACTTAAGAGGTTAAGAACCAATGTGTCAGAAAGAATCTGGAGATCACTCTAGAGCAACTACCTACATAGGAGAAGAAGAGTTGGATTAGAAGGAATGGTGATTCTACTAGTGCTCCCATAAGAGGTTTCCCATCATGGACAAGAGGAGGAATACTAGGTCCTTTGTTAGAAAGAATCCGGAGGTCACTCCGGAGCAACTACCTAGACAAGAGAAGAAGAGTTGGATTAGAAGGAATGGTGAGTCTACTAGTTCTCCCATAAGACAACAAAGAAATACAAGAGGTAGAGCACCACACGTTTCCTCAAGTGAGGAAGGTTCACAAGATAGAGTTTTTAGATCAGATGGTGGTTGCTCTGAAGAAAGATTTTATGATACCCTAGAGGTTGTATTTCAAGACAAGGGTCCATTTCTTGTAGGTCAGGATGAACAAGCTAGAGAGATGGGTTTGGAGATTGATTTAGAACTTGATGAAGATAATTTTAGAAGAGAACCAATGAGACCATGGCAAGTCCACTTCCCATATTAAAATCTTACTGATATGGATGTGTCATTAGGTTCTGATGACATTATGGTAGACCCAGATGATTTAAATGCACTAAGGTTACAGTTGGTAGAGCAGGATGCCATACATAAGAGGTTACAAGAGGAGAGAGAAGCTGAAAAGGTGAATGCTCTGATAGAAAGATAGTCTCTCCTTAGAAAGATTAATGAAATGAAGGAGAGAAACAAGATGCTTGCTTCTACTCTTAAGAACTTGCAACATGATGTCTTTGGTGATCTTGAGGCTTTGAGGAGTGAGCAAGAGCGCTTACTACAAGATCATGAATTTGATAAGGAGGGCCCTATGGTTAGATAGGTTCAAAGTTATGCTTCCCTCCCTAAAGATAAAGATGGGCATGAGATCACTAGGCCTGCTATTGCCGCTAGTGAGAAAAGAAAGAAAAAGATGGTGGGACATCAAACAAGAAAATCATTGACAATACTAGGGGCCCACCACCCAATTCAAATAAGGACATAAAGATAGAAAGAAGAAGAAAAGAAGATGAGGACCTTGCAAGAGAATTAGAAAAGGCTTAAATTAAAGCTTCCATTGCAGAAAAGAGAAGAAAGATCCAGTTCTTGAAGGCTTCATCAGCTAATGCTCTTGGTCCATCTGCTACTGAACTAGGTATGCCATCTATGACTACTACTATTCCACTTAGTAATATTGCTACTAGTTCAATTCCTTCTTCATCTGCTAGGATAGGTGTTGATCCTAGACAATAGTCAAATGCACAAGTAGATGGAAATGTAAATGCAAATTTTGATCCTAGGGTTAACACTAGTTCAAGTTTTCAAAGAAGACCTATGCAATTAGAAGGCTATAGGAAAATTAGTTTTGATGGGATACTAGGCTACATGAATGCTTTTCCAAATGATATAAGAGATAAGGTACCTAAGTTTGCTAGTAATAATGCTATTAGTTGTGAGGAGCATCTTAGGTTATTTGTTGATGTACTTAATGATTATGAGGTAGAGCATCAAGATGTAGTCATGAAATTATTTGTTCAATCTCTAATGGAGGATGCTAGAGATTGGTTTAAGAGACTTCCTGATAAATGTATTGATACTTGGGATTCTTTTGAGAAATGTTTTAAAGAACAGTATGGTGATAGGCCTAATGCTAGTTTCATGTTGAATGAATTCAATACCATAAGGAAAATTTAGAATGAGTCTGCAGCTAAGTTCAACATGAGATTTTAGAAGGGTATGCATAAGTTGTTCCAAGTTATGTGGTTAGATGAAAATGTTTGTCTAACTACATACTTCAATGCATTTGATGGAAAGATGGGATACTTGTTGAGGGAAAAAGAACCAAGAACTCTCAGAGATGCTTTTAGGATTGTTGTCAATATTGAGAACAATATGAAAATATCAAGGAAGTTGGGTGGTAAGAGAGATGGTCTAAAGTTGTTTGGGGACAAGAGATACAAAAAAGAAAATGATAAGAGTGTTGGAGCTAGGAGGCAGAAAGAAGAGAAATTGGATAAGATTCTCAATGCATTGAAGGATTTGAAGGCACCTACAAATAGGAACATCAGTGCTCCTACCAATGAGAGGCCTTAGTTCAACAAAAATTTCAATAAGCAGAATAGATTGTAGAATTACCCCTACAACACCCAATGGAAGGATGGCAAGCCTATTGTCCCTACTACAAGTAATAACAATGGAAAAGGTGTCCCTGACCCTCTACAAAAAGCTTCAATAAATGTCATGGAGGACATACCTTGGTGTGTTGCATGCCAGTCCCCTCATTCTGCAGAGAACTGTGTGGTTGCACATTCTATGGCTGCAAATCAAGATTGTGGCAATGAGGAGATAGATCAAGAAGAAGATCAAGATGATGTTGGATGCAACATGGCTACTTCATATCTAGGATATGAAGATGATTCTAATTTTGGTAAAGAGGTAGATGTAAATGTGAAGAGACACAATCAGGCCCTTTTTCATCAAGAGGTTTTTTCTGATGGTGAAGACATGTAACATGAACTCTTCTTCTAAGCTAGTAAATTTAACAAGACCTTCTAGAGAAGAGAAAGATAGGATTACTACAGAAATGATTGTCCAAGTGCAAACCAGAGGCATGGTGGCAAGGAGTACAAATGAGAAAGTTGTAGGAATGTTTATAAAGAGTACCAACTCTGGAGAGCCTAATGAGAACAAATCAAAAGGTGATCACATGGTGAAATTCAAGAATGTAAAAGGTAAGAATCATGAGCCTAAGGGAGTTGGAGTTGAAAAAATTTCTAATGAGATTGAGAAGCTAGTTAAAACAATGGCTAAGGTTGAAAAGATGAGGGTGGCCAATGCACCTAATGTATCAGATAAGCAAAAGGATACTAAGGTAGTGCAGATTGAGATTCCTTCTTCTACTCCTGTTGATATGTTAGCTGTATTGTCCCAAATTACAGTTAAGGTTCCATTGTCAGAATTGTTGAGGATCCCTAAACACAAAGATAGAGCTATTGCATGGGTAGATAATGTTCATAACAATGATGTTGCATGCAACGGATCTCAGGACAAAGCTTTGAAAGGTGTTGCTACTCAGGGAATTGTATCTCCAATTCCCCCTATATATTTGGATAGTTTTGTCACTGCCAGCCTTGAAAACATTGATGCATTCTTTTTAAGTGTTCTTGTGAATGGAATGAATTTAAGAAATTGTATGATTGATAGTGGTGCCTCTAATATTGTTATGCCTTTTAAAATCATGGAGAAGTTGGGCCTGAAAGTTGATACAGTTCAAGGTAGATGTTGTTCAATGGACTAGAGGGAGGTACTAGTTATTGGGACTATCAATGCAATGCCATATAGGCTAGTAGCATATCCAAAGAAATAATTGACAATGAGTGTTTTGGTGGTGGACATTCCTCCTCATTATGGGATGCTACTATCTAGAAGATGGAGTGCTGCCATGGGTGGAAGTTTATAGTGTGATATGTCCTATGCCACTTTCAAGATTGATGATCAGTTTGTCAAGATTGAGAGAGAGCCAAGAGTATGCCACATGATTGAGAGAAATATTGATAATGAAACTACATGTTTTGTGGATACTGATATTAATGCTTTTAGGGTATAGATCCCTGTATTTGAAAATGAACCTACTTTTTCACCTATCTCTATTGAGGTAAGTGTTAATTCTATGAAGGGTGATTTGTGGGTAATGTACTTTGATGGTGCAAATTGCAAAGATGGAGCAGGAGCAGGTATTTTACTTATTTCTCCTTATGGAAACACCTATAAATTTTCTTTCACATTGAATTTCTTTTGTACCAACAATATAGTAGAATATGAGGCATTGTTGTTAGGACTGAGGTTGGCACAAAAACATGGTATTAAATGCATAAGTGTTGTTGGTGATTCTAAGTTGGTGGTGTCCCAAGTTAGGTTAGTATATGCTTCCAAGAACAAGAGGTTGAAACAATATAGGAATGCAGTTTGGGATTCGATTGAACATTTTGATGCCTTAAATATTGAGTGGAAGGATAGGAGTAACAATAAGATGGCTAACTTGTTAGCCAATATTGCAATCAATCCCACTCATATTACATTTGCTGGTATTTCTAAACTTGAAATTCAGGCTAGGCCTAATATACCAGGCAATATTGAGAATTAGCAAGTTTTTGATGATGATAATGATATCTTGAAGTTTATGAGTTGTGAAGATCAGTATCATGGTCAAGAATTTGATTGTTCAGCCTTGGTTGAGTCTATAGATGGAAAAGAGGTTGTCTTAAGCAATGAATTTATTCAACTTAGAACTAACAAGGTGTCCAAGGGGCTTGTTGTTTTGGAGACTGTCTTTGATAACCAGGATAGAGTTCAAAAGAATATCAAAAGAGAAGATCATGCTGATCTAGAGGAGATAAATCTTGGAACACATGAAGCACCTAAGATGGTATACATTGGTAGGGACATGTCTCACAATGTGAGAAAATCTTTGATTGAATTACTGAGAAAATTCAAGCATGTTTTTGCATGGTCATATGATGACCTAAAGGTTTCTAGAGAAGATTTGTTTCAGCATATTATTCCATTGAAAGATGATGCTAAACCTTTCCAACAAAAACAAAGGCCTATTAATCCTACTTTGGCACCCAAGATGCAAGAAGAGTTAATGAAACTGAGAGATGCTAGAATTATCAAGCCTATAAGGCACTCTTCTTGGGTTTCAAACCTTGTTCCTATGAGAAATAAAAATGGTGACATTAGGCTTTGTGTGGACTTCAGGAATTTGAACATCAGCTCACTAAAGGATAACTATTGTTTGCCCAATATGGAAGCTATGTTGCAAAGGATAACTAGATTAGAATTGATGTCTATGACGGATGGTTTCTCTAGTTACAATCAAGTAATTTTCAAGGAATCAAAACAATTCAAGATAGCTTTCACTACACCTTGGGGGACATATGTTTATGTGAGAATGCCTTTTGGTCTCACAAATGCTAGTGCTACTTTTCAAAGGGCAATGGATGTTGCCTTTTAAGATTTCATAAATGATTTCCTTGTTGTATATCAAGATGATTTAACTACCTATTCCAAGAAGGAAGAAGACCATTGTACTCATTTAGAAAAAATTATTCGTGAGGGCTTTGGAATATGGCATTTCATTAAATCCAAGGAAATGTGCTTTTGGTGGCATTGAAGGTAAGTTGTTTGGCCACTTGGTTGGCAAGCAAGGAGTGAGAATTGACCTTGAAAGGGTAGCAGATATTGATAAAATTCAAAGGCCAAAGAATGTTAAAGGGATTCAGTCCTTCTTTGGTTAGGTCAATTTCTTAAGAAGGTTTGTGACAAATTTTGTAGAGGTTACTAGACCTATTTCTAAGATGTTGAAGAAGGGATCTGCAATCAATTGGGAGGGTGAACCTAATGAGGCTTTGAAAAAAATCAAGCAGGCTATCAAAGATGCACCAGTGCTTAAGGCACCTAATTATAATGTCCCAATGCATATCTTTTCCTTTGCATCTTTTCACACTATTGCTACAGTTTTGTTCCAAAAGAATAAGGATGGTTTTGAGCAGCCTATTGCATTTTTTAATAAATCTGTGCAGGCTGCTGAATTGAAGTATGACATAAATGAGAAACAGGCATATGCACTTGTGAAGGTAGTCAAGGCTTTTAGGTGTTACTTGATGGGGACAGTTGTGATTACTTTCATGCCAAGTGTAGCTGTGAAAGATATTTTCTCACAGCAAGAGGTGTCTGGAAGAAGATGTAGATGTGTGTGTGAAAATTGTACCTGATCTGTAGACACAACACTTCAGTAAAACATTAGAGGTTAGCTATAATCAAATCATGCATAATTGAAATCTAATCTAACCAAGTGATTTACTGCCTTCTAGTAGGTGTGAGATTAATGTTCTTAGATTTTTATCGAGATCAGTGACCTTGATGAAACCTAAATGAAGGATTTGAATGCCAAACTGCTATGAAATATGAATGCAATTAAGCTATTTTTTTTTTATATTTTCTATGCAATAATATGATGAAAACTGATATGAATCTATGCTAATATGAAAATTGATATGCAATGCTAATCTAGAAATGATATGATATGAGAATGAAAATTCTAACAATAATATGAAAGCTATGAATTTGAAATTGAGCTCACAAAGCTTCGAATCCTCAAATTTATCTTTCAAGCTCCAATTGTGCAAATTCTCCAAATCTAATATGATATGATTCCTGTAGAGTAAGTTTTCAATTTGCGAGATGAATTATGAAGAGCTGAGCCTTGGTTTTATTAAAATTTGAGGCTTTGGAGGTGCATGAGAAAAATCCATAAATCACTCAAATAACTCAGCTTGATTTTTGAGTTATTTTTAAATAAAGATAATTAAGTCACAAAAATCATACAAAAGCACAGTTCAACTTGAATTAGAAGTTTAGATCAACTTTAAAACTCAAAAAGATGTTGAGTTTCAAAAAGCTAACAACTTGCATTGATTTTCCAATTTGAGTTTAACTGGTCCTTGAATGTGCACATGGATAATTATGATTTAATAAATAAATAAAGTGATTTATTCTCAACTTAACTACTTTTTGAAATAAAATAACTAATTTATGGGTTAATTAACTATTTTATCAAACTTTTATTAAAAACTATATTATTAAATAATGACAACTTTCTTTAATCAATTAAATAAAAATTTAATCAATTATTCATAGGATATTGGATTTATTGTCAAAATTAAATAATACAATTAATAATAGATAGAATTAAATTTAATTACACAATTAAGTGGCAAGATATTAAATCTAATTAATTAAATATGAAAATATTCAATTAATCAAACTTAGGATAAATGTGATTTATCGCCAAATAATCATTAAATTAAAGATAATTAAGATAATTAGGAATATTGCTACAAATATTCCCCGATGAGGAATTTAAGATAATCAATTAGGATTCGATAATGTTTAGATGTGCCTTAGGTTAGGACTTTGATGTCGATTTCATTCGAATTGTTGATATAGGAGGTTAATGAACATATAGCCTATTTTTGGGGTATTACAGTAGATGGATCAATAGGATCCAATAATTCAATGTTGACATCCAAATTACTAAATTGGTTAGAGGACAAGGATTGGAAAAATTGATGGCCCAATCCAATCTTGATGCTAATCAGGTAAATCATTCTAAAATTGATTATACATGTGATATGGATGATTGTGTCTAGTGTCAAGATATCATCTATTATCTAAGAAACATGAAATGTCTAGCAAACATGAATGATAATCAGAAGAGGACATCAAAATTATAGGCCATCAAGTATGTAATTGTGAAATGTAAATTGTATAGAAAAAATTTAGATTGCATACTTTTGAAATGTGTAGATGAAGATCACAATAACAATTTGTTGAAAGAAATGCATGAGGGGGTTTGTGGTGGACATTATATGGGTAAAAAAACTTCTCATAAGATCTTGAGAGTAGGATTCTGGTGGCCCACAATCTTCAAGGACACAAACCAGTTGGTAAGGAAGTGTGATGCTTGTCAAAGGTTCTCTGGAAAGCTAAAATTTTTAGGTAACATGCCTTTAAAACTAGCTGAAGTATAGGCTCCTTTCCAATAATGGGGGATTGATTTCATTGGGGAAATACCAAACAGGTCAAGTGGAGGACACTCATGGATCTTAGTTGCCACTGATTACTTTACAAATTGGGTGGAGGCTATACCTACAAGAAATGAAACCAGTAAGGTGGTAACTGATTTCTTATTGAACAACATTGTTACAAGGTTTGGTTGCCCTGAGAGAATAGTAAGTGACAATGCAATGTGCTTCAGGTCTACTGAATAAAAGGACTTTTGCAAAGGTTTGGGAATTCAAATTTCTAATTCCTCATCTTATCATCCACAAGGAAATGGACAGGAAGAATCTACTAATAAGAGTTTGATTAAAATTCTAAAGAGAATTCTTGAAAAGAATAAGAGACCATGGAATTCAAAGCTGCCATTAGCTATATGGACTGATAGGGTAACTATGAAGAGGGCAATTGGTTGCGCACCATTTGACCTAGTATATGGAATACATGCAAGAATGCCTCAAAATAATCTATTGGAAATGTATAAATTTGTGCAATTATATGATGATGAGATGCAGTTGAGAATTGAGGACCTCATTAGATTGGATGAAACAAGAAGAGAGTCAGTTGCAAGAAATGCCAAATTACAGTTGCAGGTTAAGAATTTGTATGATAAAAAGACTATTGATAGAAGGTTTTAACCATGAGATTTAGAGTTAATTTGGAATGGAAGACTGGAGGATAAAGTAAAGCATGGTAAGTTTGATCCCATCTAGTTAGGGCCATATCTAATTCATGAGAAATGGGGCCAAGATTCATATATTGTCAAAGAATTAAATGGTCATGTTCAAGAATTGCTAGTTCATGGACAATTCTTGAAGAAATACTTCAATTGAAGTATTATGTTTTCCATGAACAATAGTTAGGTCTGTACAAATTGTAAATTCTATAAATAGTTGCTTGCCCCTATCATGTTTTGTCTTGGTCTGTAGGTTTTTGGTTTTGTAGCTCTCTGTTGTCAGTTTTCCAGTGGGATGGTCTGCTCAAACCAATGATTCTAAGTCCTTGCTATGCCTGCAGGAGGCATACATCCCTAGATAGAGCCACTGTTAGCATGTGCAAAAAAATTCATGACTGTAGAATTTTTCTTCTAGTCTCTACAGTTGATTTTAGGTCTTTGGCATTAATCCTTCGTTCAAATTTTTGAAAAACTAGTCGTTGTGTTCAAAACCCTTTGTAAAGCCCTGGCCCTATTCTATTTTAATGTTACTTTCTAGGCCACTTAAAATCCTTTTAGTGCATGTGCTTTAATATTTTATCACCTTGCAGGATCGGCTATTTTTTTTCCTAAGTTTCTCCCCCGATGGCTTTTAATTTTCCTATAGTCCTCTATGCCTAATTTTTCGCAAAAGCCTAAGTCCTATGTTTTAATTCCTTCTAATGTTCTAGCTTAATATTTTCCTAGGCCCAACTCTAACACCATCTTGATCCAACGGTTGTCGTGAAAGTGCAAGGCTTTTGTCAAAGGCTTGCACTTTTGCGACGACCGTTGATTCTCTTTCATGATGTTGCCTTTCTCTACAGATGAGTCCACTACCAGGTAAGCACACTTGGTGTTTCCCTATTGGTTGAAGGAAATAGTGAAGTGGTAGGGTTATTAGTGTGAATGAGGAAATCTTATGTTCATCTACCAGATTTGGTGATGTGGTGGTCCCTGATTCATTGGAGTATCCTATACAGCACAGTGGGGTCACGCTATGTGATATCAGCTAAGATTCTAGATCAACAGCTGGCATGTAAGCACATAGAATCTTTTGAGGCCTTCAGATCTTGCACCATTCATCTAATCCTCTAGGAGTTCATGTCAAAGATAAAGGTGGGTCCAAATAACACATAGGCAAAGTTGGCAATTTTTTATTGGTCCATGATTTAGTGTGTTGGTAGTTGTTAGTGGGACCTGGTTTCAAGCTTGTGAGAGGGTCCTAACATCTATAGACAATAAATAATGGGTGTAAGTTCTCATGAGATATGTCAGAGGTTTGAGATCTTATGTTGGCCATCGATCTTACTTTTCTTAGATGGTTGATGAGGGTGGGTCCTCTAGCAGGTGGTGCTAACTTGGGCATGTTCTCATTGGTCCAGGTGTGCTGAGTTGGACTTGTCAGTGGGTCCACCAATTTTAGGGAAGTTAATACACTACAGGATCTAATGGTTTTCATGATACCATTGATCTAAGTCACACAATGGATAAGTCAGTGGTGTAGGGATAGCTGTCGATCTTCACTAAAGGGGAAAGCTTTGCGGTGGGTCCTTTTTCAGTGATGACCAAGTGGTAGTACTGAATGAGGTGGTGAAAAATGGCATAAAGTGGGCCCAGGTGGGGTCTAAGGTCTTAGCAGTCTGAACAAAAGTGTTTAGCGGCCCAACAAGTTTTGAAAGGCCTCACTCATTCGGACAATAAATTGGTGATGTTCTAAATCGACTGGCAATCCAACAAACAAGCATTCTCGTAATAGCTAAATGAATTGGCGAAAAGATGAAACATTCGGTGAATAGGCACTAACCTTTTGTTGCCAGTTCACTAAATATGGGACCAAGGTCAAATATTTTCCTTTAGCCGCCAGGTCACAGAGTTAAAGATGGGTTAAGGTTTTCTTTTCATGAAAAGGAAAAAGCATTGTCGCATAGTGGCTAAGAGTTAACTCGAGGGTGGCAGTTGAGTTAAGACTTAAAGACTGCAAAAAAGAGAGATCTAAAGGTCAGGACTTAAAGTTGGCTTAGATTTAAATATCAACTGCCGATTTACTACAAGTGCCATAAAGTAGCTGTTGTTTTTCAAATTTGAATTTTTGAAAGGTTTCCAGTGACAGAAAGGACCAAAATTGAATGCTTTCACAGCTAGATTTGATTTGTTTTGTGGCGCTTGCTATTGTAGTGTGGTCCAGGGTGTGCCATGATCATCTATAGGGGTCTGTACTATGTGGGTTTTTGCTTGAGGCATGTTGCAGGTGGCCAAACAAGTTGACAAATTTGAATTTTCATGATTTGCAGCACTTTCCTCAGGATCTATCATAAGTGCAAATCTTTCTCAGGCATGGTCAACTAGTTTTTGTCCCCTGCATTTAAAATTGTGACCATTTCTAATTGGTTGGATGGTTGAAAGCCTAACCCTAGTCACCCAAAGCTTGATGCATCCTCTTTGAGGATTCCAAGGTGACTAGTGGTGGTATATATTGTAGCTTTTTTGACATAGTGTGGGTTCCAAAACTTTCTTCTGGTCCCTGGTTGTTGTTGATGGTATTATACTAAGTAAGGAAAGCTTGTATCTTGGGTCTATTTTCTTTGGCATTTTGTTGTCTTTGTAATGTATTGATTCTAAAAATTAATGAGAATACAATTGAATTCCTATCTCAAATCTTTGATTGTCTTCTTTTTCTAATTGTGGATTCATATATGTTAAGGTCACAAAGTGGATTAGCATATGGTAAATAAAGAGTACTGTGACATCATCTTGGAGTTCCTAACAAAGTTATGATTAAAGCCTTTAGGGTGATTTCAGTGAGTTCATTATTAGATTGGAATTTGATGATCATGTTTGGGAGTGAGGGGAGTAATAGGCAAAGCACTTACTCTAAGTTCATGTGTGTTTGAGTTAAGGTTTAGTTGATATATGTTATCAAGTGACTCTTTTCCCTAGTTAAGGAACTGATCCCTTCTCTAGACGTAGTCCATCATCATCAATCACACACACAAATCAAATGATCAAATCCTTAAATCAGTTAGTAAAGAATATATTGGTATAACATTTTATGATTCCTTTGAAGAAGTGAGTCAAGGGTACACCCGCCTGAGCATTAAGGCTCAAAGTGTAGGGGGATCTCTTTTGATCCTTGTTAATTGGCCCTCTTCCTTGTAGAATTTGGAGTGGTGACAGACTCAAAGTTTTGTTAAAGTTATCCATCAAAGTATAAATCTACAAGTCGAAGATCAAAGGGAACTCCCAACACATTGAATGGTCAAGTCTATCCGAAGGAATCGTAGGACCCCTTAGGACACACTTGAGCATTCCAATGTGTCAAAATGGGTCACAGGGACTTCCTACTTGTCTTAACACACTATAAGGCCTATTAGGACACCTTAGGACACACTTGAGCATTCCAATGTGTCAAAAGGGGTCATAGGGACTTCCTAGGGGTCCTAATACATGATAAGACCTATTAAGACCCCTATAAAGTTTCCATGACCCTTTTTGACACATTTGAATGCTCAAGTGTGTCCAAAGGGTCCGTAGGACCCCTTATGAAACACTTGAGTGTTCTAATATGTGAAAAGGGGTCATGGGGACTTCCTAGGGGTCCTAATGTGTGATAAGGCCTATTAGGACCCCCAAGAAGTCCCCATGACCCATTTTGACACATTTGAATGCTCAAGTGTGTCCAAAGGGACCGTAGGACCCCTTATGACACACTTGGGCATTCCAATTTGTGAAAAGGGGTCACGGGCACTTCCTAGGAGTCGTCATGCATGATAATACCTATTAGGACCCCTAGGAAGTCCCCATGACACCTTTTGAAACATTTTAATGCTCAAGTGTGTTCAAAGGGGCTGTAGGACCCATTAGGACACACTTGAGCATTCCAATGTTTCCATAGAGGTCACAGGGACTTCCTAGGGGTCCTAACATGTGATAAGGCCTATTAACACCCCTAGGAAGGCCCTGTGACCCTTTTGACACATTTGAATGCTCAAGTGTGTCCAAAGAGCCCGTAGGACCCCTTACAACACACTTGAGCATTCCAATGTGTCTGCAAGTGTCACAGGGACTTCCTAGTACTCCTATCTCATGATAACACCTATTACAACCCCTAGGAAGTCCTCATGACCCCTTTTTCACAAATTTGAATGCTCAAGTGTGTTTGAAGGGGCTGTAGCACCCCTTAGGACACACTTGAGCATTCCAATGTGTCCACAAGGGTCACGAGGGCTTTTGCATGACCCCTTTTGCCCCATTTGAACGCTCAAGTGTGTTCAAAGGGTTCGTAGGACCCCTTATGACACACTTGAGTGTTCCAATGTCTCAAAAGGGATCATGGGGACTTCCTAGGGGTCCTAACATGTGATAAGGCCTATTAGGACCCCTAGGAACTCCCCATGACTCCTTTTGACTCATTGGAATGCTCAAGTGAGTCTGAAGGGCCCACAAGACCCTTGATGACACACTTGAGCATTCCAATGTGTCAAAAGGGGTCATAGGGACTTCGTAGGGCTCCTAATGCATGATAAGGTCTGTTAGCAACCCTAGGATGTCACCATGACCCCATTTGACACATTTGAATGCTCAAGTGTGTCTGAAGGGGCAGTAGGACCCTATTGGTTAACAATTTTTCCTCTCATTAGATTTGCAATCTCTGACTCTTCTTAACACCCAAGGTGAGAGAACAAAAGGATGTCACCAAAAAATGGGTCAGTGTAAGTCATCTATCACTACCCTCTAAATTGATAGGTACAGCTCCCTGATTGTGTTTGATATCCAATGAATGTGTCTTTTTATTGATCATCAGATTTCTTCGTATGAGTTTTAACCAAATTGTTTGTAGGCACAAACAATGCAGGCAAGGATAAAGTGGATAACCTATAATCCCCAATGGAATGTTGATCACAGATTATCATGAAGTCTATCTTCTAACTTAAACCTACCTACTCTAAGAATGCATATCCTACTAATGAGAATAGAAGCAGAATCATACATAGACAACAAATGGAATTTCTTATGCTGCAACTATTAACATGAAATGGAATTCAAGTAAGAATTATAGTTCTATATATAATTGTACTTTCTATTCGGATGCATCTAAATAATAGGATGAATAGAAGAATAATCATACATGAGAGGTAAATGGAATTACTTTCACTGCAATTACAAACATGAAATGGAATCTAACAAGCAATTATAGCTTCATATATAACTATTCTGTCTATTCACATGCAAATGAAAACTACTGGTACAACAAACATGAAAATAGCTAAGTAACTAGAATCACTCTTGCTACAATTGCAGGTTTTCTGACCCTTTCATTCATTTTCTTCACAGTATTTATACAATGCTTATAGGAAATGATTCATCTTCCAGAATTCAAAAAGATAAGATAGAAAGAGAGAACATCTCAATGATAGAATTTGAAAAGCCAATTACTGACATGAGAATAAGAAAAGACATTATAATTATGACACTTCGATTTGAGTCCTTCATCTTCTTTTTAATAGCATCTGTCAAGTCAAATCCATTGGGCTTCTCGGAGTTGAACTATCTTCCAAACAATAATCAATTCAATCTACAACTATATTCAACCTTCTTTAAATATCTCAAAAATATCTGGCATGATCTTATAGCTTTTATCATTACCACCACAAGCTACAACATACAACATTGTTAGGATTATATTCTTCATTCTTTTCCTACCCATGACCTCAGTCAAAAGATCTATCATCCATATCTACCTTGGTTCTTAGTCACTTTCAACTTATTCATTTACGATAGTTTAAAATTTACGTCATCTTTCAATCTCTTTATTTTCCTTAAGTCTCAGGTCCCACTTGACAAGTTTCTCATCAGACGGTGGTCATATGATCATGAGAGGAAAGAATATTCCTCACAATCATACGATAGCCATAGATCTCTTGCATTTGTTAGAACTCAACACTAGCCAAGTCCACAGGACAGATGGCAGTAGGTCATAATCCTTTTGCACTTTATCATGTCTGAAAACTTAGAACATTAGCCCCACCTGACAAATTCTCATTTGACGATGATCATATGATCATGAGAGGAAAGAATATTCCTCATGATCATAGGCCAGCCATAGATCTCCTGGCAGTGGACCCCCTATGCTTTGCCACTTCTGAAAAGGTAAAATCAATGGTTACCTTAAGATCTTATACGTCTGACATATCCTAGACGAAATCACCCTCAACGTCGATTCTCTACGGATGATAGGACCCTTCTGACAACCCACCAACTTAGTACTTTGTGGACCAATCACAAACTACCATATATGTTTGTGAAACATTTCAGACCCACTACTTTTATTGACTTTACACTTGGAGAATCAGATGGATGGCATGTGATCTAATGGGCTCACAAGATTCTATGAGATCATACGCCATCTATTAATTTGGAATCTTAGCCGATGTCATAAAAATCTGACCCCACCTTACTACATGAAATAATACAATGAATCAGGAGCTACCACATCAATTAATTTGACCAATCACACTCATCACCTCAGTTATAAAGTGATACCAAAGATGGGCCCACTAGAACGGGTGGCACCTTGTCATTATTTTGCATGAAATAAACATCGTGTAACTTTTTTATGTGAAATAACGATAGCCATAGATTCTGACCGATCATCAACCATGTTGAATTAACCTTCTGATCAACCGAGAAACAAAATGAATCTTTCTGATTAGAGTTGCACATTGTTAGAATGAAGTCTAGATATTTCAATACTGGCTCTGTCATTGCTTCTGTTACATGAAGAATCTTTCCTTTCATATTTTGTAAACATCTTGAGATCATGGCTTTCAAGCACCATCCTATTTTGAAAAGAAAATCATTTGGAACACCATAATCTTTTCCGGATTGGGATCTACAACCTATCCAAAAATGAAGAGATTTAAACACAACCCACCCAGCTTGAGGCAAGGAGCAAATGCAATGAAACCCGACCAAGACTTCCTATCCTAGGGAAGACTTAGACCTAGACACCAGACTGACCAGACTGACATGACATGACCTTATGACTCTAATATTGCCCAAAACAATGAGTGACTAAAAGTCAAACAACAGACCCATTAGGATAGACTTGAGCATTCCAATGTTTCCATGGGGGTCATAGGTCTTTGTAGGGGTCCTAACATGTGATAAGGCCTATTAGGACACCTAGGAAGTCCCCATGACCCCTTTTGACACATTTCAATTCTCAAGTATGTCTGAAGGGGTTGTAGGACCCCTTAGGACACACTTGAGTGTTCCAACGTGTCCACAAAGGTCACAAGGACTTCCTAGGGGTCCTAACTCACAATAAAGCCTACTAGGACCCCTAGGAAGTCCCCATGACCACTTTTGATAAATTTGAATGCTCAAGTGTGTCTGAAGGGCCCGTAGGAACCCTTAGGACACACTTGAGCATTCCAATGTGTCCATAGAGTTCATGGGGACTTCCTACAGGTCCTAACTTGTGATAAGGTCTATTAGGACCCCTAGGAAGTCCTCATGACCCCTTTTGACACATTTGAATGCTCAAGTGTGTTTGAAGGGGCCATAGGACCTTTAGGACACACTTGAGCATTCCATTGTGTCCATAGAGGTCACGGGGACTTCCTAGGGGTCCTAACACATGATAAGGCCTCCTAGAACCCCTAGGAAGTCCCCATGACCCCTTTCGAAACATTGGAATACTCAAGTGTGTCCGAAGGCATTGTAGGACCCCTTAGGACACACTTGAGTGTTCTAATGTGTCAAAAGGGGTCGCAGGGACTTCCTAGGGGTCCGAGCTATTGAAAAGGCCTATTAGGACCCATAGGAAGTCGCTATAACTTTTGTTGACACATTGGAATTCTCAAGTGTGTCCGAAGGTGTTGTAGGACCCCTTAGGACCTAATTTAGCATTCCAATGTGTCAAAAGGGGTCACTGGGACTTCCTAGGGGTCCTAACACATGATAAGGACTATTAGGACCCCTAGGAAGTCCCCATGACCCCTTTTGACACATTGGAATGCTCAAGTGTGTCTAAAGGCATTGTAGGACCCCTTAGGACATAGTTTAGTATTCCAATGTGTTAAAAGGGGTCACGAGGACTTCCTAGGGGACCTAACTAGTGATAAGGCCTACTAGGACCCTTAGGAAGTCCCCATGACCCCTTTTGAATCATTGGAATGCTCAAGTGTGTCTGAAGGCATCGTAGGACCACTAGGAAGTCCCCATGATCCCTTTTGACACAATTGAATGCTCAAGTGTGTCTAAAGGGTGCATAGGACCCATTATGACACACTTAAGTGTTCTAATGTGCCAAAAGGGTCCATGGGGACCTCCTAAAGGTCCTCACACATAATAAGGCCTCTTAGGACCCCTAAAAACTCCCCATGACCCCTTTTGACACATTTGAATGCTCAAGTGTGTCTGAAGAGGCCGTAGGACCCCTTATGACACACTTGAGTGTTCTAATGTGTCAAAAGGGGTCACGGGGACTTCCTAGGGGTCCTAATGTGCGATAAAGCTTATGAGGACCACTAGGAAGTCCCCATGAACCCTTTTAAAAAATTTGAATGCTCAAGTGTATCCGAAGGAGCAATAAGAACCATTAGGACACACTTGAGCATTCCAATGTGTCCATAGGGGTCACGGGGACTTCCTAGGGGTCCTAACACATGATAAGGCCTATTAGGACCCCTAAGAAGTCCCCATGACCCCTTTTGATAGATTTGAATGTGCAAGTGTGTCCCAAGGGGACATAGGGCCCTTTAGGACACACCTGAGTGTTCCAATGTGTCTACAGGGATCATGGGGACTTCATAGGGGTCCTAACTCACAATAAGCCCCACTAGGACCCCTAGAAAGTTCCCATGACCCCTTTTAATACATTGGAATGCTCAATTCTATTTGTGGGCATCGTAGGACCCCGTAGGACAAACTTGAGCATTCCAATATGTCAAAATGTGTCACAGAGACTTCCTAGGGGTCCTAACATACTATAAGGCCTATTAGGACCCCTAGGAAGTCCCCATGACCCCTTTTGACACATGGGAATGTTCAATTGTGTCTGTAGACATCGTAGGACACATTAGGACACACTTGAGCATTCCAATGTGTCAAAAAGGGTCACGGGGACTTCCTAGGGGTCCTAATGCATGATAAGGCCTATTAAAACCCCTAGAAAGTTTCCATGACACTTTTTGACACATTTCAATGCTCAAGTTTGTCCAAAGGGTCCGTAGGACCCCTTATGAAACATTTGAGCATTCTAATTTGTGAAAATGGGTCACAGGGACTTCCTAGGGGTCCTCATGCATGATAAGGCCTATTAGGACCCCCAAGAAGTCACCATGACCCCTTTTGGCACATTTGAATGCTCAAGTGTGTCCAAAGGGACCGTAGGACCCCTTATGACACACTTGGGCATTCTAATGTGTGAAAATAGGTCACGGGGACTTCCTAGGGGTCCTAATGCATGATAAAGCCTACTAGAACCCCTAGGAAGTCCCCATGACACCTTTTGAAACATTTTAATGCTCAAGTGTGTCTCGAGGGGCCGTAGGACCTGTTAGGACACACTTGAGCATTCCAATGTTTCCATAGAGGTTACAAGGACTTCCTAGGGGTCCTAACACATGATAAGGCCTTTTAGGACCCCTAGCAAGTCCCTGTGACCCTTTTGACACATTTGAATGCTCAAGTGTGTCCAAATGTCCCGTAGGACCCCTTACGACACACTTGAGCATTCCAATGTGTCCACATGGTTCACAGGGACTTTCTAGTAGTCCTAACTCGTGATAAAGCCTATTATGACCCCTAAGAAGTCCTGATGACCCCTTTTTGACACATTTGAATGCTCAAATGTGTTTTAAGGGGTTGTAGGACCCATTAGGACACACTTGCACATTCTAATGTGTCGATAGGGGTCACGGGGGCTTCCTACGGGTCCTAACATGTGATAAGGCCTACTAGGACCCCTAGGAAGTCCACATGACCCCTTTTAACACATTGGAATACTCAAGTGTGTTTGAAGGCATCGTAGGACCCCTTAGGACATAATTGAGCATTCTAATGTATCAAAATAGGTCTCAGGGACTTCCTAGGGGTCCTAACTAGTGATAAGGCATATTAGGACCCATAGGAAGTCCCCATGACCCCTTTTGACACATTAGATTGCTCAAGTGTGTTTGAAGGCATCATAGGACCCCTTAGGACACACTTGAGCATTCCAATGTGTCAAAAGGGGTCATAATAACTTCCTAGGGTTCCTAATGAATGATAAGGCCTATTAGGACCCCTAGGAAGTCCCCATGATCCCTTTTGACACATTGGAATGCTCAAGTGTGTTTGAAGGCATTGTAGGACCCCTTAGGACACACTTGAGTGTTCTAATGTGTGAAAAGGGGTCACAGAGACTTCCTAGGGATCCTAACTCGTGATAAGGTGTACTAGGACACCTAGGAAGTCCCCATGACCACTTTTGACACATTAGAATGCTAAAGTGTGTCTGAAGGCATCATAGGACCACTTAGGACACACTTGAGCATTCCAATGTGTCAAAAGGGCTCATGAGGACTTCCTAGGGGTCCTAATGTGTGATAAGCCCAATTAGAACCCCTAGAAAGTCCCCATGATCCCTTTTGACACATTTGAATACTTAAGTGTGTCCCAAGGGGCCATAGGACCCCTTATAACACACTTGAGCATTCAAATGTGTCCATAGGCATAACTGGGACTTCCTAGGGGTCCTAACTTGTGATAATGCCTAATAGGACCCCTAGGAAGTCCCCATGACCCTGTTTGACACATTTGAATGCTCAAGTGTGTTTGAAGGGGCCGTAGGACCCCTTAGGACATAGTTAAGAATTTGAATGTGTCCACAAGGGTCACAAGGACTTCCTAGGGGTCCAAAATTGTGATAAGGTCTACTAGGACCCCTAGGAAGTCCCCATGACCCTGTTTGACACATTTGAATGTTCAAGTGTGTCCTAACACATGATAAGCCCTATTATGACCCCTATGAAGTCCCCATGACCCCTTTTGACACATTTGAATGCTCAAGTGTGTCTGAAGGGTCCATAGGACCCCTCAAGACATACTTGAGCATTTGAATGTGTCCATAGGGGTCACAGGGACTTCCTAGAGGTCTTAACTTGTGATAAGGCCTACTAGGACCCCTATAAAGTCCCCATGACCCGATTTGACACATTTGAATTCTCAAGTGTGTCTAAAGGAATCGTAGGACCTCTTAGGACACATTTGAAAATTTTAATGTGTCCACAAGGGTCATAGGGACTTCCTAGGTGTCCTAACTTGTGATAAGGACTATTAAGACCCCTAGGAAGTCCCATGACCCTGTTTGACACATTTGAATGCTTAATTGTGTCCTAATGTATGATAAGCCCTATTAAAACCCCTAGGAAGTCCCCATGACCCCTTTTGACACATTTGAATGCTCAAGTGTGTCCAAAGGGGCCATAGGACCCCTTAGGATATACTTGAGCATTCGAATGTGTCCACAGGGGTGAAGGGGACTTCCTAGGGGTCCTAACTTGCAATATGGCCTACTAGGACCCCTAGGAAGTCCCCATGATCCCATTTGACACATTTGAATGCTCAAGTGTGTCTGAAGGCATTGTAGGACCCCTTAGGACACACTTGAGTGATCCAATGTGTCCACAAGAGTTACGGGGACTTCCTAGGGGTCCTAACTCGTCATAAGGCCTATTAGGAACCCTAGGAAGTCTTCATGACCCCTTTTGCAACATTTGAATCCTCAAGTGTGTCCAAAGGGGCCGTAGGACTCCTTAGGACACACTTGAGCATTCCAATATGTCTAAAGGGGTAACGAGGACTTCCTAGGGGTCCTAACTTGTGCTAAGGCCTAATAGGACACCTAGGAAGTCCTCATGACCCCTTTTGACACATTTCAATGCTCAAGTGTGTCCAAAGGAGCCGTAGGACCCCATAGGACACACTTGAAAATTCCAATGTATCAAAAGGGGTGACAGGGACTTCATAGGGGTCCTAACACGTGATAAAGTGTACTAGGACTCCTAAGAAGTCCCCATGACCCCTTTTGACACATGAGAACCCTCAAGTGTGTCTTAAGGGGTGGATGCCTAGGAAGACCTCATGACCCCTTTTGATACATTTAAACCCTCAAGTGTGTTTGAAGGGGTCAAGGACCCCTTAGGACACACATGAGGGTTCTAATGTGTCAAAAGGGGTCACGGGGGCTTCCTAGGAGCCTTAGCACATGATAAGGCATAATAGGACCCTTAGGAAGTCCTCATGACACCTTTTGAAACATTTGAATATACAAGTGTGTTCGAAGGGCTTGTGGGACCCCTTAGGACACACTTGAGCATTCCAATATGTGAATAGGTGTCATGGGGACTTCCTACTAGTTGTAACATGTGATAAGGCATACTAGTACCCCTAGGAAGTCCCCATGACCCCTTTTGATATATTAGAACATTCAAGTGTGTCATAAGGAGTCATATGACCCCTTTGGACACACTTGAGTGTTGAAATGATTCAAAAGGGTTCATGAAGACTTCCTAGGGGTCCTAACACATGATAAGACATACTAGGAACACTAGGAAGATCCTATGACCTCTTTTTGACACATTAGAACTCTCAAGTGTGTCCAAAGGGGTCGTATAGGACACACTTGAGAGTTATAATGTGTTGAAAGGGGTCATGGGGTCTTCATAGGGGTTCTAGTAGGCCTTATCATGTGTTATGACCCCTAGGAAGTCTTCAGGACCCCTCTTGACACATTTCAATAATTAAGTTTTTCCCAAGGGGTCGTATGACCCCTTATGACACACTTGAGAGTTGTAATATGTCAAAAGGGGTCATGGAGACTTCCTAGGGGTCCTAACACATGATAAGGCATACTAGGACCCCTAGAAAGTCTACATGACCCATTTTGACACATGAAAACATTCAAGTATGTCTGAAGGGGTTGTATGACTACTTAGGACACACTTGAGTGTTTTAAAGTGTCGAAAGGTGTCATGGGCACTTCCTAGGGGTCCTAGTACACCTTATCACACATTAGGACCCCTAGGATGTCCTGATGACCACTTTTGACACATTTTAACACTCAAGTGTGTCCCAAGGGGTCATATGATACCTTAGGACACACTTGAGAATTATAATGTCTCAAAAGGGGTCATGGGGACCACCTAGGGGTCCTAACATGTAATAAGGAATACTAGGACCCCTAGGATGTTCCCATGACCTCTTTTGACAAATTCCATTACTCAAGTGTGTCCCAAGGGATTGTATAATCTCTTAAGATACACTTGAGTGTTCTCATTTGTCAAAAGGGGTCATGGGGACTTCCTAGGGGTCCTAGTATGCCTTATAACATGTTAGGACCCCTAAAGAGTACTGATGACCCTTTTTGACATATTTCAACACTCAAATGTGTCCCAAGGGGTCATATGACATCTTAGGACACACTTGAGTGTTAAAATGTGTCAAAAAGGGTCATGTGGATATTCTACGGGTCCTAGTATGCCTTCTCACATGTTAGGACCCCTAGGAAGTCCCCTTGACCCCTTTCAACACATTAGAACTCTCAAGTGTGTCCAAAGGGGTCATACAACCCCTTGGGACACATTAGAGTGTTGAAATGTGTTAAAAGGGGTCATCAGGACTTCCTAGGCATCCTAAGATGTGATAAGGCATACTAGGACCCATAGGAAGTGCCCATGACCCCTTTTGACACATTAGAACACTCAAGTGTGTCCTAAGGCATCATATAACCCCTTAGGACACACATGAGTGTTTTCATGTGTTAAAAAGAGTCATGCAGACTTCCTAGGGGTCCTATTATGCCTTATCCCATGTTAGGACCCCTAGGAAGTCCCCACGACCTGTTTTGACATATTATAACTCTCAAGTGTGTCATAAGGGGTCATACGAAACTTGAGTATTGAAATGTGTCAAAATAGTTCATGAAGACTTCCTAGGGGTCATAACATGTGATAAGGCATACTAGGACCCCGAGGAAGTCCCCATGACATATTTCAACACATTAGAACTCTCAGGTGTGTCCTAAGGGGTCATACAACCCACTAAGATACACTTGAGTGTTGAAATGTGTCAAAAGGGGTCATTGGTACTTCCTAGGACTCCTAACACCTGATAATGCATATGAGGACCCCTAGGAAGTCCCCATGACCTATTTTGACACACGCGAACACTCAAGTGTGTCTGAAGGGGTTGTATGACCCCTTAAGACATAGTTTAGTGTTGAAATGTGTCATAGGGCCCTCCTAGGGGTTCTAGTACTCCTTATCATGCGTTAGGACCCCTAAGAAGTCTTGATGACCCTTTGGGACACACTTTAGTGTTGAAATGTGTCAAAAGAGGTCATGGGGACTTCCTAGGGGTCCTAACATGTGATAAGGTGTGCTAGGATGCCTAGGAAGTTCCCATGACCCCTTTCCACACATTGGAACACTCAAGTGTGTCCTAAGGCATCATACGACCCCTTCCAACAGACTTGAGTGTTTTCATGTTTCAAAATAGGTCATGGGGACTTCCTAGGGGTCCTAGTATGCCTTATCACATGTTAGAACCCCTAGGAAGTCCCCATGACCCCTTTCGATAGATTAGAACACTCAAGTGTGTCCTAATGTGTCATACAACCCCTTGGGACATAATTAAGAATTAAAATGTGTCAAAAGGGGTCATGGGAACATCCTAGGGGTCTTAGTATGCCTTATCCCATGTTAGGACCCCTACAAAGTCCCCATGACCCCTTTCAACACATTTCAAAACTCAAGTGTGTTCCAAAGTGTCATATGACCCCTGACGATAGACTTGAGTGTTTTCATGTGTCAAAAAGGGTTGTGTATACATCCTAGGGGTCCTAGTATGTCTTATCACATGTTAGGACCCCTAAGAAGTACCAATGATCCCTTTTGACACATTTCAACACTCAAGTGTGTCCCAAGGAGTCCTATGACCACTTAAGACATACTTGAGAGTTCTAATGTGTCGAAAAGGGTCATGGGGACTTGTTAGGGATCATAGTACACCTTATCACATGTTAGGACCCCTAGGAAGTCTTCATGGTCCCTTTTGAAATGTTTCAACACTCAGGTGTGTTCAAAGGGATCACATGACCCCTTATGACA
This sequence comes from Chamaecyparis obtusa, assembly GCA_027943335.1. Taxonomy (NCBI): domain Eukaryota; kingdom Viridiplantae; phylum Streptophyta; class Pinopsida; order Cupressales; family Cupressaceae; genus Chamaecyparis; species Chamaecyparis obtusa. Next base: position 307,368 of record BSBK01006128.1, on the reverse strand, counting down.
CACTTGAGAGTTCTAATATGTCAAAAGGGGTCACGGGGACTTTCTATGGGTCCTAACATGTGATAAGGCATACTATGACTCCTATGAAGTCCCCATGACCCCTTTTGACACTTTTCAACACTCAAGTGTGTCCCAAGGGGTCATATGACACCTTAGGACACACTTGAGAGTTCTAATGTGTCAAAAGGGGTCATGGGGACTTCTTAGGGGTCCTAAGGCATGATAAGATGTACTAGGACCCTTAGGAAGTCCCCATGACCTCTTTTGACACATTTCAATACTCAAGTGTATGCCAAGGGGTTATATAGTCTCTTAGGACACACTTGTGGGTTTTTGTGTGTCAAAAGGGGTCATGGGGACTTTCTATAGGTCCTAGTACATCTTATCACATGTTAGGACCCCTACGAAGTACCGATGACCCCTTTTGACACATTTCAACACTCAAGTGTGTCCCAAGGGGTTGTATGACACCTTAGGACACACTTGAGTATTGAAATGTGTCAAAAGGGGTCATGGGGACTTCCTAGGGGTCCTTGTATGCCTTATCACATGTTAGGACCCCTAGGAAGTCCCCATGATCCCTTTTGACACATTAGAACTCTCAAGTGTGTCCTAAGCTATCATACAACCCCTTGGGAAACACTTGAGTGTTGAAATGTGTCAAAAGGGGTCATCGGTACTTCTTAGGAGTGATAACATGTGATAAGGCATACTAGGATGTCTAGGAAGTCCCTATGACCCCTTTTGACACATGAGAACACTCAAGTGTGTCTTAAGGGATTATATGACCCCTTGGGACACACTTGACTATTGAAATGTGTCAAAAGAGGTCATCGGGACTTCCTACGGGTCCTAGTATGCCTTATCATGCATTATGATCCCTAGGATGTCCCCATGACCCCTTTCGACATGTTAGAACTCTCAAGTATGTCCTAAGAGGTTATATGACCCCTTGGGACACACTTGAGTGTTGAAATTTTTAAAAAGGGGTCATCAGGAGTTCCTAGGGGTCCTAACATGTGATAAGGCATACTAGGACCCCTAGGAAGTGCCCATGACCCCTTTCGACACATCAGAACACTCAAGTGTATCTTCAGGTGTCATAGCACCCCTTGTAACACACTTGAGTGTTGTAATGTGTTAAAAAGGGTCACGAGGACTTTCTAGGGGTCCTAGTATGCTTTATCATGCATTAGCACCCCTAGGAAGTCCCCATGACCCCTTTTGACACATTAGAACTCTCAACTATGTCCTAAGGTGTCATACGACCCCTTGCAACACACTTAAGTGTTGAAATGTGTCAAAAGGGGTCATCGGTACTTTTTAGGAGTCCTAACACGTGATAAGGCATACTAGGATGCCTAGGAAATCACCATGACCCCTTTTGACACATGAGAACACTCAAGTGTGTCCTAAGGGATTATACGACCCCTTGGGACACACTTGAGTGTTGAAATGTGTTAAAAGAGGTCATTGGGACTTCCTAGGGGTCCTAGTATGCCTTATCACACATTAGGACCCTTAGGAAGTCCCCATGACCCCTTTCGACACATTAACACTCTCAAATGTGTCCTAAGGGGTCATACGACCCCTTGGGACACACTTGAGTATTGAAATGTGTCAAAAGGGCCATCAAGACTTCCTAGGGGTCCTAACATGTGATAAGGCATACTAGGACCCCTAGGAAGTGCCCATGACCACTTTTGACATATTAGAACACTCAAGTGTGTCCTAAGGGGTCATACAATCCCTTGGAAGACACTTGAGTGTTGAAATGTGTGAAAAGGGGTCATGGAGACTTGCTAGGGGTCATAGTATGCCTTATCATGTGTTAGGACACCTAAGAAGTCCCCATAACCCCTTTTGACTTATTAGAACTCTCAAGTATGTCATAAGGGGTCATACAACCCCTTGGGACACACTTGAGTGTTGAAATGTTTCAAAAGGGGTCATGAAGACTTCCTAGGGGTCCTAGCACATGATAAGGCATACTAGGACCCCTAGGAAGTCCCTGTGACCCCTTTTGACACATTATAACTTTCAAGTGTGTCCTAAGGGGTCATATGACTCCTTGGGATAGACTTGAGTGTTGAAATGGGTCAAAAGGGATCATCGGTACTGCATAAGGGTCCTAACACATTATAAGGTGTACTAGTACCACTAGGAAGTCCACATGACCCCTTTTGACATGTTAAAATAGTCAAGTGTGTCGTAAGTGGTCATATGACCCCTTGGGACACACTTGAGTGTTGAAATGTGTTGAAATGGGTCATGGGGACTTTGTAGGGGTCCTAACATGTGATAAGGCATGCAAGGACCCCTAGGAAGTCCCCATGACCCCTTTTGACACATAAGAACACTCAAGTGTGTCCTAACTTGTCATATGACCCCTTGGGACACACTTGAGTGTTGAAATGTGTCAAAAGGGGCCATGGGGACTTCCAAGGGGTCCTAGTATACCCTATTGTGCGTTAGGACCCCTAGGAAGTCCCCATGACCCTTTTCAATAGAATAGAACTCTCAAGATTGACCTAAGGATTCATCAACCCCTTGGAACACACTTGACTATTGAAATGTGTCAAAAGTGGTCATCAGGACTTCCTAACGGTCCTAATGTGTGATAATGCATACTAGGACCCCAAGGAAGTGCCCATGACCCCTTTCGACAAATTAGAACACTCCAGTGTGTCCTGAGGGGTCATACAACCCCTTGAGACACACTTGAGTGTTGAAATGTGTCAAAAGGCGTCATGGGGACTTCCTAGGGGTCCTAGTATGCCTTATCACATGTTAGGACCCCTAGAAAGTCCCCATGACCTCTTTTGACACATTAGAACTCTCAAATGTGTCATAAGGGGTCATACAGTTCCTTGGGACACACTTGAGTGTTGAAATGTGTCAAAAGGAGTCATCGGGACTTCCTATGTGTCCTAATGCGTGATATGGCATACTAGGTCCTGTAGGAATTCCCGCTGACCCCTTTCGACATGTGAGAACACTCAAGTGTGTCCTCAGGGGTCATAAGGCCCCTTGGGACAAACTTAAGTGTTGAAATGTGTCAAAAGGGATCATGGGGACTTCCTAAGGGTCCTAACATGTGATAAGGCATACTAGGACCCCTATGAAGTTTCCATGACCCCTTTTGACACATTTCAACACTAAAGTGTGTCCCAAGGGGTCGTACGACCCCTTGGGACACAATTGAGTTCTCTAATGTGTTGTTGGGGGTTACAGTGGGACCTAAGGTGTCCTAGTACACTTTATCAAGCCTTAGGACCCTTAGGAACCCTCTATGGTCACTTTGGAAACCTTTTGGATGCCTTATATTGGTGTAATTAACCTATGTATTAATATGTCCTATATATATATATATATATATATATATATATATATATATATATATATATATATATATATATATATATATATATATATATATATATATATATATATATATATATATATATATATATATATATATATATTGTACTTGATTTTATTATATATAGAACAATATTTTATAAATAATATATAATACATATCATATATATATGATATATATATATATATGTATATATATATATATATATATATATATATATATATATATATATATATATATATATATATATATATATATATTAATATTTATATTATAATATAAAATATATATTACATAGAATTTAAATATGAAGATATCATGTGATATAGTGTAAAATACATATTAATAAATAATACATATAAAATAATATATAATATATGATGTATAATATAACATTTAATATTAATATATATTATATAATATTTAATGTAAAATGTATATTATATAATATTTAAATATAATAGATATTATGTAATATTTAATATATATAATATATAATCTAATATATAATTTTTGATATATAATATATTGAACTATGGAGATGGAGAAATTGGAGGGAGAAAGGGGTTGGAAATAAATTAAGAGGGAGAAAGGGGAGGGAAAATTTAAAATTCAAAATTTTGTCATGATTTTTGGGTATCCGAAAAAATCGGGTACCCGATTAGGCTCGGTATTGCTTTGTGCACCATACCTACCTGGTCAACTCTTCAAATGTCACAAAAATGTGTTTTTCCCCTATTTCTCTAAGTTCCAGACTTCGACCATGTAGCTGACAATTTTTTTTTCATCCAAATTTGATGAAATGAAAAGGGTATTTTAAGGAGATTATCAGCTTTCTATCGATATAATTGTTGTCAAATTTTGAATTTAATAAGTAATTATTAGTTATTTTCTAATTGAGTTACCTATAAAGTGCTAATTTATATACTGATTGAAAAATGACTAGAACTTTCAGACAGTATAACATTTTTGAAATCCAAAAAATGCATCACATTCTATGCTTCACCTACTATAAGTAAAAAAAATAAAAATTGAATTTTGTAAAGTTTTGAATGAGTTAAGGTGGTCAGACATAGGAGTTTTTTAATTCTGAAAATGTTGAAGCAAAAAATTTATAATTAATTATTTTTTTGGAATAAAATTACAAGAAAATATGCGTCACACTCAAGCATGAGTCTACTACTTATATATAAAATCTTATAAAAAAATATTATGATTTGATCATGATTAAGGTGGTCAGACATACACCTACTTATTTTTTTCCTGAAATTTTTGTACTACTGTATTGAAATCTATACTTTTCACCAATTGTATTATTTTTTTTTATATAAAAGGCCTAGTATTTTAGAAACTAGATTCAATTTCCTACAGATTCTATTCTTACAACTTTTTGGTATTAGGTTGATAGCTAGTTCAAATTTTCACGTCAAGTTGACTAATCCTGATTTTCTAATTTTTCATTGCCACTTAAGGGCATAGTTTGGCCCCTCATGATCTTGCACATACCCTAGAGACAAGTAGTTTTATCAGTTGGATGACCTAATCCCCAAAACTAAAGTGCCCAAGAACCTTCTTCAAGAACTCCCACTCCACCCCGTCATAGGATTTGGAGAGGTCCACTTTCACAAGGAAATCCTACTTTTGATAAATAGTCAAGGAGTGGATATTTTCAAGCACCACAATGATAGAGTCTATAATTTTCCTTCCAGGAACAAAGCCATTTTTCTTAGTAGATATTAGCTCAGACCTTAAATTTACAACACAAGAGATGAGGACCTTTGACATAATTTTTTAAAGAGAGTTGCAAATACTTATAGGTATAAGAAAATCAATAGTGTCTATCCCCACTTTATTTGGAACAAAAATAAGAAAAGTATCATTATATTCTTTCAAGAGATATACAACTAAAAAATTCCTTAACAACACTAGAAACATCATTTCCTATAATATTCCAAATTTCAAGAAGATGAACATAATGAAGCCACTAGGGCCAGGTGCTTTCTCTCCTTCAGAAGATATAATGTCTCTATGAATTTTAGATGAAGAGGGAATCTCTTCTAGGATGATATTCTAATTTTCTGACACTAGTTTGGGAATAGAAGAAACTGACCACTCTTGGTCAACCAAGAATAGCTAGTGATCAACAAGGACGACAGAGGAAACATAATTAATCGATTCTCTAGTGATGTCTTAATCCTTGCTAAATTTTCCATTGGTATTATTAAGAGATTAGATCTGGTTAGATACTCTATGTTTAAGAGTAGTTAGGTGGAAGAACTTAGTGTTCTTAGCACCTTCCCTCAACCAGATGGATCTATATATTTGTCTCCAATAAGGGTATGTGTAGGATCACGGTATGCCAAAAAGTGGCGATGTGAAAAAGAAGTCTTGATTGATAGACTCTCTGAAAAATAACTATAACTTTTAAACAATATAATATTTTGAAATCTAAAATATACATCACATTCTATGCTTCACCTAATACAATAATAATAAACAATTCTTTCAATTTGATGAAGTTTAGACTAAGTTAAAGTGGTTAGACATGAGATTTTTAATATTCTAGAAAATTTGTAGCAGAAAAATCATAATTAATTATTTAGTTGGAAAAAAATACAAAAAATTATACATCACATTCAGACATGAGTCTACTAATTTTATGTAGAATCCTATAAAAACATATTATCATTTGATTTTGTTTAATGTGGTCAGACATACACCTACTTGTTATATTTCTAGTCCTGATTGATAGACTTATTGAAAAATAGCTATAACTTTCAAACCATATTATGTAATTTTCGAAATCCAAAATATGTGTCATAGTCTATAATTTTCCTACTATAAGAAAAATAAAAAAATTCAATTTGGTAAAGTTTAGACTAAGTTAACGTGGTTAGACACGAGAGTTTTGTATTCTGGAAAAGTTTTAGAAGAAAAATCATAATTAATTATTTACTTAGAAAAAAATATATATATATATATGTGTCACATTCGTACACGAGTCTTCTAATTATATCTTGAATCTTGTAAAAAAAATATCATTTCATTGTGTTTAAGGTGGTCAAACATACACCTACTTATTTTTTCATGAAATTTTCATACTACTACATTGAAATTAAAAATTTTCAACATATAGAATAAATTTTTTTCAAAAAAGGCCTAGTATCTTAGAAAAAAAATTCAATTTTATATAGATTCTCTTATTACATATTTTTTATATAATATTTATAACTTGTTCAAATTTTTATGTCAACTTTCCTAAACCTAATTTTCTAAATTTTCATTGCCACTTAAGGGCTTGGTTTGGCATACAGTAATCTTGCACATACCCATAAGTTTCTTCCTTTTCTTAAGATCATGATACTTGACAAGAGTATCATTTTCCTTATCCAAAAAATATCTAGAATAACCTTCTACTTGTATTTTATCTTGAATCTCCTTTAGTTCCAACTGAACACTAGCTTTGGAATTGAAAATATCTCTGAAGGACCCACTATACCACTTCTTGACACAGTCTTTGATATTTATTATTTTTTTAACCACTCTAAACATAGTAGATTCATCCACCTTTATATTCTACAAAGACCTAAAGAGATCTTAATTGTTAGCGTGATGTGTCCATATTTTCTCAACTATGAAGGGAAAGTTCTTCTTCCCAGAGATAGCATCAGTATTAAAGAGAATGGGAAAATGATTAAAACCAATCGTAGAAAAAGAGGAGAGAGAAAAAAAATATCTTTGCACCCAATCATCCAATATAAGATCCCAGTCTATTTTTACTTGGATGAAATCTTCTCTCACTCTCCTATTAAACTAGGTGAACATAAGACCATTAAGCTCCACATCTATTAAGGCCTTTTGATTGATAAAGTCCAAGAGATTAAAATTTCCATCTTGGTGGTTAATAGAATCCTCCAAATTTGTCACCATCATTCAAGGAGGTGTTAAAATTTCCCATGAACATCCAACTGAAGTCCTTAAAGGCCACCTTGGCCACTTCCTAATTATGCCAAAGATTCTTTCTCTAGTTCTTATTATTTAGAGCATAAATCTTAGAGAAAAACAAGGTAAAGTTATCCCTAATATGATGAAACTTCAAAGAAACAATATTATTATCAGTGATTAGATGTTTACCAAAGATCGTCATATAATTATAAAACAAAATAGTTCCACCAGAGGCTCCTTTGAATTGCTACCCGCTATGCCACAATTTTTAAAAACTTTTAACTTTTCCACTATATCTCTATCCTTTTTTTTTTTTTCTTTTTCTTGAACCATTATAATATCAAGTTTATGGTCCCTAATCATAGGGAAGTTGGGAGAGCTAATCACTAGCTCTTTCTTAGGTCCACCTGGTGACACTTAGGTATTCTCCACTAACACAAAATTGACCTTTAGGACTCCACTTTTGGTTCAATCCCGTGGTCTCCTAATCCAACCCAACTACCAAGTGACATCTACCAAGATAAAACAAGATTCTTGGTGCTCAGTTCCTTCATGCTCACATTGACCCTTAAACTAGGATAAGGGCTTGCTACATCCAAACTGTCATTGAATCTTGTTGAGATGAGGAGGTGTTGAAATATATCATATTTGGTTCAACCAGACCACATTCTACCTTTTACTGAGGTTTTTACTTTTTGAGTTGAGATTACAAAGGAGGAAACCATTAGGATCATATACCTGATCTCCCAATCTACCTTCATTTTTATGAAGTTATAATTATCCTTCATATACTTTGTAGTCCTCTTTATAACCACCCATGTATATGCTTATTTATCCCTAAATTTTATATGTTTGTGTTTCTTCCTAATATTCTAGCAAAGATGAGCGAAAACTTTCTTCCACACCGACTTAGAATTGGTATTAGAAGAAAGGAAGTACCATTGTTAAATGAATATTTGATGCTTCCACGAAAGACCCAAGATAAGTTCCAACCAGACAAAATTACTTCCCAAATCTCACAAGAAATAGAACATTGGAAGAATATATGGAGAGTAGACTTAGAATATTTTTTATAAAGAGAGAATCTATTAAAAAGTTTAAATATCCTCTTACAAAAATTATCAATAGTTAGCATTTTATCTTGAATCATAATCCAGAAAAAGATATCTATCTTGATAGTTATCCCTTTGAACTAGCAAGACATCCTGAAAGGATTGGGGTCTTCACAAGGGTAGAGGTAAAATAATCCAAAAGAAACTGAGTAGCATCCATTATGATTAGGAGCCCAAATGAGGGATTTGGGTTGACCTAGGGGATAACCCTCACATTAAGACAAATTTGGAGGTCTACCAGTCTTAGATGGATGGAGATAAGTTCACCCCAATTATCATTGATCCAGTAATCTATTACCCTATTTCCAAAGATTCTTTACAAGAATAAATGATATCATTATCATCAAACACATCCATGAGCATAAAGTCTCTAAGCCAAAAATATTCCCAAAATTTGATGCTCTTACCATCAACCATCTTTCATCTGGACCCAATAGTACCCAAATGTTTAGAGTCCCACACTGAACGCCAGATAAAAGAGCCATTTTCAATACTAGGAGACAAAAGGAAGAAATATAGAGAGGGATAATTAAAGAGATATTTTCTCTTCCAAATTAAATTCTATTCCTTTTAATCCCCATACAATCTCCAAATTTATTTAGTTAGAAGAGCCTTACTAAGATATTTGATTGGCCTAATGCCAAGACCACCTATAGAAAAAGGCTTGTAAAGTTGGTCTCAAGAAATCAGAAACATTCTCTTCCTTTCATCCATCCTAGAAAAAATTAATTTATTATGTATCCTTTCCAAAATATACACATACTAGGTAGTGATTTTGAAGAGGGTAAGAGCATATTTATGGAGATTCTAAAGGCACCATTTGAGGAGAGTAAATTTTCCATCTTGGCTTTTCAGGCTACCCTTCCAAATTGTCAAGGCATTCTAGGAAGTGTATGGGTGCTTGAGACATAGGGGCCTGCCCTGATAGGAATCAGGAAGAAGAGCGATAAAGAAACTCTTGATTCAAGAGATCTTTTGTTGTCTTCCCTCTAGAGTGTTAATGAGAAAATAGAGATTTTATCCCAATTTATAAGATGGCCATTAGCTTTAGTATAAGTGTTCACATAAGATGCTATGCTTCTTTCTAGCCTAATTGTAGCTTCCCCCATCAGAATAGTATCATCCACAAATTGTTCATGCATGGAAGAATAAGGTTGAGAGGAGGGTCTTAGCCCATAAATGAATCCTTCAAAACAAAGAGCATAAAAATATATGCCTATACATTCTCACATGATTGAAAATATAAAAGAGGATATGGGGTGTCCCTTTCTAAAGCCACGAGATGGTTGGAAAGTTTTTGAAGGACATCCATTAACTAAAACATTAATGGTAGAGTTGGAGAGAAGTAGCTTTATCATAGCCTTTGGTGAGGTCCACTCTCATAAGGAAATCCTACTTCTAAGAAATAGTCGAGGAGTGGATATTTTCAAGCACCACAATGATAGAGTCTAGAATTTCCTTCTAGGAACAAAACCATTTTCATGGATAGATATCAACTCTGACCTAAAATTTAGAATACGAGAGGTGAGGACCTTTGAAATAATTTTTTTAAGAGAGTTACAAAACTTATAGGTCTAAAAAAATTGGTAGTGTCTACCCCCACTTTCTTAGGAAAAAAAAAAAGAAAAGTATCATTATATTCTTTCAAGATATTTATACAACCAAAAAATTTCTTAACAACACTAGATACATCATTTCCTATAATATTGCAAAATTTCAAGAAGATGAACATAGTGAAGCCATCAGGGCTAGTGGCTTTCTCTCCTTCAAAAGATATAACAACTCTATGAATCTTAGATGAAGAGGGAATCTCTTCTAGGATGATATTCTAATTTTCTGACACTAGTTTGGAAATAGAAGAAACCAACTACTCCTAGTCAGCCAAGCTTAGCTCATGATCAACAGTGATGAGAGAGGAAAAATAATTTATTGAATCTCTAGTAGTGTCTTCATCCTTCCTAAAATTTTCTAGTGGTAGTGTTAATATATGAGATCTGATTAGTTTCTCTATGTTTAGGACTAGTTAGGTGGAAGAACTTAGTGTTCTTAGCACCTTCCCTCAACCAGATGGATCTGGATATTTGTCTCCAATAAGTTTCTTCCTCTTATTAAAATCATGATACTTGACAAGAGTCTCATTGTCCTTATCCAAAAAATATCTAGAATAACCTTCTAGTTGTATTTTCTCTTGAATCTCCTTTAGTTCCAATTGAATACTAGCTTTGGAATTGAAAATATCTCTAAAGGACCCACTATTCCAATTCTTGACACAATCTTTGATATTTATTAATTTTTTAACCACTCTAAATATATTAGTTTCTTCCACCTTTATATTCCACAAATATATAAAGAAATCTTAATTGATCGGCTGATGCATCCACATTTTCTCAAATATGAAGGGAATGTTCTTCTTCCAAGAGATAGCCTCAGTATTAAAGAGAATAAGGAAATGATCAGAAAGAATAGTAGAAAAAAAAGGAGAGAGAACAAAAATACCTTTGCATGTAATCGTGCGATATAAGATCCCAATCTAGTTTGACTTGGATCAAATCTTCTCTCACTATCCTATTAGACTAGGTGAACTTAAGGCCATTAAGCTCCACATCTATTAAGGCTTTTTTATTAATAAAGTCCATGAGATTAAAATTTCCATCTTGGTGGTTACTAGCATCCTCTAGATTTGTCACCATCATTTAAGGGGGTGTTCAAATCTCCCATGATCAGCCAACTGAAGTCCTTAAAGGCATCATTGGCTGCTACCAAATTATTCCAAAGATTCTTTCTCTAGTTCTTATTATTAAAGCATAAATCTTAGACAAAACCAAGGTAAATTTATCCCTAATATGATGAAACTTCAAAACAACCATATTATTATCAGTTATCAGAGGTTTTCCAAAGACCTTAATCTAATTCTAAAACAAACTAGTTCCACCAGAGGCTCCTTGGAATTGATACCCCCTATGCCACAATTTTTAAAAACTTTTAACTTTTCAACTATATATCTATCAATTTTTGTTGCTTGAACCATTATAATATTAGGATTATGGTCCCTACTAATAGGGAGGTTGAGAGAGCTAATCACTAGCTATTTCTTAGTTCTAGCTAGTGACCCTTAGGTGTTATCTACTAACACCAAATTGACCTTTAGGACTCCACTTTTGGTTCAATTCCCCAGTTTCCTAGTCCAACCCAACTACCAAGTGACATTTACCAAGACAAAACAAGATTCTTGGTGCTTACTTCCTTCATGCTCATACTAATGCTTAAACTTGGATAAGGGCTCACCACCTCCAAACTATCATCAAATCTTGCAAATAAGAGGAGGTGTTGAAATGTGTCATATTTGGTTCAACCAAACCACATTCTACCTTTTACTAAGGTTTTTACTTTTGTATTTTAGATTACAAAGGAGGAAACCATTAGGATCATACCCCTCATCTCCCATTCTGCCTTCATTTTTTATGAAGTTATAATTATCCTAAATAGACTTTATAGTCTTCTTTATATGTACCCATGTATACGGTTATTTATCCTTAAAGGTTATATGGTTGTGTTTCTAATATTTGAGAAAACATGAGGGGAAACTAGCTACCACACTGACTTAGAATTGGTATTGGAAGCTAGGAAGTACCATTGTGAAATGAATACTTGATGCTTCCACAGAAGACCCAAGATAAGTTACAACCGGCCAAAAATACTTCCCAAATTTGACAAGAAAAAGAACATTGGAAGAATATATGGAGAGAAGTCTCAAAATACTTTTTGCAAAGAGATAATCTATTGAAAAGTTTGAATCTCCTCTTACAAAAATTATCAATAGTTAGGATTTTATTTTGAATCATAATCTAGAAAAAGATACCTATCTTCATAGTTATCCCTTTGAACTAGGATGTCAATCAAAAAGGACATGGGTCTTCATAGGGGTAGAGCTAAAATAATCTAGAAGAAACTAAGTAGCATCGATTAGAATTAGGAGCCCAAATGAGGGATTCAGGTTGACCTAAGTGGATAACCCTCACATTAAGACAAATTTGGATCTCTACTAGTCTTGGATGGATGGAGATAAGGTCACCCTAATTATCATTGATCTAGTAATCTATTACCCTATTTCCAAACATCCTTTATGAGAATAAATGATATCATTATCATAAAACACATCCATGAGTGGAAATTCTCTAAGCCAAAAAATATTTTGGCACTAAACCCCAGATAAAAGAACCATTTTCAATACTAGGAGACAAAAGGAAGAAATATATAGAGAGAGAATTAAAGAGATATTTCCTCTTCCTAATTACATTCTATTCCTTTTCATCCCCATACATTCTCCATATTTATTTGGCTAGAAGAGCCTTACTAAGAGATTTGATTGGCCTAATGGCAAGACCACCTCTAGAAAAAGGCTTGTAAAGTTTTTCTCAAGAAATCAATGATATTCTCTTTCTTTCCTTCATACTAGACCAAATCAATTTATTATGTATCCTTTCCAAAATATAAGCATACTTGGCAGTGATTTTGAAGAGGCTAAGAGCATATTTATGAAGATTCTATAGGCATCTTTTGAGGAGAGTAACCTTTCTAGCCTGGCTCAGTAGGCTACCATTCTAAATTGTCAACTTACTATTAAATTTATCCACAAAGGCATTCCAAGAATTTTATGGGTTCTTGGGACAAGGGGGCATACCCTGATAGGAATCAAGAAGAAGAGAGATAGTGAACCTCAAGATTCAAGAGATCTTTTCTTGTCTTCCCTCTAGAGAGTTAATGAAAAAATATAAATTTTATCCCAATTGATAATATGGCCATTAGCATTAGTATAAGTTTTTACATAAGACTTAATGCTTCTTGCTTCCCTGATAGTAGCTTCCCCCATTAGAATAGTATCATCCACAAATTATTCATGCGTGCAAGTATAAGGATTAGAGGAGAGTCTTAGCCCATAAATGACTCCTTCAAAACCAAGAGCATAAAAATGTATGCCTCTACATTCTCCCATGATTGAAAATATAATAGAGGATATAGGGTCTCCTTGTCTCAAGCCACGAGAGGGTTTGAAAGTTTTTAAAGGACATCCAATAACTAAAACATTAATGGTAGAGTTGGAGATAAGTAGTTTTATTAGCTAGATGATCTATTCCCCAAAACTAAAGTGCCCAAGTACCTTTTTCAAGAACTCCAAGTACACCCTATCATAGGCTTTGGAGAGGTCCACTTTCATAAGGAAATCCTACTTCTAAGAAATAGTCAAGGAGTGGATATTTTCATGAACCAAAATGATAGAGTCTATAATTTTCCTTCCAGGAACAAAGCCATTTTGCTAGATACATATTAGCTAAGACCTCAAATATAGAATACAAGTGGTGTGGACCTTTGACATAATTTTTTAAAGAGAGTTGCAAGCACTTATAGGTCTAAAAAAATTGGTAGTGTCTATCCCCACTTTTTTAGGAACAAGAACAAGAAAAGTATCATTATATTCTTTCAAGAGGTTTATAAAACCAAAAAATTCCTTAACAACACTAGAAACATCATTTCCTATAATATTCCAAAATTGAAAGAAGATGAACATAGTGAATCCATCAAGGCTAGGTGCTTTCTCTCCTTTAAAATATATAATAGCTCTATGAATTTTAGATGAAGATGTAATCTCTTCTAGGATGATATTCTAATTTTTTGACACTAGTTTGGGAATAGAAGAAACCGATCACTCCTTGTTAGCCAAGATTAGCTTGTGATCAACAGTGATGAGAGCAGAAGAATAATTAATCGATTGTCTAGTGATGTCTTCATCCTTGCTAAATTTTCCAATGGTAGTGTTAATAGATGAGATTTGGTTAGCTTATCTATGGTTAAGAGTAGTTAGGTGGAAGAACTTACTTCTCTTAATGCCTTCCCCCAGCCAGATTGATTTGGATATTTATCTCCAATAATTTTCTTCCCTTTCTTTAAATCATGATACTTGACAAGACTCTCGTTCTCCTTATCCGAAAAACATATAGAATAACCTTGTAGCTGTATTTTATCTTGAATCTCCTTTAGTTCCAATTGAACACTAGCTTTGGAATTGAAAATATCTCCCCAGGATACATTATTCCACTTCTTGACATAGTCTTTGATATATTTATTAATTTTTTAACCACTCTAAACATAGTAGTTTCATCCACATTTATATTCCACAAAGATCTAAAGATATCTTAATTATTAGGGTGATGCATCCACATTTTATGAATTATGAAGGGAAAGTTCTTTCTAGAGAAAGCCTCAGTATTAAAGAGGAAAGGGAAATGATCAGAACCAATCTTAGAAAAAGAGTAGGGAGAAAAAAAATACCTTTGCATCCAATCCTGTGATATAAGATCCCAGTCTAGTTTGACTTGGATCGAATCTTCTCTCACTCTCCTATTAGACTAGGTGAAGTTAAGATCATTAAGCTCCACATCTATTAAGGCTTTTTTATTAATAAAGTCCATGAGATTAACCTTTCCATCTCTATGGTTACTAGCATCTTCTAGATTTATCACCATCATTCAAGGGGGTGTTGAAATCTCCCATCATCAGCCAACTGAAGTCCTTAAAGGAAGTGTTTGCCACTACCAAATTATTCCAAAGTTTCTTTCTCTGGTTCTTATTATTCAGAGCATAACTCTTAGACAAACCCTAGGTAAAGTTATCCCTAATATGATGAAACTTCATAGTAACCATATAATAATTAGTGATTAGAGGTTTTCCAAAGATTGTTATCTAATTATAATAAAAAAATAGTTTCACCAGAGGCTCCTTTGAATTGCTACCCGCTATGCCACAATTTTTAAAAACTTATAACTTTTCCAATATGTCTCTATCCATTTTTATTTCTTGAACCCTTATAATATTAGGTTTATGGTCCCTACTGATAAGGATGTTGGGAGAGCTAATCACTAGCTCTCTTTTATGTCCAACTAGTGACCCTTAGGTGTTATCCAATAACAAAAAATTAACCTTTAGGAATCCACTTTTGGTTCAATCCCCTAGTGTCCTAATCCAACCCAACT
The DNA here is from genome assembly GCA_027943335.1 of Chamaecyparis obtusa. Lineage (NCBI taxonomy): Eukaryota > Viridiplantae > Streptophyta > Pinopsida > Cupressales > Cupressaceae > Chamaecyparis > Chamaecyparis obtusa. The sequence goes on along the minus strand of BSBK01006128.1, from coordinate 291,901 downwards.
ACCAAGTGACATCTACCAAGACAAAACAAGATTCTTGGTGCTTACTTCATGCTCACACTGACCCTTAAAATAGGATAAGGGATCACCACCTCCAAACTATCATTCAATCCTATAGAGATGAGGAGGTGTTGAAATATGTCATATTTGGTTCAACTTGATGTCTTGGAGGTCTTACTTCCCCAACATGCCTTACCGATCTCATAGATCCTTCCCAAATTAGGGCTACAAGAAATAGCCGCAATTAGGTTTTCTTCTCTGATAAAAAAGGGATTTTCTCCTATTTTCTTCCAAAGAACCTTGCAAACTGATTATGGATTCTTGGATTGATGCTTAACCTCTCAAGGATTTTGGAGGTTTTAGGGTTTCATCTGGCTGTACAACCCCCTAACCAAAAATGAGTTCTTTTGGGAGGGTTTCAGGCTTTTACTGATTCATGCCTTGCTCTTAAGTGTTTGGTGACCAAATGGATTGGTTGTACCTTCTCCCCCTGTGCAATCTTTCCCTATCATTTCTTCAAGTTATCTTCCTTCTTATCTCAATCTTTCCTAGTTGGGCTCACCATAGGCTTCCCTAGGGCATGGCTACAAAATAGCTTGGAAATATTTGTAGGGCCCCTCCTCCTATATATATTACATATATGGAGTCTACTAACTATCCCCAAAATTGATTGTAGAATGAATGGTGGGATAGTGAATTAGAGCCCCATTTCTACAACTCTCCTAGTATGAACCAATGAACAAAGATAAATGAAAAGATTTAATACAATACAATGAAATAAATAATAAATAATAAAATAATAGCACAAACTAAAATCAAAGACACTAATATAAATTCTCCATCAACCACAATCCATAATGAAACTCAAAATATAGCTCTTGTATTTATTGGCTATCAAACTTAATCAAAATCTCACACACTGTGCACACCTAGAGAATTAGATCTCCATATAGTAGAATGTCCAACCTCGAGATTTGGTCCAATATTTTCTCAAATAGCGTGAGGATTTTCTAGGTAGGCTTTAGGGAACCCAAAAGCTGATTAGGGAATTTGGACAACTTTTGTGTGAGCAACTTTTAAAAGTTGCAAAAGTTGCTAGGCAACTTTCACAAAAAAATTTCAACTTTTTACAATTTTGCTCACCATAGAGCTTAGTGAGGTCCTATAGAATTCCAAGCTCCCTATTTGACTCAAAAATGAGTTTCCACTCACCCTAAGCCCTGTGACCTCACAATAATATCATCCATCGACATTTTACCATGCAAGAGACTATCACACTTTAGTCTCAAATCTAAAACCTAGGACCAAAATAGACCTCAATTCCCTATTGGAACACACACCTTGGTCAACATGACCTTAGGGAAAACAAAACCATCCCAAGAATGGATTACAAACAAAGATAAACTAGGGTGCTCTTGAACAATGGTCCCCCTCTACCCAAAATAAATCAAGGTACTATAGGGGATAAGATAGAGGGGTCAATGCTAGACTACTTGAAGTCACTTTCTTCCACCCATGTTGCTCAAGATTCAGGGTAACTCTTCCACTACATTAGATGCTTAATGTAGACCATGTGTCTGGTCTGCTTCTTCACTCTAGATTCCAGTACCTTCTCTTCTTGAGGCTTGGGCTTTGGAGATATAGCAACTGGACTGATATCTTATAGTATGTCATGCCCAAAAGTTGAGCAAAACATAACTACAATTTTTTTTTAAAAACCTGCTAAACAACTACAAGCCAACATAATAACGTAACTAAGAAGAGAACACTAACTGGCACAAAACCCTATGTGCATGCATAATAGTGCAGAGAGAAAACAAATGACTGGTAATGACTGGAAACATTGAAGTGTCTAGCAACACCCTAAGGATCAAACCATACTAGGTTGACCATGTTTGACTAAGTTTGACCAAAAGTCAAACCTTAGTAAATAGCTCTAAACAAAGCTACAAGGTTCCCTAGACTACTAGCTATGACCGGCACACAAATTGGGATAGTTGACTAAAAGTCAACTAAAGTTGACCAAAAGTCAACCATCATCGAAATATCCACCACTAAGTTAAAAGGGTACAAAAGTGCAACCAAGAATACTTTGGTACACATACCGAGGCATTTGACCAAGGTTTGACCAAGAGTTGACCAAAAAGTCAACTGTGCCTAAACATGTTCGACAAGGTTCTACAAGGGTTAAAATACGTTAGGGAAGGGTTAGTGCATGGAAACCAAGGTTATGTCCAAGGTTTGACTAATGTTGACCGAAAGTCAACCATGCACGAAAGTCAACCTTCAAGTCTAAAAAGGTCATAAAGACCCTAGACGGGGCCCGAGGCATTAAAAGATTAATTGAAAACATCTGATCTGATTAAATAATAAACTAATAAACAAACCATTACTAAGTTTAATCTATTCTTATTTTAAACGAATTAATTTTGAAAAAAAGAATATAATTTAATTTACTTAGAATTAACCATGATGAATGGTATAAATTTGAACACCATAGTAAAATTTTAAAAGTATATTTTAACAATTTAACATAAGGACTGAATTCAATAAATTAGTCATAAATTGATTTATCCAATTTACCCAAAATAAAAGAGCTAATTTATATGTTTAGAAATAAATCTATTTATTTAATGGTAATGATTTAAGTTCTAAATAATAAATTTACAAGTATATTAATACAAAAGTCAAATGAAAATAAATCATCGACTTTTAGATTTAACACTTAATCATTTAATATCTTAATGAAATAAAACAAATCTAAAAATATTTAAACCAAATAATGCTTTTTACTATAGCACTAAAGCTTTTTATTATTATTATTTAATCTAAAACTATCTTATATAATAAAATAAATTTAATTGAATAAACTAAACATCTTAAAATATATTAAAAGAATCTTATAAATATAGATCTCTACTAACTAAAACTTTATAACATAACAACCAAAAAAATAAAATAAAAAAATCTACCTACCATAAACGTATTAAGTAAAAGTAGGTTTGAAACTTATTTTAAAAAAAAATCCCAACTAATAAAAAATATCTCCGTTGCCTTTCCTTACTCCTGCGCGCAGCGCATGAAGAAAACGGGTAAACAAAAGTTTATATGATATGCATTAATAATAATTTTATTATTATTTTTTTAAGAATTTATTTAAGTTTTACCATAACTAACTTTTTATAAAGTTACATAAATTTTATAATATATTTTTTAAAAAAATTTACTGGTAAACTTTAAAATTTGAATTTCAAAACAGTGAATATATAGGCAACTATTTAAAAAATAATAATTTACCACTGCAATCTACAAAACAATCTTTACAACTTGGCCAAATCATAAATTGATTTTGGACAAAAAAAATAAAATTTCTCTTTTAAAAAAAAATTATTTACTAAGTAAAAAAATAAAAATAAATTATTTTAGTACATAACTAATTTTAATTTTAAATTTTAAAATATAAGCTACATAATCTATTCATAAACCAAAATCAAAGAGCCATTTTAAAAAATAGACCCCCCTTTTTTTTATTCTAAGAGAATTATAATTGCATTTAAATGTCAAAATGAATCTATGCATCATAATTTTTTTTGAAAATTTTCAAAATGAAGCACTAAGTCTAAAACTTACTTCCAAAATATTTCTAAGTACAATTTTAATTTTCAATTTAAAATTTTGATATTATATTCCTTTATGAAAATGTTTGAACTTGCATTTATCTAAGAAAAACCTTCATCATAATTTAATAGATTGCTAACTAAAATATAACGAAATTACATAAATAATGCATTATTTGATCTCACAAGATTTTCATGAAGTTTTCTCTTATATTTTTCTAAAGAGCAAATAACTCTTGCATATGAATTTAATGGAATTTTAGAAGTTAAATAATGAACATACAAATTTCGTTAAAGCTATTATTTTCTCAATACTATCTAACAAATATTTTGATGGAAAATTAGAAAATATAAAATTGTAACATAATCCATTTCTTTAACATAGTCAACATTAGATATTTATTGATTCCGTAATTTCCATATTTTCATTTAAACACAAAATAGCATTTACATCTTGAAAGAGAATTACAAAGAGATCTTGATTACAACCTTACATTGTAAATGTATAGAAATTACAAATTTAACTATGAGATACTCAAATGCAAATTTTATCTATCAAAGTGACAATTCCAAGATTTTAGCTATATACCTAATAGAATAAGGTTGACCATAGAGGCTCACCTCCCAACCTAGGTCTTTTCAAGGCCACCCCCGAGTTTGGGGATCCAAAAAAGAACAGGATACAAACAAGAACTCACAAAACTCACATAAAACCAACATATATAGAAACCCACATTTAAAGCTTCCCAACAAATGGTAGAACAAAAAGGAAGGTCTCCAAGAGGCCTTCTTGAAAATAGGGGTAGTGGTTGACCTCACAGTAGGAGAAAGCCTAGTATACAAAATAGAAACCTTAAGCCACACATGGACTTGGAATGACCATATTCACAAGATGCAGTCATAAAATACACCTCCTTATGCTCCCCCAAAAGCCCTCAAGCCATACTTGGCATCATGAGTATCATGAAACCCCATGTCTTTCCCTCCACACATCAGAGACTCTACACTAAACCGGAGTCATTCCCACCACCCCTTCAAGGTTACTCTACCCTCCCAAGGGTGAGTGTGCCTTGAAGAGTCCCATCCAAAATTATACACAAAATAAAACACAATAGAAAAAACTCTAAAAACTCAAATTGAAAATAACTTAAAATTTACAGAGGACTCCATTAATGGAGTTTCAATCTCAAGAACATCAAGAAATTATGAAATCTACTATAAGGAAGACCAAACTTACTCCAGAGCTAAAGGGGATTTGAAATTTTGAGAAGAGCTTTCTTTCCAAGTTCTTTCCTCCAAAAAGGCTTCCTCAATTCTGATTTTTTCTCTAAGAATAGAGAGTGTGTGAACAACTAAACCTTATTCCAAGCTACTCCTAAATAGGAAAACCTCCTATAATCTAGGAGCCAATCAGAAGAGGGAAAGAAACTTCCATTCCCTTCTTCCCACTTTCCTTCCTTCACCATAAATGGATTTGAATGCAAGTTTGGGAACAAGAGAGAGGTTAACCAAAACCTCACAACTCTTCAATCTCGACCAAAATAAAAATGTTGACTTTAGAGGGGTCATAAATAAGTTTTAAGGCTCTTAATGGGTTAAAAATGACCCCTAACCCCTAAGGTATCAACTTGGGTAGCTAAAATTGACTCTAGTTAACCTATGGGAGCCCAAATGACCCTCCTAAACTCCACCTAAAGTTTATGCACGGATTTCTGGTCTTGGTTGACTTCTAGAAACTTCCCAACCCAAGGTTAGTTGATTCCACCCTAACGTAACACCCTAATCAAGCCCTTGACCCAAAAAAAATATAAAATACTTAACCATGCCAACACATAAGCCACAACTTGCCAAATTTGGCACATTAATTAAAAAAAATGACATGACTAATTCACATAGACATTAACTAAATTACATACACAAAAGAAAACCATATTTACGAATAAAAGACTATACAATAAGGTCCACATTTCTTTATACAAAGAGGACCTTGGTATGCACAGTATAAACATAGGTTCTAATACTAGATCTCTGCATTTAGATCCATGGTCAACTTATCCTGCACACTCATTGTACACATTAGTAGGTCCAATCAACATGATATAAATAAAATACATCATCAATACTACATGGTTTAAAACTATGTCTGTGAGCCAATCAACTAAGTATAACTTCAGTTTTCATAAACCAACTTTTCATTGCAATAGTTCTAAACATCATAACTAAAACTGAATCAGAACATATAGTATCTTGAGTGTACCCTAATTAAATAATCAGGTACTAGACATATAACATAGGATGCAACAGATCCTTTAATACATAAGTGTCTCCAATAGTCAAGTATGTCTATGAAATAAGTACTGATAGCATGGAAAATAAAATAGTATAAGTATGACTGTCTAATAGGTCTCACACCCACCCCCTCTAGGCATGAACCTCCTCCTGGAGTTCATCAAAGACATGAAGGTACTATGATCTCATATGTGTTACATCCTCCCATGAAGCTGTGACCTCGTCATAACAATCCTACTAGATCCTAACCTGGACCAACGCCCTGCCTCAAAGTGCCAGGGTCCATCAGGATAAAATACATATGGGCTCCAATGCCACTTGTCCATCCGACTCTACCTACAAAGCATCCCAATCTATCACATGAGACTCATCATAAACATACTTCTACAAAATTGAAACATGAAACACATTATGGATGTGTGATAGGCTAGGTGGCAAAGCTAGATGGTAAGCAACTGATCCTATCCTCTCAAGGATCTCAAAAGGTCCAACAAAATGAGGTGCTAGCTTATAGCCCTTTCCAAATAGATTGGACTCTTATGTGGTCGCACTCTCAAAAAGACCCTGTCTCCTACTAAGTAAGCTTGATCTATCCTCTTCTCATCGACATACTTCTTCTATCTTTCCCGAGCCTCTCCAAGATGCTGCCTGATCAAGGTCACTTGTTGTACCATATCTCTGACTAACTCATGACCAATAGAAACTCTATCCTTGATCCTATCCCAACTAAGTGGTGTCCTGCAAGGTCTACCATATAGAGCCTAGTACAGAGGCATACCCAAGGATGTATGATGCCCATTATTATAGGAAAAATCTACTAAGTGTAGGCATTCCTACCACTAGGTCTGATGGTCCATAAAATACATGTGAAGCATATCCTCTAACACTTGATTGACCCTCTTGGTCTATCCATCTATCTCAGGATGATAGGCTATACTGAAGTTGAGCCTAGTGCCCAAAGTTGCCTGCAGTTCTCTCCAAAAGGATGAAGTGAAGAGAGAATCTCTATCTGAGATTATCTTACAAGGTATGCCATGCAGTCTAACAATATTCCATAAGAAAACCTATGCCACTGATGGTGCAGTAAAGGTAGTATGCACTGGTGAAAAATGAGCCACCTTGGTCAACTTGTCAATTATCACCATGATGGAATCATGATGACGAGATGACATAGGTAGACCAACAATAAAGTCCATAGATATGGTGTCCCATTTCCACACTGGTATCTCATGAGGTTGAAGCAGACTACTCAGATGTCAGTGTTCCACCTTCACTCTCTTGCATTCTAGGCACCTAGCTACCAACTCAGCAATGTGTATTCTCATGCCTAGCCAATGGTATAATTGTCTCAAATCGACATGCATCTTCTTCACTCTAGGATGCGCTACATAAGGGGCTCTATGGGCCTGTAGAATGACAAACTCTCACAATCCTCTAGAAGAAGGTATGTAGATGCATCCTCTATGATGTAAGAGTCCATCGGACTCCAAGGAGTAATCTGCATACTTCTCCTCAAGGGGTCTCTAAGACCGAATTGACTCACTTCTGCATATAACTCATCATCATGCACATGATGAATAATGTGATCTCTCAAATTTGTGCCTGTAGACATAGAAGAAAGCTCATGTCATCTCCTACTCAAAGTATCTCTGATAACATTCTCTTTCCCCTTGATGTAGTGAACATCAAAATCATTTTCACAAAAGAACTCCATCCATCTCTGTTGCCTAGCATTAAGGTTTGGTTGAGTGAAGATGTACTGTAGACTTTGATGGTCTAAATGAAGTTTGAATTGATGTCGTAAAAGGAAGTGTCACCATCTCACTAATGCCTAAACCACTATTGCAAGTTTGAGATCATGGGTAGGATAGTTGAGCTCATGAGTCTTTAGTTTCCTAGACTCAGGCTACAGCTCGCCCATCCTACATAAGAACTACCCCTAAACCATCTAGGGAAGCATCTGTGTAAACTAAAAAATTTTCCAAAGGCTCTGGCACAGCAAGAATGGGTGCACTATTCAATGCTCTCTTGAGCTTCTGGAAAGCTCATTCACACTTCTCAGTCCACTCAAACTTCTTTCCTTTATGCTGAAGAGAAGTTATAGGGTGTGCAACTTGAGAGAAACCTTGAACAAACCATCTATAATAACTAGCTAAACCCATGAAACTTCTCACTTTAGTCACTGAGGTAGGTGCTGGCCAATTCATAATGGCTTCAATCTTCGATGGGTCTACTGAGATCCCATTGCCAAATATTACATGGCCCAAATACTTGACCTCTAATCTAAAGAAGGAACATTTAGAAAAGCTTCCATAGAGTTGATTATCTCTAAGGCATTGCAAAACTTGTCTTAGGTGCTCTTCGTGCTCTCTCTCATCCTTAGAATAGATCAAGATATCATCAAGGAATACCACCACAAACCTGTTAAGGAATGTATGAAACACTCCATTCATAAGGCTCATGAATACAGCTGGAGAATTTTTAAGACCAAATGGAACCATGGTGAACTCATAGTGGCCATACCTAGTGTGGAAGGTAGTCTTGTGGATATCACTATCCACTATCCTCAACTGGTGATACCCTGACTTAAGGTCGATCTTGGAGAACACTCTCACACCCTGAAGCTAATCAAATAGGTCATCGATCCTAGGTAGTGGATACTAATTCTTGATGGTTACCTTGTTCAACTATCAGTAATCCATACACAACCTAAGAGATCTATCCTTCTTCTTTACGAAGATCATAGGTGCACCCCAAGGAGAAACACAAGGATGAATATGTCCTTTCTAGATAACAATTCTTCAAGCTATGACTTGAGCTCATTAAGCTCATTAGTGGTCATCCTGTAAGGTGCTCTGGATACTAGTTCTTCTCCTAGCATAAGATCTATGTGAAACTCTACTCCCCTTCAAGGTGGCATACAAGGTAGCTCAAAGGGAAACACATCTACATACTCTTGCAGTATGAGATGGTAATCTAATGAGGTTTCATGTTTTGCTTCATCTTCCCTATCACTGATGGTGATAGAAAACATCTAGCATCCCTTACGCATGGTTTGCTTAAGCTTCATAGCGGAGATCATACGAAGGGACACTAGTCTCTGTGTTGGAATGAGGAGAGATAGGGACTGAGAGGGGAGGGGTGAATCAGTGCCTTCAAAACTTTACTTATATAACCTTTCTAATCTATAATTGAATACTGTAATAATCGATCAAAATAACTTGAATGTAATTGCATAAATCAATCATCTAGTTAACTTAAGAAAGTAAACAACATGAAATCAATATAAAAATCACATAACACAAGTATTTTGGTAATGCAGAAACCCTTGTCAGAAGGTAAAAACTACGGTGGGGATGACACCCACAAATTCTTCACTACTACAAATAGAAAAGGTTTTCCTATTAAGGCTACAAGTTTTGATCACTTTTGGTGATCTTACCCTATTAGGAGTAACATATTAGATCAGCTAGATCTACCTAGTTATAGGATTTAACAACACTAAATGAAGTGTGTACTCGGTTAAGAGATTTATACAAAGACTGTTAAGTCTACTTGGTTAAGAGATTTCACAAAAAATCTATCACAATTATCAGAAAGTAATAGGTAATTATTTGCTAGTTGAAAACTCAATTGTCTGACACAGATCTATAAATGCTCATCAAAATATCACCTTATCTATGATGGTTCTCTACTTTGTTCTGCTCGGTAGCCTTGTATGATTCTGCTCAATCTGATATCCTCTGCGCTATGTTCTGCTCAGTAAACTGATTGTCTTGAAGATAGGCAAATTCTTCAAGTGCTTTTTGATTCATATATATAAGTTCAACAACCCCATAAAAATGGTGTGAACATACCAAATATATAGTGTCCTATTTTGCCACCTTAGCAAAAATTAGGTTACAAAAATAATCATAACCCTAAGATCTACGGTGCAAAAATAACCTAGATCAACTAATACAAATAAGATAATCATTGCATTTAATGAATATCTTTTACAATAAATGCTCCTCGATCTTGGTAAATCATTTTACAATTTATTATAACTATTTGCATAGAATAATGTGCCATTTCTAATTACTATGCCATTTTCTGTGATCATCAGTAAACACTGTATAATCTGCTCGGTATATACTATGATGCTCGGTGTTTATTGACTATCGGTGTTAGTGTCATTGGTGCTCGGTTAACTATGTGATGTTTGGTGTAAAGGCTTTACCAATTACTTTGTATTACTTCTAGTTACCGAATTGTCTCAATATAAGTAACTAACCGACCTATTTACTATCCTTTGATACTAATGACAACCTTAAATGCTCAATAGAGATTAACAATCTCCCCTTTTGGAATTAGTATCAAAACTTCAAAAATGTATATAGACAAAATGTTTCTATATATTCCTTATATCTCTGCCATATACATAACAAAAAATTTCTAAGTACAAAAAGTACTCCCCCTCAGTGCATGCTATCGGTAGTATGTAATATACATATCAAAGTATACTAATTTGGCATATACATGGTTTTCCCCCTTTTTGATAATAATGCCAAATGAAAAAATAAATCTAAAGTATACTTACATCTTATAAAAAATGTTCTGATGGGTTTTCTTGATAGACTCCAAGAGGTTGTCTCACTCCTCTTTCAAGTTGGTAAGAGTAATATGCTCAAGACTGACTTGTGCATGCATGTCAAAGATATAATCCAACACCAAAATCTTTGGTGTTGCCACAAGTTTCTTATCTTTGACAATATGTGTTTCAAAAATATTTAGGTAAGGAGTGAGTTCTTTCTATAACTCTATAACCTGATTGGTGATGTGTGCTTCTTATTTCCTTAAATCTACTATCAGCTATCAGAGTTCCTAAACTTGGTTAATATGCTTTAAGAAAGTAGTTGGCTCAGCAATAGCTGCTTGTGTACTTAACTTGATCTTTTCTTCTAAACCTTTTATCTTTTCACTGACTTCTATAGTGAAGGTGTCTGAAGTACAAAGCTTGATTAGAAGTTGACAGATTATCTGGGTGATCTATTTTAACTCAGTAATGACCTCAGATAATTTTACTTTGTTCACTGCCACTTCTATGCTAATCCTTTCTGCCAATTTGTTCTGAATCTTGGATTTTGCCCTTTCTTCTATTCTTTTGTTTTCATCTATATCAGGGGCATTGATTTTATCAGTGAGTGTGGCAAGATAATCTATGATGGGAGTATTCTCATCAATATTTGTTTCTGGAACTATCTATTGTAGAATATCCCGTACATGATTTAACACTTCTTTGCATTTGTGTTCTTGCCTTAACTTTTCTTGTGCCACTTTCCTTGAACATAACTCCCCATACCTACTTAGTTCCTTAGGGCTTAGGGTTCTCAGGTCACATTCTGGTATAATGATAACTTCATCAATGGTGACTGGCCCTTTGGCTTTCTTCTTCTTCTTCTTTTGGTCAAGACGTGACTTTTTCTCACTTATGACAATAGATTTTTCTTCACTCCTTCGAGTATTCTTCCCAGTTGACATTGTATCTGTCACGCCCATAGAATTTTACTCTAAAATCACACCAACTTTTTTTTTCAAGGATAAATTAAGTCCAAGTTTAAATTGCAGGTTAATAGGTGACTCTAACAATAGTTTGAAAAGACTCTGAAGAATAAGTCCTTTACCAACGTTGGTTTCCAAAAGGTTACTAGTTGATAAATATTCAATTAAGGTGGTGACATTATAACCGAGTTCAATAGGGTTAGGATGAACAATTATCGATTAGCATTTGGTGACGTCAACGAGGTCTATCCAAGAATTTTCTATTAGGTTAACAAATCACAATCTGTTTTGTTAGAGTGACCCTTTTGTGAAAGAATTAACTAAAATTAAACTATTCACAATAAGGTCACCCTACTAGATTACAACTAAATTACAATCTAGGGAGGTCTAATTCCATAATTTATATTATTAATGATGCCAACTGGCTTTCAAAATTAGGAGGTTTCGTTAATTGAATTTAACAAATGATTCATTGTTTTAGTAATCACATAGGTTATTTAGAGTTAAAAGAACATTGCCTAATAAAACAATAAAAAAATTCATAAAACTTACCTAAACTAAATACTAATCTAATCTCCCCCTAATTCCTAGCAACCACTTATCCCTATCCCCTATCCTACTTCCCTATCCTACTTCCCCCTTGACCCATGTGCCAAGGGAGGGAGGACCAACAACATTTCATGCAAGGCATTAGGGTGCACATTTAAAGGGAGAGGAAGATTGCAAGAGGAAGACAAGTGCTAGAGGGGGCCCACGAGATCTCCTAAGGCAATTTCAAACAAGGAAAAATAGTCCCATAAACCCAGCGCATAAATGGAGGAGTGGATGAGAAGGCAAGTGGGTGTTGGGTCCCACCTCAGCCACAAGCTAAAATCAAAACCCTCACATGAGTAAGAAAAGTGGTTTGAAAAGTTACTATGCAAGGACATGCACAGGTTAGGAGGTGTGTTGGGAGAATCACCACCAATGATTAATATTATAAGGCTACACTAGTACAAGGGCATAGACCAATGAAAATTTGTTTTGTATAAAGCAAGCCTGGCATCTATACACTATGCCACTTTTTTTTTGGGGAATGGAATAAAAAGTGTGAGGAGATATATATATTATTATTTATTGTTTTTGTTTTTATTTAGAGTAGGCAAATTTATATTTTAATATATATTGCATTTCATTTGAACAAGTAGGTAATTTATATACTAAAATAATGACTGTGGCAATGGAATTTGTATGGGAAATTTTCCCATACAAATTCCAGAGACCTGTAGGTCTCAATTGCCAATTTTTCTTTTCTTTGTTACTCTTATAACTTGTTTGTGTTTGCAAATATATTTTTCATCTATTCACTTGATTTAAATTTGATGAAATGCTTACTATCAGGTGAGGAAATTGGTTTCTCTATAGGATTCTCTAAAGCTCTAAAAATTTCATTTTATGTTTTCATACTAAGATAATGGTTTTCTCATCTAGAATAACATGACAAGATAACAATTTATTTGCAAGGATACAAGAATGAGAAATAGAGATTGATTTATTATTTGAATTCAATACATTTACAAACATTGATCCTAATACAAGGATAATATCTTTTTGAAAACTCTCCTTTCATTTCCATAGTCTTCTCATTTCCAATACAATTTAAATGCCATTTAGCAATGAATGAAATCTATTCTACCCTTTCATCATAAGTTATTTATTTCAATATCATGAAATGAAATACACTTATCTTTTCACAATAACATAGTGTTCATTAACAAGAGCAAGTTGATAACCTTCAACAATGATAATGAAAGAAATCTTAAACATAATACAACTCTTTCAAACTCATCAACACCTAAAGTGAATCAAAATAATATAATAACATATTGTATCAACTTGATCAAATTACATTTTATTCAAGAACATGAATCTACATTTGCAACAATAATCTTCCAACAAGATGATCATACCTCATTCAAAACTTGAATTCCATAACACTAAAATACAACTCGATATTGGAGTGTCAACTCCTATTACAAATTAAATACATTGAACTAATGGATATCACATGATATCCTTACAAAGACTTACATCCTTTACAAATATGCTTCATCTATAATGAAGACATCTTAAAATTTACAAGATTTCAACCCCATCCATGGAGTCTTTAAGGCATCAAATTCCTACAAAGAAAACAAATGCATAGGCCAAGGAGTTCTCACCTCCCAACCTAGGCTTCCAAGAAGCCACCCCCGAGCTTGGGGAAACATCACAAGAATAAGGGAAACACTCATACAAACGACAATACTACATCATAAAACAACAACACAAGAAATTTCCCTCCCAAGGTTATTTTACAAAGAGTCACAACATGACTCAATAAGGGTGAAGGTGGAACCAATACAAGAGGAGAAGCACATCTCTTTGATGAGGACTAGCCATCACTTGACTTCCTCATCACATATGTATCTCCACAAAAATATAATCTTCACAACTCCTTGTGACCCCCAATTTTTACAAAACAAAAACTAGAGATGGCTACATGGAGCCCATACTTCCATGTTGCATCCCTCTCCTATCCAAGGAGAGACTCTACACTCTAGATTGTGCCAAAAAATTCCCTTCACCCTCAAGGCTACTCTTCCCTCCCAAGGGTGAGTTTGGCCGTGATAACTCCCTCAAAATCTCAATAACACATAATAAAACTCAAATATACAAGAACAACAATGTAACTTCACATTTACAAAAAAAGAAAACAAGAATCATGCTCTCTACAACCTCATGATTCTCTTAACATCTATAAAAGAACAAAATTTACACAATACAAGATCACAATACTACAACAACAAAACAAAAATCACATAACCTCCATTAACACTACAATACTAAGCTCACACATACAATTCAAAGAATAGCAAGAGTTTTGCATACAAGAAAATAGCAACAAGAGAGCTCTTTCTCTCATCATGAAAACAAAAATAGAAGAAATAAGAATGAAATTTCACAAACCTAGATTCCAATGCTTAATGGAAGATAGTTGTAGAAGAGCTATCCACTTTCCAAGGATTTCTCCAAATTAGTCAATCTCCAAATCTAGAGAGTGGGTGTCAACCTTTTCCAAAGGAAGAGGGCCCTCTAAAAAGGCCTCCACACACTCCCCTAGGGATGGGATTTCTTTCCAATTGGATGACCTTCCCAAGTTCTTACAAAGTTTCCAAAAATGGGTTTCCAAAAAGGTAGTCCAAAAAGTTGATTCAAAGACTTTCAATTTAATTGGTTGAAAACTCTACCCATGCACATGTTTCAAAAGTGGATTTTCGTCTATTTTGAAAATCTAACTTTTGGAGGGGTCCTATGGTCAACAAGGGGTTTTTCTATGGTTAAAAATACCCCTTACCCATAGGTATAACAAGTGGGCTCACTAAGATAGGTTCAAACTCTTCCCTAGGCACTTCTAAGCCTCCTAAAATCCTATGTGAAGCTCAAATCCGAAAATCTATGATATGACAAAACCTCTAGCTCCCTTACCAAGTGATTTTCATGGAGATCCTAAAGGGTACCTTTCTAGGTTGGTGTTTAACCAATCCCCAAGTGGACATGTCATGGCCACAAGTACACAACACATGTGTCAAGTGACACAACCAAAAGGACACATCATAAGCCATGTGGCATGTACACTTGGCATTCACACATAATTAACAATTACAATAACATAAAAATCAAACACAATCATGCATCACACATTCACAAATAAAACACGATTACAATGAGGTTTTTAGCTTCTTTCTAGAAGTAGCCTTGACTTAACTAAATTTTCACAAATGTCCCTGTGATGTTTCTCCAAATTTACCTTGGCCTACTTCCCTACACACTCAAATCCAATATTAGTAGTCCAAGGAGATAAAAATAACATGTAAATGCATAGCATCAATAATGAAGTTAATTCATTTGACAATTCATAAATTACATGAGATAATTGATTATCCATGACATACACACAACTAATCTTAAATACTTAATTCAATTTAAATTCGAACATAAAAATTGCATCCATACATAATTCCATTTGCAATTAAACTTCATCATCATAATCATTCATAAATTAAAATTAAAACACACACATGTTTAAGTCCCAATTCAATGTCTCAATATTCATCATATAATAATAATATAATGTCCATCAATCTACTAAGTGATAAAACCACATCATAAAGTATCGATAAAATCCATAAGACATCAAAATATAATCATAAAATATGTCTATGTCAAAAGCAAAACTAAATGGCTATGATGGGCTAGGGGTGAGGCCTCACAGTATCATCCTTCTTCTGCTCCTCGGTAGATTGCGTGGGAGTCTTGGTTATAGTGTTAAGTGGGTTCACCTTAGTTGACTAGGTTTCTTCTGGTTCCTTTGTTTTGGTAGACTGTGCATCTGGTTTGTTAGGCTCATTTGTATCTGTAGGTTTCTTGGGTGCTTGAATCTTAGTAATATCTTTGGTTGGCTCAGGATGAGAGACATCAGGTTGTACTTGTGATATTATTTCAACTACCTCTACAAGTATAGGTAGTTCACCCAGTAGTGATGTGAGCACACTAGAAATTTTTAATGCTTCATCTTTATATGGTGCAATGGTCACATCTTCATCATCTGCATCATCAGGATCACTGTTAGTGATGTCCTCAATGAGTGCATCATCATCAGTTTTCTTTTGCAAGTGGATCTTAACTTGATCCGATGCATCCTGTGAAATTTTGATTTCTTCCTTTTGTTCAGTGATATCAATTACCTTGGTAACTGATATACCGATGTCTTCTATTTTCTTACCTTTGTTATCATCAATGAAAATACCTTTATCTTTTGAACTGTGTCTCTTCTTAGATAGTTTTAGGAATGCTTCCTGTTCAACTTTCTCTTCTTCTTTCAAAATTGATGTCCACAAAGAATCACATGTGACATCCATATCACCCACATTCTCATCCATGATCTACATACCTCTATTCTTGACTAAAAATCTAGCCTGATACTTTGTCATGTATTCACTTACCACATCATAGCTAAAGTGTGAGGCTACATGGCTTAGTGACCATTCTCTTTTCATTTTCTCTATATCTAGTGCAATAGCCCATCTCTCACTTATTTTGTCATCAAGTTCCTTTGGCAATTGACATGCAAATTCCATCTGTACTTTCTTGAATTTAATCATCATTTGGATGATAGCATGTTCCAACTTTGTCTTGTCCTCAATTGACATGTTGCCAAATTTGCCTATTCCTAGATCATTAAGATTTCCATTCTCAATTATATCTTCAATAATTTCTTCTAATGTACTATCCTTGTTATGAACTAACTTGAATTGATCAGGATCATTTTCAGTATCAGTCTCCTCTATATCTTCTTTAGTCCTTATGTATTTCCTCTTTTTCTTAGGTGGCTCAGCTACCTTCTTGTTCTTTCTCTTTATGTATTTCTTCGTCGAGGTAGCTACTCTTCTTTTTGCTACTTTTACTACTTCTTCTTTCTTAGTAGATTGTGCTACAGTTGATGAATGTGTCCTCATTCCTTTAGGTTTTGGTAGCTGAATATCTTGTTCATTAGTTGTGGGTAGCTGAATTTCTTCTTCATCATTGGTGGGAGGAACTGATGTGTGATCCTTTTCTTTGTCTGACTCGATCTCCTTGTTGTCATAGGGCTTGTCAGCCAACTGTAACTAACCTTCAGTTGCCTCATCAACTGGTGACTCCTTAGGTGAATCAGATGTAAATCCATATTTTTTTGTGAGATCCTTTTTCATTTTCTTTTCCCTTCTATATATTTTACCAATCTCAACGTCCATTGTGATTCTAGACTTAGCTTCCTCATATACAACAAACCTACTAGCAGTGATGTCTATCAGTAATGCCAGCAATGCATTGATAGATTTCAAAGTGAAATCATGATTCATTTCATAACCCATTGGTGCTAGCCATTTTGTTCTTCTACTGCCTTTATCATTGAGTGGTCTATGCTTACCACAAAGCATATGTCATCTTCAAATTTACTTACTAATTCCTTCAGAATTCTACTTCTTTGTTGCATTTTTGTTTGAAATTCCTTGAAATATGCATTGAAATCCTTGTTCAGATTGTCTCCTAGACTTCTCATCATTTCACCGATTTGAGCAGTTATTGGTTTGTCTGATTTCTAGTTTACTTTACCAATACCTGATACATATTTTTGTAGATAGAGAAATTTATAGACAAGCAGTGATCCGTACTTACATGTATTGGACTTCTTTGCTTTTATTGTCTTCATGTTGTCATGTAGTTGGTGTAGTAGTAGCTCGGCAAGATCAACCTGGTGATCTTTCTTCATAATTTTGTAAGCCATGTCCACGGTGTTGTAGGGTACACTATTTGGTTTCCTTGATTGGAATATTTTTTACCTGATGACATGAGCTGTGAATTTTACCACTAGATCTTTGATAGTTGAGATTTTTAGTGCTCTACCATCCCATTGAGCTCTAGTGTTCTTTTCTACGCTGGGATGAGATGAACTTTGAAAGGCTTTGGATTTGTCAGTTGTAGGGTACCCAGTAACCCTACTGATAATATTCTTAGTGACCTCAACAAGTTTATCTAACCAAAATTTTCCATCATGAAATTTGCTGAGCACGATTCTTATCCAGTCATTGTGAAAGGATTGCGGGA
Source organism: Chamaecyparis obtusa (assembly GCA_027943335.1). Taxonomy (NCBI): domain Eukaryota; kingdom Viridiplantae; phylum Streptophyta; class Pinopsida; order Cupressales; family Cupressaceae; genus Chamaecyparis; species Chamaecyparis obtusa. The sequence goes on along the minus strand of BSBK01006128.1, from coordinate 273,791 downwards.
AGTATGTGAAACTCCATAACCCATGACTCTTCAATATTCTTATATTCAGATTTGATCTTTCCATCCGGTCCACAGATTTGTTGAAAAGCTGCAATGGTCTCAAAATTACATACTTCACCGATCTTGCAATGAATATAGGCCCTAACATCTTCTATTAGCAAAACCTTATTTGGGATACTAGAAAATGCACCCATATCATCTGTTTGTGCTGTGACCATGGGATGAGGTTTGAACTTATCCTCAAAAAAGTGTGCCCAAACAATTTATTCCACTTCCTCATCAATGTTCTATGATTTGCTTGCGGTCGAAGTCGATACCATAAATTGTTTCTAGGGTTTCGGCAAACAATAGATAACCATTGTTCGGTACGCAGATGAACTTACTCATTATCATCGAAGAATTGTCATCAGTTTGATCTATAGTAGCTTTGAATCTATTCTAAAAATCTTTAGCTCAAACTCTTCTCTGTAAAAATCTCCTTTCTTTGAAATTGCAATGCAACAATGAACTCTATTTCTATGTATTTATAGGGTTTTTTGATATTCCTGCTCAAACTTTGATGCTTTAAATGCATAACATAACTTTTGGTATGAAAAGGATGTCAGCTCGGTAATGTCTATAATATCTTTTTCATGGTTAACATAGAGTTTCTTCATTGGTTTGATCTGTTGTCGGTTAACCTTGTATAGTGATTACCGATGGGTAACCAACTCACTTTTCTTCTTTTACGGACCATATGACATTTGTAAAATTATAACACATAAACCATGGTGCATCTTTATTCATGTAGATATGGTATTTGTACATCATATATAAGGAATTTTATGAAAAATGTGATCATTTAAAATGTCAGTTCCATACATACCTTGTCATCTTAAGTGGAGGTACCGATGTCACCCAATCCAGTGGACGATGTTTCACCGACAGTGTTACTTGACTCAACATTCTCATTAGATGCCTTCTTCCACATTGTGTTCCTTAACTTCATAATATCTACAATGTTATATCCACTCTCAAATATATGGTTTTCATTAGGGGCTCGGTCTCTATAGTTCTTACATGATCGACCTTGTGACAGTGCATACATGTCATTCCTACATTTGTCTAGTTTCTTGATTATCCAATCTGACTCTTTCTATAATAGTTTGCTGCAATATGTCCATACCGAACACATGCAGTACAATTAGTCCATGTATTATAATCCCAAACATATGAATTACCTTATCTCTTCGGTTGATATGGCTTTCACTGTAGTTTCTCTTTAAGTGTTCAGACTTGTTTCATTTTTGCCTTGTAGTCCCTTGCAGTGTGTCCATGCTTATTACAAGTATAGTATATTTTCTCCTCAATAGTATTATTGGCAATGTCATTCTTCTTTGTTCTACATTCATAAGCTTGATGTCCAAACTTACCATAATAGTAACAATATGCATTGAATTTAGGAATGACAGGAGGTTTACCTTGTGCTTTGCTTCTGCACACATTAGATGTATGTCCTATTTTTCCATAGTGGTAACATGTCATCACTTTAGGTTTCTAATTTTGATTTTTGTTGAATTTTTCATCTTGTTGTGATGATTCTCCTTTACCAGTGTAGCCTATACCGGCTCTGCTTCTGAATCTCCTCTGATTAGTCAGGAAATTATCAACCTTTTTAGAACTATCCTCAGCTATCTTCATCATTTCATTGTGTTGCTTTTGTGTCTTTAATTCATTTCTCAATTTTTCATTGTGTTCTCTGAGTATTGCAACATCTTCAAGTCTTCTTGATAATTCTCCATTTACTCAGTTCATTTCTTGATTAACTGTCATCATCTAATTTGATACTTGGAAGTGACAATCAATGAGTCTTTGTATTTCACTTTCTTTGCTTGATGTTGTTCAGTCATCAGTCTTCGGTCTTCAATACCTAGATTTTGATCTTGTTCAGCTTGTCTAGCATTGTTCATGATTTCCACCATTCTCACCATTTGAGATTCATGACCGATTTGAAGTGCTTTCACTTGCTCAGATAGATGTTGATTCTTTTCAGATAACTCAGAGATTATGCTTTCAAATCCATCAGAGATGCTTCAATAGCTTGATCCAATATGATCAAATATTTCATCAATGGGTTCTTCATGATAATTGATTTCATTCAGCTAAATTGAAAGGTTCTTCCTATCAACTAGTAATTTCTTTAGTTCTTCCTTGGCTTGTTTATACTCTTCCATAAACATTTGTATTTGTATCTTCTAATTTTCAATAGTCTTGTCAAGTTTGTATCTCTCCATGACTTAGATCTTTACCCTTCAGTGGTTAAACTATTCAACAAGAGAACTGCACTCTGATACCAATTGTTGGAATTAGGAGAGATACGTATTGAGAGGGGAGGGGTGAATCAGTGCCTTCAAAACTTTACTTATATAACCTTTCTGATCTATAACTAAATACTGTAATAACTGATAAAAATAACTTGAATCTAATTGCATAAATCAATGATCTAGTTAACTTAAGAAAGTAAACAACATGAAATTAATATAAAAATCACATGACACAAGTATTTTGGTAATGCAGGAACCCTTGTTAGAAGGTTAAAATTGCAGTGGGGATGACACCCACAAATTCTTCACTACTACAGATAGAAAAGGTTTGCCTATCAAGGCTACAAGTTTTGATCACTTTTGGTGATCTTACCCTGTTAGGAGTAACATATTAGATCAGCTAGATCTACCTAGTTATAGGATTTAACAACACTAAATGAAGTGTGTACTCGGTTAAGAGATTTATACAAAGACTGTTAAGTCTACTCAGTTAAGAGATTTCACAAAACCTCTATCACAATTGTCAGAAAGTAATAGGTAATTATTTGCTAGTTGAAAACTCAATTGTCTAAAATAGATCTATAAATGCTCATCAAAATATCACCTTATTTGTGATGGTTCTCTGCTTTGTTCTACTTGGTAGCCTTGTTTGATTCTACTCAATCTAATATCTTCTATGCTCTGTTCTTCTCGGTAAACTGATTGTCTTCAAGATAGGAAAATTCTTTAAGTGCTCTGTGATTCATATATATCAGTTCAACAATCCCATAAAAATGGTGCGAACATACCAAATAAATAGTGTCCTATTTTGCCACCTTAGCAAAAATTAGGTTACAAAAATAATCATAACCCTAAGATCTATGGTGCAAAAATAGCCTAGATCAACTAATACAAATAAGATAATCATTGCATTTAATGAATATCTTGTACAATAAATGTTCCTCAATCTTGGTAAACCATTTTATGATTTGTTATAACTATTTGCATAGAATAATGTGCCATTTTTTATTACTATGCCATTTTCTGTGATCATCAGTAAACATTGTATAATTTTCTTGGTATATACTATGATGCTCGGTGTTTACTAACTGTCGATGTTGGTGTCACTGGTGCTTGGTTAACTGTGTGATGTTCGGTGTAAAGGCTTTACCAACTGCTCTGTCTTACTTCTAGTTACCGATTGTCTCAATATAAGTAATCGACCGACATGTTTACTATCCTTTGATACTGATGACAACCTTAAATTCTCAATAGAGATTAACACTCTAGGCTCCTGATATCACAGTAGTGTTGCCATCATCATCCAAAAATTTGATCAACTTCTCAAGCCATGAGAGGGTTGGAAAGGTTTTGAAGGACATCCATTAACTAATACATTAATGGTAGACTTGGAGAGAAGTAGTTTTATCTATTGGATGACCTAATCCCAAAAACTCAAGGGCCTAAGAACATTCTTCAGGAACTCCCAGTCCACTTTGTCATAGCCTTTGGTGAGGTCAACTTTCATAAGCAAATCAGACTTCTAAGAAATAGTGAAGGAGTGGATATTTTGAAGCACCACAATGATAGAGTCTAGAATTTTCCTTCTAGGAACAAAGCCATTTTCATGGATAGATATCAACTTGGACCTAAAATTTAGAATACGAGAGGTGAGGACCTTTGAAATAATTTTTTAAAGAGAGTTACAAAACTTATAGGTCTAAAAAAATTGGTAGTGTCTACCCCCACTTTCTTAGGAACAAAACCAAGAAAAGTATCATTATATTCTTTCAAGATATTTATACAACCAAAAAATTCCTTAACAACACTAGAAACATCATTTCCTATAATATTGCAAAATTTCAAGAAGATGAACATAGTGAAGCCATCAAGGCTAGTGGCTTTCTCTCCTTCAAAAGATATAACAACTCTATGAATTTTAGATGAAGAGGGAATCTCTTCTAGGATGATATTCTAATTTTCTAATGCTAGTTTAGAAATAGAAGAAATGGACCACTCCTAGTCAGCCAAGCTTAGCTCATGATCAACAGTGATGAGAGAGGAAAAATAATTTATTGATTCTCTAGCAGTGTCTTCATCCTTGCTAAAATTTTCCATTGGTAGTGTTAATATATGAGATCTGGTTAGTTTCTCTATGTTTAAGAGTAGTTAGGTGGAAGAACTTAGTGTTCTTAGCACCTTCCCTCAACCAGATGGATCTGGATATTTGTCTCCAATAAGTTTCTTCCTTTCCTTAAGATCATGATACTTGACAAGATTCTCATTGTCCTTACCCAAAAAATATCTAGAATAACCTTCTAGTTGTATTTTCTCTTGAATCTCCTTTAGTTCCAACTAAACACCAGATTTGGAATTGAAAATATCTCTAAAGGACCCACTATTCCACTTCTTGACACAATCTTTGATATTTATTAATTTTTTAACAACTCTAAATATAGTAGTTTCATCCACCTTTATATTCCACAAAGATCTAAAGAAATCTTAAATGTTAGGGTGATGCATCCACATTTTCTCAAATATGAAGGGAATGTTCTTCTTCCCAGAGATAGCCTCAGTATTAAAGAGAATAAGGAAATGATCAGAACCAATCGTAGAAAAAGAGGAGAGAGAAAAAAAATACCTTTGCACCTAATCATGCGATATAAGATCCTAGTCTAGTTTGACTTGGATCAAATCTTCTTTCACTATCCTATTAGACTAGGTGAACTTAAGGCCATTAAGCTCCACATCTGTTAAGGCTTTTTGATTAATAAAGTCCATGAGATTAAAATTTTCAACTTGGTGGTTACTAGCATCCTCCAGATTTTTCACCATCATTTAAGGGGGTGTTCAAATCTCCCATGATCAGCCAGCTAAAGTCCTTAAAGGCATCCTTGGCTTCTGTCAAATTATTCCAAAGATTCTTTCTTTGGTTCTTATTATTGAAAGCATAAATCTTGGACAAAACCAACGTAAAGTTATTCCTAATATGATGAAACTTCACAACAACCATATTATTATCAATGATCAGAGGTTTTCCAAAGACCTTCATCTAATTCTAAAACAATCTAAATCCACCAGAGGCTCCTTTCAATTTCTACCCCTGATGCCACACTTTGTAAAAACTTTTAACTTTTCCACTATATCTCTATCCATTTTTGTTGCTTGAACCATTATAATATCAGGTTTATGGCACCTACTGATAGGGAGGTTGAGAGAGCTAGTCACTAGCTATTTCTTAGTTCCATCTAGTGACCCTTAGGTGTTATCTACTAAAACCAAATTGACCTTTATGACTCCACTTGTGGTTCAATCCCCCGGTCTCCTAATCCAACCCAACTACCAAGTGACATCTACCAAGACAAAACAAGATTCTTGGTGCTTACTTCCTTCATGCTCACACTGATGCTTAAACTAGGATAAGGGCTCACCACCTCCAAACTATCATTGAATCTTGTAGAGATGACGAGGTGTTGAAATGTGTTATATTTGGTTCAACCAGACCACATACTACCTTTTACTAAGGTTTTCACTTTTGGATTTTAGATTACAATGGAGGAAACCATTAGGATCATACCTCTCATCTCCTAATTTGCCTTCATTTTTTATGAAGTTATAATTATCCTAAATAGACTTTATAGTCTTCTTTATAACCACCCATGTATATGGTTATTTATCCTTAAAGATTATATGGTTGTGTTTCTGATATTCATGAAAACATGAGGGGAAACTAGCTTCCACACTGACTTAGAATTGGTATTGGAAGTAGGGCAGTACAATTGTGAAATAAATCTTTGACGCTTCCATAGAAGACCCAAGATAAGTTCTAGCAAGCCAAAATTACTTCCCAAATCTAACAAGCAAAAGAACATTGGAAGAATATATGGAGAGAAGTCTCAAAATATTTTCTACAAAGAGATAATCTATTGAAAAGTTTGAGTCTGCTCTTACAAAAATTATCAATAGTTAGGATTATATTTTGAATCATAATCTAGAAAAAGATACCTATCTTCAGAGTTATCCCTTTGAACCAAGAATTCAATAAAAAAGGACATGTCTTCATAGGGGTACAACTAAAATAATCTAGAAGAAACTAAGTAGCATCCATTCGGATTAGGAGCCGAAATGAGGGATTTAGGTTGACCTAAGGGGATAACCCTCACATTAAGACAAATTTGGATCTCTACTAGTCTTGGATGGTGTTAGTGTTTGAACCTGCAGATTAATCAAATACTCAAATAATCCCAATGGCTGTAACCTAGCAAGTTACAAACAACTAAGGTGTTAAGGTTAGAACCTTCTTCACTTCGAGTAATACATACTCAGGCGGGTGTACCTCTATCAATTCGACGTTCAGCTGAGCTATGAATTGAGAATTAGCCCTTTCACTGTTCTGTTACTGCTTTCAAAACCCGAATCAATAAGTTGCTAAAACTCTGAGTATAGCCCAAATCATCCTGATACACAACATCATGATATAGACTATAAAAACAGCAACACGATACAATGGCTTAAGGATATTCATCCTTCTTCCTTTTAGAGTTAAACTCAGGGAAGGGTTAACCTCGTTTATTGCTTCTACAAAGCACTGAAATACATATTATGAACTTGTCATAATATGTCTCAAGTCTGGAAATTATGCATATAAGTAAAATGTCAATCAATTATATTCTTGGATGGTAAACGAATGTAAGTGGATCCTAAAACCAGTCCCTTATCCGCTGGGCATCAGAGTCGAACTCTACTTTCGCATATATCTATTAAAACGAATCCAATGAAACTCCAATAACATGCCTAACATATCATTGTTTCCATTCCTAAACCTGTTATCAAATCTACATATAGATATTCAATTCCCAGAGACCTCCCCTAAGATTTTACTCTTTCCTTGAAAGATACTTAAGCTTAACCCCTACATTCACCTTGTGAAAGATGTATTCAAACTGTCTTACAATTTAAATGCATAAAGAAACTAAAACATTCCACACGCAAAGACAATCAGATTGTAGTAACAGAACTCCAGTGTATTTGTATTAATTGATAAAATGCATTCGTACAATTTTCCTTGATTTCACAGAAAATCAGGTTCTATATTTCAGACCTCTCTTTTACAAAATATTTTCCAACCCTTATCAACAATAGGAACCGACTACTTATACTAATCAACCATCCTGGAATCCTCGAAAGGATGCAACAAGCTTTGGATGGCTGATAGAAAATTGTGCTAGAAAACAAAAGAAAATACAAACAGAAAGATATTTAATCAAAGACAGCAAGGCGTATTTTCAGTTCTGAACGACTTCCGCAGCTGGCACCCTTGTTTGTAGATATTTTCAGAGCAGTTACCAAGTTTGTCATATGAATGATGACCGCCATTACAGGCTAACTTACATCATTCTCTGTTTGAACACGCTCTCCCTCAAATTCTGGATCAGGTGCCAAGTGCGATCTATTCTTCTTCCTCCTCCGTCAGCTGGATGACCGGTTTCTTCTTCTTCTTTGTGATTAGCTTTTCCCAAGCTGCCACATCATCATCAGATGGCCAATTGTAACTCTGCAGCTCCTGTAACAGGTTGACTTGCCGTTCCCATGTAGAATCAGTTACATTTTTAACTTCTGATATAAACTTGATACAATCACCTTCAACTTTGAATAAACTATCAATTATATTATTAGTTCCTTCTACGTCCAAAGCCTTATTGTCTTTTAGGAAGGCGTCTTGATTGATGACCAACTGACCCATTGATAGCTTCCAATCTTCCAGCTTAACTACATTTCCATTGTCATCATATACTGGGGGCAGATACTTGCTGTAATCTTTATCAAACATGGCTAACTTAGCCTTTATTTGGTTTGATTTTCCTTTAAAAAACTTTGATGCTGCACTTATCAGGCCAATCCTTTCAAACACATCAGTTACTACATTTGGGATATCAGGCCTGTGTTCTTGTAAACTGTCAAGCTTATCAAACAATAAATTCCTCCCAGACCAAATACTATAGAGTGGTTCCAAGGTGGCCAAATATTCATTCACCTTTTGATTGGTCTGATGTAACAGGCTGACTGATTTATGAACTGCATCCATCCTGTCCTTTATTTTGTCCCGCCTGTACTGCACTATTTTGGCTATAGTGTCCAGGGATGCATCCAATTTTACCTTTTCCAAATCTTCAGCAGGTCTCTCAATTGCCTCCAAATTTACCTGAACAGGTAACTCAACTTGCAAAGGAGGAGGAGGAATTATTTTTGAGGCTTCCTCAAGTTTGGCATTTATTTCTGCCAGCTCGTCTTCCAACTGTTTGATCCTCATCATTTTCAGATCTCTGTCCTTGGCCACCAGGCTTGAACTCTCAAACAATTTGGCATATCTTTCTGACAACTGAGCTGTCTTGGCTTCATTCAGATTAGCCCAATGAGTTACTGCCTTGGAGACTTCAAGGTCTGTTGTATTTTGTACAGTCCATATAATCTTATTCCCCTCCATCTTATCCTCTATACTCAATAGAGATGGCTTCTGAGTTTTGGGAGCCATGGACCACATTGCAACAGCCTGGGACTTAGGGTCATAGCCACTTCCTCTAATCATATCACCAATGTGAACTTCATATGAGAGGCTACCCTCTGGTTGCTTTCTCAATTGATCAATGAGGAATGCAGAAGTCAGATCCCATCCTGGGGTTAACAACATTCCACTTGATTTAACCAAATCTCTGGCTTCGTCCACCGTGATGGGATCAAGGCTAGGATCATATGAAGCCAGAGCTCTCAAAGTTCCTTCACTTGGCTCCATACCTTCAGGCAGAGCTTTCTTCACTTCTTGCTGCTTGTTCCAGATGAGAAAACTTTTGAATTCATCAGTCTTAATGAACTGATCATCACTCAAGAATTCCTCTTGATAGACTTCTCTGATATCCTTCTCTAACCATAAGGATTTTTCTCTGTCTTCTTGCTCAGTGACTATCTTCTTGCCTGCTCTTATTGCTTTCCTCAATTGATGATGATATGGCCTATCACCTGGTACAAGAGCAGATGCTCTGTCAATTTCCCTTCTTTGCCTCACATGCCTTGAAGGTTCACCTTCCTCAAGCCTCTGTCTCTTCAATGGTGGCTCTGAGATATCCTGCACTTCTGGTTGATCTTGAGTAAGATCAACAACTGGTGGTCTCTCAACCTGTGGAGGACTATCTTCTTCTTGTGACTCATCAGTGAATTCTTCCTCATCAGAAGATGAATAATCTCTCTTCTTCTTCTTCTCTGGCTTATTTTGATCAATCAAACCTTCCAATTGATTTGCCAAGGTGTCATACTTTTCAATCATCCCATCAATCCTTTTCAAATAAGGAAGATCAGGGAAAAAACCCTCAAAAGGAATCTGAGATGCCTTCAACTGGTTGGACAAATCTACTAAATCAAAAAACCTGTACCATCTCCTTTTAACTTCATCTTCATCTAAGATGTTTCTAATCACATCTTCTTCATCCAAACCTTCATGCTCTTTAATCACACCAATGTTTGGGATGTAAGTCATCCTGGCAGTCTTGATGAAATCCTCAGGATCTATGTGCCTACAAGCACCAGTAACCATTTTGAATTGTTGTAGCCAGGCACTGATTTGAGGAAAAGCCCTCTTTCCTATCAGGAAATCACCTACCTTGAATTGCCTAGGTGTGAATGTACCCTTTCTGTGAGGGGCCAGGAGCTCTTTATCTGTGCACATAAGCTGCCAAACAAATTCCAAACAAGCCAACCTCGGAGGCACATACTTTGGTAATAGATGTGGGGGTTGGGGACAGCCATAAACTCTGATAATTGTGGAATTATCTCCCAAGTAGAAATCACCCCAATTGTGATTTCCATCCCACTTATCCACATACTGCAGTGGTCTTAAAAGCCTGAGGACTCTAGGAGATAACCTAGTGACATTTATACCCAACATCCTGATAATAGGATAAACAATGAAATTCTGAAAAACACAAAAGTCTGCCTCATTAGATGTAGAATTCCATATTCTCACCCACAACTGCACTGGGTTGTGCTGATCCTTGAAACTGAACCTTGGTTTCAACATGTTAGCATCAAAACTGTTGATGTTGAAAAATAGAATCAAATGCATTAATAGAGAATAATGCATGAACTCAATAGGGCTTTTACTTTCCTGGACAGACATTAGCCCCTAATGCATCCTATCGATCACATACTGGATGTAATCATAATCAGTGTTTACCAAAGGATTTTGAATATCCAGGATAATCATCAGCAAGTCAGCTGGTAAAAATTCTGCATTCCCATCCATTCCCAAAACTCTACATAATGCGTAGCAAGTGTATCTCATATAATGATGAAGGGATTTGAACTGGTATGGGGCATTCATGTTAGCAGGAAGGGGGGCTATATATTTGTCCTGTTTTGGCATATGCTTAACCAATTGGTCTTTTACTGACCCTACATTGCTTCTATATCTTGCCTTTTCTTTGTTCAAATCAATCTCAGTGGAAAAGGACGTAAAAAGACCAAAAGCTTTCATAAAGGATCCCCTATCAAGAGTCACTAAGGGTGATTGGTCTTCTTTCCTGATTGTCCTTGAGATAGGGTCATATCTTCTGGCTAGGGCAACAATTAAATCAATATCTAGGAAAACGTCAGGGACAACCATTTTTCCTAGTCCTAGCACCCAACCATTACATACAGGAACATGCTTATTTCTATTGCCGTAAAAGAAATTGAAAATGGTGTAACCTGTGAATTCCGGAGTGATTGGGTCTCTACACCGTTCCAAAAGATCTTGAAACACGTCATCAGCAGCCCTCTTGTTCTGACTGGAGCCCGGCAACAGTTTCAGGAATTCATCTGAAAAATTTGGCTTATTCTTGTCCTCACCAGCTTTGGACTTGGCTTCACCACTGGAAGACGCAGCACTCTTCTCAGGTTGACTCATCTTTGCTATAGGAACACCTTCAATTCTCTGTATCTCAAATGCTTTTATGCTCGGAAATGCTCTGGATAGACAGAAACTCTCAATGACTGAAACTTGGACAAATAACAACGAGCTTCCACTTATTTATCGATATGAATCCAGGGTGTGCAACAACCACAGTTAATGCAAATCTCCTTAATGGATCCCATATTCAATTTCATGTACCCCCAGATTTCAAATTTCGAGCTCGCCATGTCCGGATGTTGACAGATTGATTAAACTACTTGAAAAACAAGGTGAAGAGGGAATGATCAGGATTCTGTACTTTTAAACTGTTTGCGTCATGCAATCTTTCTTCTTGAAGCTGATTTGATGGCCTACTGGTTTTATGTCCATATTAACAAAGTACTTTATCTATGTGGCAACGGTCCTTTTTTCTTTTTCCTTTATGACCTTTTTCATGTGAGCTTATTTAGCGAACCAGCGACTGATGGCTTCTCTCGATCGCTGAATAGAATGCTAACCCTAGCTATCAACCGGAGAACTGGCGACTGCTGGCTTCGCTAGTTCTCTGAATTTTTGTTTGACCCTGAGTCACATCTGGAGAACTGGCGACTATTAGCTTCGCGGGTTCTCAGAATCCTATCCTTAACCATCCAAGCATTTCGCGAATCAGCGAACAAAGGGTTCCCACTTACACAGTTAACCTGCAATTACCATTTGGCGAACTAGCGAACAAAACTATCTCCCATTCTCTTAATGTTATGACTGACGGTCAATTTTTCTGGAGATCTAGCGAACAAAGGGTTCGCGCATTCGCTGAAAGATATGCTTAACCGCTTGATTGTCTGGAGAACTGGCGAACACCGCCTTCGCTGAATCGCTAAATCATTTAACTTAAACATCACCTTATACCAGGATTTCAGATTGACCGTTGATCTTCATCAATCAAATGGCTATTGCTAGTTCTCTGAATAACAAAACCCTTGACCATTTTATTCCGAGAATCAGCGAACAGAAGCATTCGCTAGTTCTCCAAATACTCTATATCAGTGACAATTTCATTTCGAGAATAAGCGACTGAAGCCTTACAACTTATCATCCATTTATTCTCTTATTCGCCAGATTGCTTTAACCTTTACCTTTTTATTAAGAGAACTAGCGACCAAAGGCTTCGCTGAATCGCTGAATCATTTAGCATATCACCAACTCATTCCGAGAATCAGCGAACAAAGAAAACTTATCTCTGCTGAAATCCTTTTGGGCCAACCACCAGAACCGCCAAATTTAGAGGCTAGCATTATTTTCATTTAGTCGCTCATTCGCCAGATCAAATATGCAGGACCCACAGATATCTTGAGATTAAAACAGGGCCGTTGATCTTGAAAGCAATCCACGGTATTCGCTAATTCTCTAAAAATTACAACCCTTGACCGCCAGATTCTGAGAACAAGCGAACAAAGAGCATTCGCTGAATCGCTAGATTGTTTTAAAAGACCGCCAAGTATTGCGAGAACTGGAGATAACCGCCATTCGCTAGTTCTCGGAAAAGAAAATGAAACCGCCGAAACACTTAGAGACTTAGCGAACAAAGGGTTAGACGCTTGGCTTTAATGCATTCGCCAATTCGCTGGATGTTTGGGATAACCGCTGGAGGATCTAGAGAACTGGCGACTGATATTAACAATGAACATGAACATGACTCATTCGCCGAATCGCTAAGTGGTTTTAACCTTTGATAATACATTTCCCGATTCAGCGAACACTAGGGGCAAATACGCATGTGCACAAATAGCAACTTAAGTGATTTAAAGGTAACCAAGAAAAGAAACTAGAAAGCCACATGAAGTTTGGAAACGAAAGGAAACATTTTGGAAGACAAAACCTAGGGTAAGGGTTTTCCTGAACAGGTCAAGACCATTTTCACGACACTCTACAAACCCTAGTCCAGGAGAAATACTGGCATGGAGACCTAAACCATGAATTTGACTTCAAACCTCGAAAAACTTTAGGATACCCAACAGTGGCTCCATCTGAGGATGCTTGATTGTAAGATCAAGGCAAGAAACCATGAATCTCTGGGAGGCAGACCACGAAACCTGAACCTAAAACAATAAGCAAACACACCTATACATATAATACAAGCCTACTGTGCATGGAAAAAGAACTTTCAACTGAAGAAAAATTTCAAGAATTGTCCATGCACTGGCAACTCTTGCTCTTCACCATCCATACCTTGCAAAAAATAGGAATCTTTGCCATGAATCTGACAAACAATGAAGGGACCCATCCATAAGGACTCAAATTTTTTATGCTTCCCTTTGTCTTCAAATCTGGCATTCCATTGAAGAACCATGTCACCAGGCTGAAATTTTCTTACAGTAGCCCTTTTATCGAAAAGATACTTCATTTTTTGCTGCAGTTTAATGTTGCTTTTTTGCCCTTCCCTTCTCATCTCATCCAACTCAATCAGCTGAACCATCCTATCTTGCAATGGGTTGCTGATTTCAATATCTTCTTCTTGCATAAACTTGTAGATGGGAAGGAAATTATTAATTGGCAATCTTGTCTTTGCACCATAGACCATTTCAAAAGGGGATTTCCCTGTGGCCTTTTTCTCAGAAATTCTATCAGCCCATAGTGCTAACTTTAATTTCTCATGCCAACCTCTTTTATTTTTTTCCAAGGTCTTCTTGAGAATTTGCAATATGCTCTTATTGCTAGACTCAGCTTGTCCATTGGCCTGTGGGTGATATGGGCTTGAATAAGACAAGATAACTCCCATTTCATCACAAAAATTAGTAATTTCCCGAGACCTAAAACTCATTGCATTGTCTACAACCAATTTGATTGGGACACCAAATCTTGTGATTATGTTGTTCATCAGGAAATCAATCACCACAGTACTTGTTGCTCCTCTAGTGGGAATAGCTTCTATCCACTTGGTGAAGTAATCAGTAGCCACCAAAATGTGACTATGTCTTCCACTGGACTTTTCAGAGAACTCTCCAATAAAATCCATACCCCACATTGCAAAAGGGGCTTCTGCAACAACTGGATTTAACAACAATGCACCTGAAAATTTTAGTTTCTTTGAGAACCTTTGACAAGGTTCACACTTTCTAACATAAGAGTGGGTGTCTTTAAACAATACAGGCCAATAATATCCTGCCCTCAAAATTTTATGAGCTGTTGATCGAGCAGAATAATGCCCTCCACACATTCCAGAATGCATTTCTTTTAGCACCTTCTCTGATTGATGTTCATCCAAACAGAAGAGTAAAATGCCATCATTGTCTTTCCAGTATAAATCACCTTGAATGAGGACATATCTCTGAGCCTGTAATCTCAAGCTTCTTCTCTGATTATCATTCAATTCAGGTGGACATTTAGCATTTTTAATAAAATAAACAAGATCCTTGTACCAGGGTTGCATCTCAATACTAGTAACTGTATCAATATTAGCAGCAACGTTATTGATCTGGACAAGGTCCATGTTTTCCTCAGTCATCAACTTAGCTAGTCCCAATCCTCTTACCAATTTGGTAATGTGAATCTCAAGGTCAAACTCTTGAATCCTGTTTATCCATTTACATCTTTTTCCTGTAACTTCACTCTGTATCAGAATATCCTTTACTGCAGCATGGGGTACATAAGCATTAACCTTTGCACAAACCAAATACGGTCTGAAAGCCTTGACTGCTTTCACAAGTGCATAAGCTTGCTTTTCCATTATTTCATAATTTAATTCAGCAGATTGTAAAGACTTACTGAAAAAAGCTATAGGATGTTCATATCCTTCTGGATCTTTCTGCAGAAGGACAGCTGCAATGGTATGGAAAGACGCAAAAGAAAACAGGGAAAAAGGTTTCAAATAGTCAGGTGATACCAAAACAGGAGCTTCTTGAATTGTTTGTTTGATTTTTTCAAAAGCTTGCTGAGCTTCCAGGTTCCATTCAAATTTCATTCTCTTTTTAAGGAACTTAACTATTGGCTTGACCAACTCAGCAAAGTTGGCAATGAATCTTCTCACAAAATTTATTTGCCCCAAGAATGATTGCACACCCTTTATATTCTTTGGTGGAGGGACCCTTTTGATGGCTTCCACTCTTTCAGGATCAATCCTAACTCCTTCTTTTGATACTATGTGTCCCAGTAGCTTTCCTTCTGTCACTGCAAATTGACATTTCCTGGGATTCAAGGACACACCAAACTCTAAGGCCTTGAGAAAAATCCTTTCCAAATGAGTACAATGATCATCAGCCCTTTTGGAAAAAGCAGTGAGATCATCTTGATACACTACCATTAAGACATTGATCATTTCTTTGAAAGCAACATCCATGGCTCTCTGAAAAGTTGCCCCAGCATTTTTTAGACCAAAAGGCATGCGAACATATACATAAGTTCCCCAAGGAGTTGTAAAGGCTGTCTTGAATTGTTCTGATTCTTTGACCAGCACTTGGTTATACCCTGAGAAACCATCCATCATTGACAGGAGTTCACATCCAGTCACCCTATGCAGCATGGCCTCCATATTAGGCAATCCATAATTATCCTTGAGTGATGCTACATTTAGGTTCCTAAAATCAACACAAAGCCGAATGTCACCATTCTTCTTCCTCACTGGTACAAGGTTTGAAACCCAAGTTGAGTGCCTAATTGGTTCAATGATACCAGCATCTCTCAGTTTTGTCAACTCAACTTGCATTTTGGTGGCCAGTAAAGGATTAATGGGTCTCTGCTTTTGTCTAAAAGGTGTGGTTTCCTCCTTTAGAGGAACTTCATGCTGGAATAAATCAGCCCTATAAGCTTTGAGGTCATCATATGACCAGGCAAACACATGTTTGTACTTTTTTAACAATCTGATCAAGTTGCTTCTGATCTCCCTACTCAATTTCTTTCCAATGTATACCATTTGTGGGGAATTTTCTGATCCTAGGTTTATCTCCTCTAAGTCTTCCAATTTTGCATTAGACTTTTGGGACAGACAACCATCATTTATTTTAAACATTCCCTCCAATTCTACTAGTCCTTTGGGTATATAATTAGAAAGTAATTGGACTATTTCATTTCCCATGATGCATTCTTTTCCTTCAATACATTCCTGCACCTCATTGAAATCTATCTGTTGACCATCATATTGATCCAGGCCTTGAAGGAATCTAAGGATATCAAGATCATCCTCAAAAACTTGCCAATTGTACACATTGTCAGGAACTGCAGGCCTAGTTTTAGTTTCCAACATGGAAACACCAGAGAGGGTGATATCATTGTTTTTCAAAGAAACATTAGCAAGAAAGTCTGCCATGATGTTATTTGACCTTTCTACCCAAAGCAGATTAAAAGCTTCAAAAAATTCTAATCTATCCCAGACAGCATGCTTATATAACTTGAGTTTCTCATCCTTAGAAGCATATTGGGATCTTACTTGGGCTACAATCAATTGGGAATCACCATGAACTTTTAAACATTTAATACCATGCTTTATGGCTACATCTAATCCCAAGATCAGGGCCTCATATTCAGCAGTATTATTTGTACAACTGAAAGTCAACAAGAAGGAGTATTTGAAAGTATTACCTGATGGGGAAATGAAAACAACACCAGCTCCTGATCCTTCTTTGGAGCATCCACCATCAAAAAACATTTGCCACAAGCTATCTTGTTGCATCATCAATTCTTCCACAATTGGGTCTGTGTTCTTCAACTGAGGTAACACTTCTTCAATGACAAAATTGTTCATGTCAATATCTACAAAACAATTAAGGGCCTCCGGAGCAACCATTTCCACCATAACTGAGGAACGGGGCTCCCTGTACAACTTTACTTCTATCCCATTCACTGGAATAGTGGCATAAGATAAATCTAGTTCCAGCTTTCCACCCACTGCTGCAGCCCATTGTCTTGACAATAACATGCCATAGTGAGGCTCTGTATCTACAACAACTACATCCATTTTGTATGTAGCCTCTGGGAATGCAGCAATTTTTACCTCAATTCCAATCAAAGTCCCCACAACAGGCACTGCCCTATTATCCATTGCATAACACCTGCCATTAGAAGTGTCAACTTGCAATCCTAATTCTTTCATCACATGATATGGCATCACAGTTGTGGCAGCACCAGAGTCTATCATACAATTTTTTAACAATAAGTCATTCACAATTAAAGTGACATAAAAGGGGTTGATGGAAGAAGGTTCTTGTGTTACAATTGTCCCAACACATACATCTGAGATGGGAATAGGCCTTTTCATAGAACTCCCTTCTTCTTGTTTGGTAGGAGCAAATCTCTGCTCATTTATAAGAGCCAAGGCTGCTGTCTTGTGCTCCTCTATTTTCAACATTTCAAGTAGAGGGATGGACACTTTCATCTGAGACAACGCATGTCTCATATCAAATGCAGGGGAATCAGCAGGAGAATCAGATTGATCCTTTGTCCTACCAGTTTTCTTTTTGATCTTGTCAGCACTAACTTCCTCCCCTTTCTTCTTCTCACCCACAAGTTCTTGATCCTTACCATTTATAACATTGGGCTTTGGGAAACCCTTATCCTGAGGACTACCTTTGATGAATACTGATCTAGGAATTCCCTGTTCATTATCCACCTTTCTGTTCCTCAAATTGTATGAGGATCTTGCTTGTGTTATAGCAGCCACAGTTAAGCTTTTAATTTCCTCTTCACTGGGCTTCCTCCATTGCTTCTCATCTGATCTGGATCCAACCATATGAGCTTTATAATCATTATTATCAAATTCTTCAGGATCAGATTGAGTAAATATTTGTTGCTCATAATCAGAGAAAATCTTTCTCTTATGATCAACATCTGGACAACTTGCTTCATCATCTGAGGACACAAAATCCTCTATTGGATCTGTAGTAAACATGTTAATGGCAGGCTTTTCAGATTCTTCATAATCTCCTGCACATGAGTTATCAGCCTCTTCTCCTAAGGCTTGGGCCACAGCACACTGGAAAGGTGAATGAGGCATATTACAAGCAACACACCAAGGAGTGTTTTCTACATTGTGTTTTGTATTCTTCTTTAAGGGATCTGGGGTATCTCTCCCCTTTTGTACCTCATTACTGTCAAGAACAGGTCTCCCATCCTTCCAATTAGTTTTGTAAGGCATATCTCTTAAATTAGGGGCCTTGTCCTGCCTTTGATAAGGGGGTCTTACATCTTGAAAGTTTCTACCACCTTTATCAAACCTTGCTGGGAACTCCTTGCTAGCACCCGGTCCTTTATCCTCCTCTTTAAAAGGCCTTGCATGTTGTGGTCTGGTCTCTTTCCACAATTTACCCTCATCCCTTTTGTACATTTGGCCAGATGCCTTTCGGTTACTCTCAATATTTATGGCCAGTTTAAATGCATCCCTAAGGGTGCGGGGGTTTTTATCTCTTAGGAGATAAGACATCTTACCATCCATGGAATTAAAATAAGTGGTCATGCAAACTGCATCATCCAACCTCAAAACCTGGAATAATTTGTACATAGCCTTTTGAAACCGGCTGTTGAATTCTGACATGCTCTCATTATAATTTTTCTTGATATTATTGAATTCATTGAGCATGTAACTAGAATTCACATGTTCAGCATACTGCTCCTTAAAACTCCTGACAAATTCATCCCATGAAGCAATACTGTTCTCAGGTAACCCTCTGTACCAATCCCTAGCATCTTCAATCAATGATTGAACAAAAAGTTTCATAATGACATCTTCATGCTCAATCTCATAGTCATTAACTTTATCTCTGAAAAACTTCAAATGCTCTTCACAGGTAACAACATTATTCCCAGTGAATAATGGGATCTTCTTCCTGATTTCATTAGGGATGGCATTAGGTTGGCCCGGAATACCATCAAAAAACAAGGGCCTATATCTATCCAAATGAACTGGTCGTCTTTGGATAATTGGCTGATTTGAAGGGGTAATTGCAATATTTTGACAAGGTATAGTTCCCACTGTACCCTGAGAAACCAAGGGAACTTGACTAGGAAATTATCCAGAATGAAAGGCTGAATGACTTGGAATTGCAATGTTAGGCTGGCTGGATGAAGTTGTTCCTATGGTAGTAGGGACAGAACTACTAGCAGATGTATTCATGTTAGCATGTAGGAAGGCAATCTTCCTTTTCATTTCATCTGCAGCAGCCTCCAACTCAAGTTTCTCAAGTTGCATAGCCAAATCCTCCTTTGCTTTCCTAGCTCTGTCTAAATCTGCACTAGCTTGAGTAGGCACATTAGGAATAGGCACGACCTTCTTCGGTTCATTTATAGCAACACCCACCACCTTTTGTTTTCCCTTATCAGGGATTTCCCTAGGAGCCATTTTAATCTCCTTGTTTATTTTGATTTCAGAGGGATTCAGTTGTCTTAAGACATGACCTGTTCCCTCAAATTCATTTTGTTTGGGCCTAGTATCCTGAGCTTGCTTTCTCAAAGCTTGCATATCACCAAACAATTCTTTATCCAAACCTTGTACATCCTGGTTTAGATCAGTCACATGGGTCTCATTTCTCCTGGTTCTTTTGAGGAGTTCTTCTCTTTCCAGAAGTAATTCACGAAGCTGCTGTTCCCTTATCTTCGTTCTATTAGCAATTTCTGCTAATTGCTCACGTTCCTTTTCTCTCAAAGCAATCACTTCCTCTCTTAACTTCTCAGAATCATAAGAAGCTGTTTCAGCAGTAGAGGTCTCATCAGGTTGTTCAAGGGTTTCTCTAGCAGGGAAAAAACCTACTTCTGTGACTACTTCTTTCTGCATATAGACCTCTGGTGCGACCCTTTTGACATGCTCAGGATCGCTAGAAGATGAAGAAGTTTCATGAGGAAGTGGGACATGAAATCTTTCTCGAGAATGAGCCTGGGAACTAGCATTATTTTGGCCTCTCCTAGACCATTGCTTTCTGCTTGGTGTGTGGAGTTCATCCCCTATATTATCTTCTGGATGATCCCTATAATACGACCTAGTGTTCCTTGGTCGACTCATTGTAAATGACAACAATGTTTACAAAATTTTGCAAATGACAGCAACTGGTAACACAGATTTCTTTAGAGTCGCCACCCACTACTCAAGCGGGAATAAAAAAAAACTTTTACTGGTCTACAAACATAAAATAGACAAGATTTGCACTAACCTATTGCAGGCTATCGAAATAAATCCCCAGCAGAGTCGCCAATTTTGTTAGTGTTTGAACCTGCAGATTAATCAAATACTCAAATAATCCCAATGGCTGTAACCTAGCAAGTTACAAACAACTAAGGTGTTAAGGTTAGAACCTTCTTCACTTCGAGTAATACATACTCAGGCGGGTGTACCTCTATCAATTCGACGTTCAGCTGAGCTATGAATTGAGAATTAGCCCTTTCACTGTTCTGTTACTGCTTTCAAAACCCGAATCAATAAGTTGCTAAAACTCTGAGTATAGCCCAAATCATCCTGATACACAACATCATGATATAGACTATAAAAACAGCAACACGATACAATGGCTTAAGGATATTCATCCTTCTTCCTTTTAGAGTTAAACTCAGGGAAGGGTTAACCTCGTTTATTGCTTCTACAAAGCACTGAAATACATATTATGAACTTGTCATAATATGTCTCAAGTCTGGAAATTATGCATATAAGTAAAATGTCAATCAATTATATTCTTGGATGGTAAACGAATGTAAGTGGATCCTAAAACCAGTCCCTTATCCGCTGGGCATCAGAGTCGAACTCTACTTTCGCATATATCTATTAAAACGAATCCAATGAAACTCCAATAACATGCCTAACATATCATTGTTTCCATTCCTAAACCTGTTATCAAATCTACATATAGATATTCAATTCCCAGAGACCTCCCCTAAGATTTTACTCTTTCCTTGAAAGATACTTAAGCTTAACCCCTACATTCACCTTGTGAAAGATGTATTCAAACTGTCTTACAATTTAAATGCATAAAGAAACTAAAACATTCCACACGCAAAGATAATCAGATTGTAGTAACAGAACTCCAGTGTATTTGTATTAATTGATAAAATGCATTCGTACAATTTTCCTTGATTTCACAGAAAATCAGGTTCTATATTTCAGACCTCTCTTTTACAAAATATTTTCCAACCCTTATCAACAATAGGAACCGACTACTTATACTAATCAACCATCCTGGAATCCTCGAAAGGATGCAACAAGCTTTGGATGGCTGATAGAAAATTGTGCTAGAAAACAAAAGAAAATACAAACAGAAAGATATTTAATCAAAGACAGCAAGGCGTATTTTCAGTTCTGAACGACTTCCGCAGCTGGCACCCTTGTTTGTAGATATTTTCAGAGCAGTTACCAAGTTTGTCATATGAATGATGACCGCCATTACAGGCTAACTTACATCATTCTCTGTTTGAACACGCTCTCCCTCAAATTCTGGATCAGGTGCCAAGTGCGATCTATTCTTCTTCCTCCTCCGTCAGCTGGATGACCGGTTTCTTCTTCTTCTTTGTGATTAGCTTTTCCCAAGCTGCCACATCATCATCAGATGGCCAATTGTAACTCTGCAGCTCCTGTAACAGGTTGACTTGCCGTTCCCATGTAGAATCAGTTACATTTTTAACTTCTGATATAAACTTGATACAATCACCTTCAACTTTGAATAAACTATCAATTATATTATTAGTTCCTTCTACGTCCAAAGCCTTATTGTCTTTTAGGAAGGCGTCTTGATTGATGACCAACTGACCCATTGACAGCTTCCAATCTTCCAGCTTAACTACATTTCCATTGTCATCATATACTGGGGGCAGATACTTGCTGTAATCTTTATCAAACATGGCTAACTTAGCCTTTATTTGGTTTGATTTTCCTTTAAAAAACTTTGATGCTGCACTTATCAGGCCAATCCTTTCAAACACATCAGTTACTACGTTTGGGATATCAGGCCTGTGTTCTTGTAAACTGTCAAGCTTATCAAACAATAAATTCCTCCCAGACCAAATACTATAGAGTGGTTCCAAGGTGGCCAAATATTCATTCACCTTTTGATTGGTCTGATGTAACAGGCTGACTGATTTATGAACTGCATCCATCCTGTCCTTTATTTTGTCCCGCCTGTACTGCACTATTTTGGCTATAGTGTCCAGGGATGCATCCAATTTTACCTTTTCCAAATCTTCAGCAGGTCTCTCAATTGCCTCCAAATTTACCTGAACAGGTAACTCAACTTGCAAAGGAGGAGGAGGAATTATTTTTGAGGCTTCCTCAAGTTTGGCATTTATTTCTGCCAGCTCGTCTTCCAACTGTTTGATCCTCATCATTTTCAGATCTCTGTCCTTGGCCACCAGGCTTGAACTCTCAAACAATTTGGCATATCTTTCTGACAACTGAGCTGTCTTGGCTTCATTCAGATTAGCCCAATGAGTTACTGCCTTGGAGACTTCAAGGTCTGTTGTATTTTGTACAGTCCATATAATCTTATTCCCCTCCATCTTATCCTCTATACTCAATAGAGATGGCTTCTGAGTTTTGGGAGCCATGGACCACATTGCAACAGCCTGGGACTTAGGGTCATAGCCACTTCCTCTAATCATGTCACCAATGTGAACTTCATATGAGAGGCTACCCTCTGGTTGCTTTCTCAATTGATCAATGAGGAATGCAGAAGTCAGATCCCATCCTGGGGTTAACAACATTCCACTTGATTTAACCAAATCTCTGGCTTCGTCCACCGTGATGGGATCAAGGCTAGGATCATATGAAGCCAGAGCTCTCAAAGTTCCTTCACTTGGCTCCATACCTTCAGGCAGAGCTTTCTTCACTTCTTGCTGCTTGTTCCAGATGAGAAAACTTTTGAATTCATCAGTCTTAATGAACTGATCATCACTCAAGAATTCCTCTTGATAGACTTCTCTGATATCCTTCTCTAACCATAAGGATTTTTCTCTGTCTTCTTGCTCAGTGACTATCTTCTTGCCTGCTCTTATTGCTTTCCTCAATTGATGATGATATGGCCTATCACCTGGTACAAGAGCAGATGCTCTGTCAATTTCCCTTCTTTGCCTCACATGCCTTGAAGGTTCACCTTCCTCAAGCCTCTGTCTCTTCAATGGTGGCTCTGAGATATCCTGCACTTCTGGTTGATCTTGAGTAAGATCAACAACTGGTGGTCTCTCAACCTGTGGAGGACTATCTTCTTCTTGTGACTCATCAGTGAATTCTTCCTCATCAGAAGATGAATAATCTCTCTTCTTCTTCTTCTCTGGCTTATTTTGATCAATCAAACCTTCCAATTGATTTGCCAAGGTGTCATACTTTTCAATCATCCCATCAATCCTTTTCAAATAAGGAAGATCAGGGAAAAAACCCTCAAAAGGAATCTGAGATGCCTTCAACTGGTTGGACAAATCTACTAAATCAAAAAACCTGTACCATCTCCTTTTAACTTCATCTTCATCTAAGATGTTTCTAATCACATCTTCTTCATCCAAACCTTCATGCTCTTTAATCACACCAATGTTTGGGATGTAAGTCATCCTGGCAGTCTTGATGAAATCCTCAGGATCTATGTGCCTACAAGCACCAGTAACCATTTTGAATTGTTGTAGCCAGGCACTGATTTGAGGAAAAGCCCTCTTTCCTATCAGGAAATCACCTACCTTGAATTGCCTAGGTGTGAATGTACCCTTTCTGTGAGGGGCCAGGAGCTCTTTATCTGTGCACATAAGCTGCCAAACAAATTCCAAACAAGCCAACCTCGGAGGCACATACTTTGGTAATAGATGTGGGGGTTGGGGACAGCCATAAACTCTGATAATTGTGGAATTATCTCCCAAGTAGAAATCACCCCAATTGTGATTTCCATCCCACTTATCCACATACTGCAGTGGTCTTAAAAGCCTGAGGACTCTAGGAGATAACCTAGTGACATTTATACCCAACATCCTGATAATAGGATAAACAATGAAATTCTGAAAAACACAAAAGTCTGCCTCATTAGATGTAGAATTCCATATTCTCACCCACAACTGCACTGGGTTGTGCTGATCCTTGAAACTGAACCTTGGTTTCAACATGTTAGCATCAAAACTGTTGATGTTGAAAAACAGAATCAAATGCATTAATAGAGAATAATGCATGAACTCAATAGGGCTTTTACTTTCCTGGACAGACATTAGCCCCTAATGCATCCTATCGATCACATACTGGATGTAATCATAATCAGTGTTTACCAAAGGATTTTGAATATCCAGGATAATCATCAGCAAGTCAGCTGGTAAAAATTCTGCATTCCCATCCATTCCCAAAACTCTACATAATGCGTAGCAAGTGTATCTCATATAATGATGAAGGGATTTGAACTGGTATGGGGCATTCATGTTAGCAGGAAGGGGGGCTATATATTTGTCCTGTTTTGGCATATGCTTAACCAATTGGTCTTTTACTGACCCTACATTGCTTCTATATCTTGCCTTTTCTTTGTTCAAATCAATCTCAGTGGAAAAGGACGTAAAAAGACCAAAAGCTTTCATAAAGGATCCCCTATCAAGAGTCACTAAGGGTGATTGGTCTTCTTTCCTGATTGTCCTTGAGATAGGGTCATATCTTCTGGCTAGGGCAACAATTAAATCAATATCTAGGAAAACGTCAGGGACAACCATTTTTCCTAGTCCTAGCACCCAACCATTACATACAGGAACATGCTTATTTCTATTGCCGTAAAAGAAATTGAAAATGGTGTAACCTGTGAATTCCGGAGTGATTGGGTCTCTACACCGTTCCAAAAGATCTTGAAACACGTCATCAGCAGCCCTCTTGTTCTGACTGGAGCCCGGCAACAGTTTCAGGAATTCATCTGAAAAATTTGGCTTATTCTTGTCCTCACCAGCTTTGGACTTGGCTTCACCACTGGAAGACGCAGCACTCTTCTCAGGTTGACTCATCTTTGCTATAGGAACACCTTCAATTCTCTGTATCTCAAATGCTTTTATGCTCGGAAATGCTCTGGATAGACAGAAACTCTCAATGACTGAAACTTGGACAAATAACAACGAGCTTCCACTTATTTATCGATATGAATCCAGGGTGTGCAACAACCACAGTTAATGCAAATCTCCTTAATGGATCCCATATTCAATTTCATGTACCCCCAGATTTCAAATTTCGAGCTCGCCATGTCCGGATGTTGACAGATTGATTAAACTACTTGAAAAACAAGGTGAAGAGGGAATGATCAGGATTCTGTACTTTTAAACTGTTTGCGTCATGCAATCTTTCTTCTTGAAGCTGATTTGATGGCCTACTGGTTTTATGTCCATATCAACAAAGTACTTTATCTATGTGGCAACGGTCCTTTTTTCTTTTTCCTTTATGACCTTTTTCATGTGAGCTTATTTAGCGAACCAGCGACTGATGGCTTCTCTCGATCGCTGAATAGAATGCTAACCCTAGCTATCAACCGGAGAACTGGCGACTGCTGGCTTCGCTAGTTCTCTGAATTTTTGTTTGACCCTGAGTCACATCTGGAGAACTGGCGACTATTAGCTTCGCGGGTTCTCAGAATCCTATCCTTAACCATCCAAGCATTTCGCGAATCAGCGAACAAAGGGTTCCCACTTACACAGTTAACCTGCAATTACCATTTGGCGAACTAGCGAACAAAACTATCTCCCATTCTCTTAATGTTATGACTGACGGTCAATTTTCCTGGAGATCTAGCGAACAAAGGGTTCGCGCATTCGCTGAAAGATATGCTTAACCGCTTGATTGTCTGGAGAACTGGCGAACACCGCCTTCGCTGAATCGCTAAATCATTTAACTTAAACATCACCTTATACCAGGATTTCAGATTGACCGTTGATCTTCATCAATCAAATGGCTATCGCTAGTTCTCTGAATAACAAAACCCTTGACCATTTTATTCCGAGAATCAGCGAACAGAAGCATTCGCTAGTTCTCCAAATACTCTATATCAGTGACAATTTCATTTCGAGAATAAGCGACTGAAGCCTTACAACTTATCATCCATTTATTCTCTTATTCGCCAGATTGCTTTAACCTTTACCTTTTTATTAAGAGAACTAGCGACCAAAGGCTTCGCTGAATCGCTGAATCATTTAGCATATCACCAACTCATTCCGAGAATCAGCGAACAAAGAAAACTTATCTCCGCTGAAATCCTTTTGGGCCAACCACCAGAACCGCCAAATTTAGAGGCTAGCATTATTTTCATTTAGTCGCTCATTCGCCAGATCAAATATGCAGGACCCACAGATATCTTGAGATTAAAACAGGGCCGTTGATCTTGAAAGCAATCCACGGTATTCGCTAATTCTCTGAAAATTACAACCCTTGACCGCCAGATTCTGAGAACAAGCGAACAAAGAGCATTCGCTGAATTGCTAGATTGTTTTAAAAGACCGCCAAGTATTGCGAGAACTGGAGATAACCGCCATTCGCTAGTTCTCGGAAAAGAAAATGAAACCGCCGAAACACTTAGAGACTTAGCGAACAAAGGGTTAGACGCTTGGCTTTAATGCATTCGCCAATTCGCTGGATGTTTGGGATAACCGCTGGAGGATCTAGAGAACTGGCGACTGATATTAACAATGAACATGAACATGACTCATTCACCGAATCGCTAAGTGGTTTTAACCTTTGATAATACATTTCCCGATTCAGCGAACACTAGGGGCAAATACGCATGTGCACAAATAGCAACTTAAGTGATTTAAAGGTAACCAAGAAAAGAAACTAGAAAGCCACATGAAGTTTGGAAACGAAAGGAAACATTTTGGAAGACAAAACCTAGGGTAAGGGTTTTCCTGAACAGGTCAAGACCATTTTCACGACACTCTACAAACCCTAGTCCAGGAGAAATACTGGCATGGAGACCTAAACCATGAATTTGACTTCAAACCTCGAAAAACTTTAGGATACCCAACAGATGGATGGAGATAAGGTCACCCTAATTATCATTGATCTAGTAATCTATTACCCTATTTCCAAAGATCCTTTACGAGAACAAATGATATCATTATCATAAAACACATCCATGAGTGGAAATTCTCTAAGCCAAAAATATTCTAGAAATAAACCCCAGATAAAAGAACCATTTTCAATACTAGGAGACAAAAGGAAGAAATATATAGAGAGAGAATTAAATAGATATTTCCTCTTCCAAATTACATTCTATTCCATTTCATCCCTATACATTCTCCATAATTATTTGGCTAGAAGAGCCTTACTAAGAGATTTGATTGGCCTAATGCCCAGACCACCTCTAGAGAAAGGCTTGAAAAGTTTGTTTGAGGAAATCAATGATATTCTCTTCCTTTCCTACATACCAGACCAAATTAATTTATTATGTATCCTTTCCCAAATATAAGCATACTTGGCTGTGATTTTGAAGAGGCTAAGAGCCTATTTACGGAGATTCTATAGGCATCTTTTGAGGAGAGTAACTTTTCTTGCCTGGCTTAGTAGGATACTATTCTAAATCGTCAACTTACTATTGAATTTATCCACAAAGGCATTCCAAGAAGTGTATGGGTTCTTGAGACAAGGGGGCATACCCTGATAGGAATCAGGAAGAAGAGAGATAGTGAACCTCAAGATTCAAGAGATGTTTTTTTGTCTTCCCTCTAGAGTGTTAATGGAAAAATAGAGCTTTTATCCCAATTGATAATATGGAAATTAGCATTAGTATAAGCATTCACATAAGACATAATGCTTCTTGCTTCCTTGATAGTAGCTTCCCCCATCAGAATAGTATCATCCAAAAATTGTTCATGCATGCAAGAATAAGGATGAGAGGAGAGTATTAGCCCATAAATGACTCCAAAACCAAGAGCATAAAAATGTATGCCTCGACATTCTCCCATGATTTAAAATATAATAGAGGATATAGGGTCTCCCTGTCTCAAGCCACGAGAGGGTTTGAAAGTTTTTTAAGGACATCCATTAACTAAAACATTAATGGTAGAGTTGGAGATAAGTAGTTTTATTAGCTGGATGATCTAATCCCCAAAACTAAAGTTCCCAAGTGCCTTCTTCAAGAACTCCAAGTCCACCCTATCATAGGCTTTGGAGAGGTCCACTTTCATAAGGAAATCCTACTTCTAATAAATAGTCAAGGAGTGGATATTTTCATGAACCACAATGATAGAGTCTAGAATTTTCCTTCCAAGAACAAAGCCATTTTGCTAGATACATATTAGCTCAGACCTCAAATATAGAATTCAAGTGGTGAGGACCTTTGACATAACTTTTTTAAGAGAGTTGCAAACACTTAAAGGTATAAAAAAATTGGTAGTGTCTATCCCCACTTTTTTAGGAACAAAAACAAGAAAAGTATCATTATATTCTTTCAAGAGGTTTATACAACCAAAAAATTCTTGAACAACACTAGAAACATCATTTCCTATAATATTCCAAAATTTAAAGAAGATGAACATAGTGAAGACATCAGGGGCAGGTGCTTTCTCTCCTTTAAAATATATAATAGCTCTATGAATTTTAGATGAAGATAGAATCTCTTCTAGGATGATATTCTAATTTTTTGACACTAGTTTGGGAATAGAAGAAGCTGATCACCCCTTGTTAGCCAAGATTGGCTCATGATCAATAGTGATGAGAGTGAAAGAATAATTAATTGATTCTCTAGCGATGTCTTCATCCTTGCTAACTTTTCCTTTGGTAGTGTTAAGAGATGAGATTTGGTTTTCTTCTCTATGGTTAAGAGTAGTTAGGTGGAAGAACTTACTGCTCTTAACACCTTCCCTCAACCAGATGGATCTAGATATTTGTCTCCAATAAGTTTCTTCCCTTTCTTAAGATCATGATACTTGACCACTCTAAACATAGTATTTTCATCCACCTTTATATTCTACAAAGATCTAAAGAGATCTTAATTGTTAGGGTGATGCATCCACATTTTTTGAAATATGAAGGGAAAGTTCTTCCTAGAGATAGCCTTAGTATTAAAGAGGATAGGGAAATGATCAGAACCAATCTTAGAAAAAGAGTAGAGAGAAAAAAAAATACCTTTGCATCGAATCATGCAATATAAAATCCTAGTCTAGTTTGACTTGGATCAAATATTCTCTCACTCTCCTATTAGACTAGGTGAACTTACCACCATTAAGCTCCACATCTATTAAGGATTTTTTATTGATAAAATCCATGAGATTAACCTTTCCATCTTAGTGGTTACTAGCATCCTCCAGATTTATCACCATCATTCAAGGGGGTGTTGAAATTTTCCATCATCAGCCAACTAAAGTCCTTAAAGAAAGTTTTTGCCATTGCCAAATTATTCCAAAGTTTCTTTCTCTGGTTCTTATTATTCAGAGCATAAATATTAGAAAAAACCTAGGTAAAGTTATCCCTAATATGAAGAAACTTCATAGGAACCATATAATAATTAGTGATCATAGGTTTTCCAAAGATTTTATCTAATTATAAAAAAAATAGTTTCACCAAAGGCTCCTTTGAATTTCTACCTGCTATGCCACAATTTTTAAAATATTTTAACTTTTCCAATATGTCTCTATCCATTTTTATTTCTTGAACCCTTATAATATCAGGTTTATGGTCCCTACTAATAGGGATGTTGGGAGAGCTAATCACAAGCTCTTTCTTAGGTCTAACTAGTGACCCTTAGGTGTTATCTGAAACACCAAATTGACTTTTAGGAGTCCACTTGTGGTTCAATCCCATGGTGTCCTAATCCTACCCAACTATCAAGTGACATCTACCAAGACAAAATGAGATTCTTGGTGCTTACTTCATGCTCACACTGACCCTTAAACTAGGATAAGAGATCACCACCTCCAAACTATCATTCAATCTTTCAAAGATGAGGAGGTGTTGAAATATGTCATATTTGGTTCAACTTGATGTCTTGGAGGTCTTACTTCCCCAATATGCCTTACCGATCTCATAGTTCCTTCCCAAATTAGGGCTACAAGAAATAGCCCCAATTAGGTTTTCTTCTCAGAGAAAATAGGGATTTTCTCCTATTTTCTTCCAAAGAACATTGTAAATTGATTATGGATTCTTGGATCGATGCCTAACCTCTCAATGATTTTGGAGGTTTTAGGGTTTCATCTGGCCATACAACACCCTAACCAAAAATGAGTTCTTTTGGGAGGGTTTTAGGCTTTTACTGATTCATGCCTTGCTCTTAAGTGTTTGGTGACCAAATGGTTTGGTTGTGTTAGGAATAAGGTGTCTCAACCTTGGATAATTCCTATTCTTATTATTTGTTTTGTAAAATGTATTTCCTGCAAATAATGTTGATGTGTCAGCATCTTGAATTGTGTGTGAGGAGATCATGGCTAAAATGGTTATGATGAATTCCTATGACACGTAAGAGCTATGTTAGGAAGATTCAATGATAGGTGAAGACATGTGGCAACTGATAAATTTGGGAGAATGGTAAAACCCTAATACGGTTATCTTTGGGAGTAGCCCTAAAAAGTGAAGTGCATGATATAAGCTTTTTTAGGGTTGCGAAGAGATATGATGCGAGTGTATTGTTGGAACATTTTATGCTACCGTGATTTGTCTTCAAGGGTTTTGAAATCTTTTGAAGTGCTGGGGTTTTTTACCGAAAGGTTTCCCCAGGGTATATCATTGTGTTATTCTCTATTTTTCTGTATGCATGGTATGTGGTTGCAATATCTTTGTTAAAGTAGTTAACGAATCTGAAATTGTAAGGATTTATAAGAATTTGCACAATACTCTCCTATAGAGATTAGCATAGGAAGCTATTTCTGCACCTGAGTTTCCTTACAGGTTGCACCTTCTCCCTCTATTCAGTCTTTCCCTATCATTTCTCCAAGTTATCTTCCTTCTTGTCTCAATATTTCCTAGTTGGGCTCACCATAGGCTCGCCTAGGGCATGACTACAAAATAACTTTGAAATATTTGTAGGGCCCATCCTCCTATATATATTACATACATGGAGTCTTCTAACTATCACCAAAAGTTATTGAAGAATGAATGGTGGGATATTTAATTAGATCCCCATTTTTACAACTCTCCTAATATGAACCAGTGAACAAAGATAAACCAAAAGATTTAATATAATACAATGAAATAAAAAATAAATAATAAAATAATGGAAAAAACTAAAATCAAAGACACTAATATAAATTATCCATCAACCAAAATCCATAATGAAAATCAAAATATAGCTCTTGTATTTATTGGCTATCAAACTAAATCAAAATCTTACACACTTTGCACACCTACAAAATTAGATCTTCGTACAGTAGAATATCCAACCTCGAGATTTGGTCCAATATTTTCTCAAATAGCATGAGCATTGTCTTAGGTAGGCTTTAGGGAACTCATAAGCTGAATAGGGAATTTGGACAACTTTCATGTGAGCAACTTTTAAAAGTTGCAAAAGTTGCTATGCAACTTTTACAACAATTTTTCATCTTTTTACAATTTTGCTCACCATAGACCTTAATGAGGTCCTATAGAGTTCCAAGCTCCTATTTGACTGAAAAATGAGTTTCCACTTACCCTAAGCCCTGTGACCTCACAATAACATCATCCATCAACATTTTACCATGAAAGAGACTATCACACTTTAGTCCCAAATCTAGAACCTATGACCAAAATAGACCTCAATTCCCTATTGGAACACACACCTTGGTCAACATGACCTTAGGGAAAACAAAAACATGCCAAGAATGGATTACAAACAAAGAAAAACTAGGGGCTCTTGAACAATGGTCCCCCTCTACCCAAAATAAATCAAGGTACTATAGGGGATAATATAGAATGGTCAATTCTAGACTGCTTGAAGTCACTTTCTTCCATCCATGTTGCTTAAGAATCAAGGTGACTCTTCCACTATATTAGATGCTTAATGTAAACCATGTGTCTAGTTTTCTTCTTCACTCTAGATTCCAGTACCTTCTCTTCTTGAGGCTTGGGCTTTGGAGATATAGCAACTGGACTGATATCTTATAGTACCTCCTAAATATTTTGATTTACTTGAGTCAAGGGCCCTTTATACTTGACTAAATCTATAGTATTGAATACTGGTAAAAAATTTTAGATCTTGGGGAAGATCCACTTTGTAGGTATTGGCTCCATACTTAGCAAGAATTTTACATGGTCCTACCCTCTTCATCTGCAACTTGGTAGGCACTCCCTTCTACATTCTAGCCTTGTTTAGGTGTACCATAACATAGTCACCCACTACAAACTAAACATCTTTCCTCCTTTCATCCACCTTTTCCTTCAAATTTTTAGTTTCCTCTATTAAGGTTCTTTTGAATTTTTCTTGGACCTCTTTCATTGTTTGGGAGAATTATTTTGCATATCCACTTCTATGATCCATACCTCCTAAGTCTCTAATCTCATTTACTCCCCTTGTGTGCATCCCATATACCACCTCAGAAGGGATTTTGCCAGCAATTCAGTTCAAACTATCATTATACGCATATTTTGCTTGAGGGAGGACTAAATCCTAAGTCTTACCATACTCCTTAGTTAGGTACCTTAGAAAAATACCTAGTACCATGTTGATCACTTCAGTTTGGCCATCCATTTGGGGATGATAAGCTGAGCCAAATGATAGATTAGTTCCCAATCTATTCCATAGGGTCTTCTAAAAATGACCCATAAAATTTTCATCTCTATCTGAGACAATGTTAAGGGGAAATCCATGGATTCTCACCAATTCCTTGAGGAAAAGATGAGAAATGTGGCTGGCATCATGTGTTGTCTTGCATGGGATGAAATGACTCATCTTACTAAATTGGTCTACCACCATATAGATATTATCCAAACCTATTTTTATTTTTTGGAAGTCCCACTATGAAGTCCATACTCATACATTCCCATGGCCTATTTAGAATGGGTAGGGGCTGGTAAAGTCATGCATTGCTAGCTCCTCCTTTGATTTTTATGCATATAACACATTTCTCCACATATTTCCTTACACCCCTAGGTATCTTAGGCCAATAATAAAACCTTTAGACTAACTCCATTGTATTGTTGATGCCAAAATGGCCATTGAGACTACCATTATGTTTTTCTAAATGAGATTCTCTCTCATTGACCCCGTGGGAACACACAATTGATTCCCTTTGAACAACAACTTGTTAATATGATATAGAACAACAAAGAGTGGGGGTGAATCAGTTTTTCTTAGGTCATGATGTATAAAACAATCTCCTAGACTTATCCTTAAATTAGATCCAAAACCAAAACAAACTCGGTCATCACTGATTCAATAATAGAAACATCTAACAATGCAGTCCACTACCCAGCTGTAACTTAACTTGTAAAACATAGAAATGTTCAGATCTAAACATTCATACAAGTAAAAACAATAGGATTTATAGTGGAAACCCAATTTGGGAAAAACCACTTTGTAAAATGCTACTATTATTTTCACTCTTCTAATGTGAGCTCAGTAAAAAGGCAACCCTGTCAAAGGTTATAATACACATTGTCAAATGTGACCTGGTTAAAGGATTTCAATCACCCTATTAAAAGTGAGCCTAGTCATAGGACTTACATACACTCCATTAGAATGAAACCTTGTTCAAAGGATTTAACATATGACTCTTAGGTCAACCTCTATTAAAAAGATTTTGACTATTACAATGGTTAAAAAGTAGCGGCAGTATTATCTGAAAAAATATACAACTCAATTTGAAAATATTAGATCCAATTCCATACACTAATGCTAGTTTATAGACTTTGAAACTTTGCCATTTCCATCTCTGATCTGCTTAGAACTTTTCTTCAAGCAATCACCACACTTCTCCTCTAGCCTTTCTGCTTATTTAGTCAATAAAACTTTTCTCTTCCAGCATTCTCTACTCACCATGTACATACTTATCACAATGTTCAGGTTCCCTTATATTTTCCTCAATTAGGTTAACTCATCTTTTGCCGCTTAATCTCATTCATAGATCTTAGGGTTAGGTCAGATTCAATGAATCCACCCACTCTATGTTCTTCGACTCCTTTTTTAGAATCATCTCAAATCTCTTAAAGATTTACAATAAAACATTTTACAATGTATTTAATGCTTCCAAACAATCAATAAATAAAGTCAACATGTTTTACATAATCTAAGAATTTAACAAAGTCGGATCCAAAATTAAATTCTCTTCAAATATAAAATTACTGATGCTTGGTCAATACTATGATTGTTCACTCAGTCTTCATGAAGAATGCTCTGTCAATACTAAAACTATTTCCTTAGCTTGCACTATCTTCCTCGACAATTTACTGATGCTCGGTCGACACTATAATTTTTCTCACCATATACTAACTCGGTCGACACTAACATACTCGGCTTAAACATGATTTTTCCATTCTTTGCTCAGTTAAGCCTACCAGTATAGTCTTCAGTCTTACTAAGATAAACAATACATTATCTCATCATAGTGCAACATAGTCAAGTACACTTTTTAGTATCAAGATAACTCAACCTTTCCCTAGGTACTATTATTACCAACCTTGCTTAGCCCCTTAGCAACACTCAAATAGATATAGTACTTTCCTAAGTAGCAACAGTCTTACCAATTAAGGTTTGAGATCAATGACAATACAACAATTGTTTCAATTCAGTTTCCACCAATCTCCCTCTTTGGCATTGATGGAAACACCATATGATATCACCTGAATAACACATGGATTACCAACCAATCCAAAATATTATCTATCTATCAAAAACTTATTTATAATATCCTTAGCTTCATTCTGATTCAAAATCATGTAAGCCTCACTCCTGTGACCATCAGAAGTATTCAGATCTCCCTCTATCTTGATTCTTCATTTTAGTTCAACTCATTTCAGTTCATCAACCTCTTAGTTTTTAGTAACATGTGTTATCATATCAATACATTCTCCCTCTTTGACAAAAATGCCAAAGCAGAAACTAAAACATACATCTATCAGATGTAGATAATATCTGTGCATCTCAGTGTTTCTCCCTCTATCATCTTGCTTGTGACTGATTCATTGTCTTTTCTTCTCTTCACAACTCTAGGCCAGCCCTATAGTGTGACAATCTTCTACATCAATTTGTCAAATGTTCTGCTATAGCACATTTGATGTAGTGCTCCTAGCTTGTCTAGGCAGCCTCAGTTAGGAGAAGAACCCCTAATTGACTTCTTAAATACTCATGAGCTTCTCTGTGTAAAGCTTTAGTGAATATGTCTTCTAGTTGTTCTATTGTATTCACATATTCCATTCAGACTTCTTTGTCTTTTACTAATTCTCTTAAGTAGTGATACTTGATTGCAATGTGTTTGGTCATAGTGTGCATCACTATATTCTTATAAATGTTGATAGAACTTGTGTTGTCATAGAAAATAACAATAGGTTCAATGATTTCTTCTTTCATGTCTATCAACAATTGTTTTATCCATACCAAGTTTGAATAGTTCACTACAACAGCAACATACTTGACCTCAATAGTAGATTGGGAAATACAATTTTGTTTATTGCTTGTCCAGGAGACTAATCTTTGTCCAAGAAAGAAAGCTCCACCACTTGTACTCTTTCTGTCATCTACATTTCCTACCCAATCAACATTTTTATAAACTTGGAGTTCAAATTTGTCATCCTTCTTATAATATAGACCCTAGTCAGTAGTTCCTTTCAAGTATCTCATAATTCTTTTCATGGCCATCATATGTGTTTCCTTAGGATTGGCAGAGAATCTTGCCACAATCCCAACAGCTAATGCAATATCTAGTCTACTGTGTACAACATACTATAATTTTCTAATCATTGATCTGTACAGAGTCTGATTCACTTCTGCAGCATCATCGTTCTTAGATAACTTTTGTCCAATAACCATAGGAGTTCCCACTGGTTTAGCATCTTCCATCCCAAAAGTTTTATGTATTTCATTAACATACTTAGACTACATAATGAAAATTCCATTCTTCCTCTGATATACTTGTAAACCAACAAAGAATTTGATCTCACCAAACATACTCATTTCAAACTCAGTTTGCATTTTGTTTGAGAAACTTTGACATAATGCATCTTGTCCATCAAAAATAATGTCATCAACAAATTTTTTTTGCCAACAAGATACCTTTACCTTTTTCATCCTTCATGTACAAATTGCTTATTTCATTTGTTCTTGAAAATCCAATCTATATCAAGTAGTTTTGCAACCTCTCATACCATGCTCTAGGTGCTTGCTTCAATCCATACAATGCTTTTTTCAGTTTGCACACCATGTGTCTTCTGTTTGGATCAATAAAACCTTCTGGTTGTTCTATGTAAACTTCTTCTTCTACTATACCATTCAAAAATGTAGAGTTGACATCCATTTGATATACCTTGAAATCTTTATAAGC
The DNA here is from genome assembly GCA_027943335.1 of Chamaecyparis obtusa. NCBI lineage: Eukaryota > Viridiplantae > Streptophyta > Pinopsida > Cupressales > Cupressaceae > Chamaecyparis > Chamaecyparis obtusa. Next base: position 237,260 of record BSBK01006128.1, on the reverse strand, counting down.
AACATATGGAAGCAGAGTTCTTACTCCTTCCAATCTAGCTACAAGGGCAAATGTCTCCCCATAATCTATTCCTTCTTCTTGTGCATAGCCTTTGCATACCAGCCTAGCTTTGTTCCTAGTGATTTCACCTTTTTCATTCATCTTATTCTAAAATACCTATTGGGTATATTCTTAATTTTTTGAGGTTTTTGTCCAGATGTTGGTTTAGTCCTCTAGTTTGTGAAGTTTTATTGGGTCCAGGTGTCGGAATTTCTTCAAAATTGTCATAACCAAGTTAAAAAATCCTTACCCTAGGTCTTGTCCTTGAAGAATTTTGAATTCATGTCAAAACCCTAAAATGTCTGCCATTTTCAAATAAACCTTAAGTCATTCTCTTCATTTCTATTTGAACATTACTTTTTAAGTCACTTAAGTTCATTGAAGAGCACATGCATTTATTTTTTCACATGGGGGTTATATCTTTTTTCCCTAAGTCTAGGAACCCGGTGATATAAATAGTATATCCTATGTCCTAATTACCTTATATTCTAATGTTTTGGTATTCATTCAACTATGACTCTTTAAAGAAGATCTAACGGTGGTCACGTGTTTGCATGGAATCTTTCCAAGCCATGTGAACATGTGAAATAGCCGTTGATTTTATAATGAAGCTTGATGCGGAAAAAAAGTGGGAGCACTGACAAGTATTTCACAAGTGGCAGGCTTTTATTTGTAAAGGATAGTGGGGCTGATGGTAGAGGAATCTCTAGAGTTTGAAAAGTAATAAGGGGAAGATCAAACAACTGTCATATAATTGCATGGGATCTTAGAGGCCTATGTGATCATGCAACAAGACATCGATCTTGCATAAAGCTAGGCATGATTATCAGGTGGGAATTTTGATAGATGTACATGAATAGCATTTTCTCATTGGGTAATATCAATAGGACCAGTGTTATTTTTTGCATATGGTTTCTCCCTAATGGGTCATTAATACTTGCTGATGTGGAGGATGTTAGCAAACACCAGTGCTCAGAAAGAAAGAAAGTACATGACAACTTGCCAGGTGTTGCAAGAATAGATTTTCTTTATTGACAAAGGTGAACTGGGACAAGCAACTTGAACAAAGATAATGACGGTGATTGATTCTAATGGGTTTTTACATGTTTGCATAAGCTTCTTTCAAGCTATGAGATCATGTGAACAACATTTTGTCTTAATGGTGAAAGTTATAAGAGACTGCCATAAATAGAGAGCTAAAGTGACGGCTAGTCATATGTTCGCATGAGTAATTTTCATGGTATGTGATCATGCGACAGGCCGTTAGATCATCTGCTAATGAGGATCGATAGTTCTAATTCAAACTAAAGATAAAGTGATGCAAATTTGAAGTTTCCCATTGAGAAGTGACAGTTCATTCTTTCAGAGGAGTAATTGTTGAATTGTGCTAAATAAATTGTTGAAATTACTGCTTTAATTGCTCATATATCAAAATTCCACACACTCTCAGAAGCACAAAGAGATCAAAAATTTGCAGAGACTTGGGCATGAAGAATTACGAGGACTGGCTACTATCTTCCAGTGGTTTCCTAGAAAAAGGTTGGTGAAATACATGTGTGAATTGCTTCCCTACTAAAAGAATCACAGTTCTATAATTTATCTATCTTGCAAAAGTTTCTTTTAAAGATAAACCCTAATAATGGCACCAAGGAAAGAATTTTCTGGTAAAATTGAGTATAGTGAAAGAGGTTTGCATGAGGATTTGTTGCAATTACTTCCTTTCTCTACTACTAACTTGGTGAAAACCAAGAGTTTGATTCCCAAAGATCCTATGGTAAAAGTAGCGGAGGGTTTATATGACATAGAAAATTTTATTAGAGAGGCCAAAATTGATACAATCAACACAAGAGGTGACTCTGATATCATTGGATTGGAGTTATTCAAAGTAGGTTTTAGTCAGAGAAATTCCCCTCACCCTGCAAGCAATATATGGTAGTTTGACCTAGGAAAACTTGTGGTACCTAGTGTATTTTTTGATGTGGATTTGATGATCCAGGTTGGAAAGAGTTATGATCCAATCACTGGAGAGGTTAGGGATGCAAAGGGAATACTATTGATTAAAATTTCTACTAAAGAGATTAGGAAGGTGTTCAAGTTAAGTGACCCCTCAAACAATTTAGAGAATATTGATTTTGAAGAGCTAAGGCAAGTGTATGATGCACAAAGGAACTATTTCAGAGGCAAATTGTTGAAAGATTTCTACACCAAAATTGGAAAAATGGTTATTATGGGATAGAACACTTAGGAGCCTTTTAAAATAGAATATTTTGATCCCAGAGCTAAGGGTGCATATTTGTCATTATGTCATGTTTTTAGAGAGGATGTTAGTGAAAGGATGCCAATACACTTGATGTGCATGGTGATCCAAATTCTACATGCACACGTATCTATTACTTTTGATTTTGCTCCTTTTATTGCTGAATTAATCCATAATGGATCTGTTAGAAAGTAAAGATCCCCAATATAACTGAGAGGGGGGAGCTTGAATCAGTTATCAGATAATTTATCCATTCAACTACTTTAAACAATGTAATCAATGTACTGATCAACCATAGAAAAATAATCATACACAATTGCACAATAACACAAGATATGTTGACTAGGGAACCTCTTGAAAAGAGTAAACCCCGGTGGGAATGATGCCCAAAAAATGATGCACTAATATGAAAGTTCCTTATTAGAGGATGGACCCTGTTAGGAGTCTTATGAAATACATTTAGTACATATAAATCCATGTTAGGATATTTTTAATCCCTGTTAAAAGATTCTAACCCGGTTAAGAGTTTACGGAAGACAGAAGGACCCACTGCCCAAATAGCTTCAAGGCAAGATCTCTGAACCCACTGTCCAAAAGATCTTAGAATTATTCAATAGAATAATATGAAATATATTACCTCCTTCACACTATTCCAAAACCACACTCTCTGCTACACAAGATCACAATTCCAGATCTTTGTACTCACAAGTCTTCCTTCATCACTAAATTAGCTCTTTTCTTCACTTCATGCATATATTCGCATCTGAATATTCATAGTACACATTACAAAAAGGAAAAAAATCCTTCTTATATACCAAACTCAAATAATTACAAATGAGTCGGTCCTCAATTACAAAATAATAAATTCTACACGCTACACACAGAATTCACATAAAACTATCAGCTTCCAAATACTGTAACTTTCTCCAAACATATCCTCAAAGTTTGTGCTTTGAACCACATCATCATTAATGAGTCTCCAACATCTCTTTAATTGTGAAAAATCAGATTCCATCCCAGCTAAGAGATATCCTCCTATTTCTGAACATCGCTTCACAAAAACACTGTCTAAACACTGCTTTCACCAAAATTCTCATAACTCTCACAAATGAATGAATTTCTTTTTGCACTATTAACCATAGGTTAATAACACACCAAAGAACATACCATCAACTACACAAAATCCAATCTACAATACAACATGTGCACAAAACAAAATTGTACTTGCTTTCCTGCTAATATCTAGAATATCACTGTGTTGACATCAATGACAATCCAAGTCATGAATGCAACAACAACTGCTACAAAATGACTACCAAAATACTTTGAATTCATTCCTAAAAATCTCCCCCATTGGCATTAATGGCAACATAGATGAAAAACATCCAATGTTCCAAAAATCCAATACTGCAACATCAATGCAAAATATCAAATTAAATCTTCCTTCATTTTCCTATTCAGCTCTCTCATACAATCCACAATGATAGAAATTCCATCACTAAGTCAACAACAACTTAATTTCAAAAGACACTTTTCAAAAAAATACAATAACAAGAGTCCTCATGACTCAGCTCATAAACTCCCCCATAGAGGAAGTTCCAACATCCAATCCAGAAGAAAGATAAGGCTCATATACCACTAAATAGATGTAATGATCTGCATCAATTCTCAAAAATAGGTTGGGGCATAACCCCAAGCATACTTCTTAGATACACAAATGTATCCTTAGGTAAAGGATTTGTAAATATATCTGCTATTTGTTCCTTTGTACTTATGTACTCCAATCTTAATTCTTTTTCTGCAACTTTCTCTCTTACAACATGATACTTGATCTCAATATGTTTAGTCTTAGAATGTAAAACAAGATTTTTTTGACATACTCACTATACTGGTGTTATCACAATGTATAACAACAGGCTCATCAGACTTTATTCCAATATCCTTCAACATCTGCTTCATCCAAATAATCTGATTATAATTATTTGTTGCTGCAACATATTCTACTTCTGTTGTGTTTTGTGAAGTACAATTCTGCTTCTTACTTAGCCAAGAGACCAATTTTCCTCCAAGAAAAAAGGCTCCACCATTGGTACTTTTCTTGTCATCAATGATGCCTCCCCAATCTGCATCAGTATAGGCACATAAAGTAAAATCATCAGAATTCTCATACCATAATCCATAATCCATTGTTCCTTTCAGATATCTCAGTATCCTCTTTATTGCTACATAATGTGATTCTCTAGGTTCTACTTGAAATCTTGTACCTTCCTTGCTTTGTGTTCTCTATAATCCCAAAAAATATTTCATTTCTGCAATCATGCTCATCTCAAATTCAGTCTTCATTTCATCTACAAATTTATCACTAACTTCATCTTCTCCTCCAAAGATAATATCATCAATAAATATAACTATAACCAACAAACCATTCTCAATTTCTTTTGTGTATAAGTTACTATCTGTTGTTCCTTTTATAAATCCCAATTTCAATAAATACTTATCCAATCTTTCATACCAGGTTCTAGGTGCTTGTTTTAATCCATATAAATCTTTCTTTAACTTACATACCATATCTCCTTCTTGCGTCAAAGGAAAACCTTTAGCCTGCTCAATGTAGACTTCTTCTTCCAATTCACCATTCAAAAATGCTGACTTCACATCCATCTGATACACTCTGAATTTCTTGTAAGTTGCATATGCTAGAAACATTCTCACTACTTCAAGTCTGGCCACAGGTGAAAAAATTTCTTCATTGTCAATTCCTTCTTGTTATGAATATCCTTTACATACCAATCTTGCTTTGTTTCTTATCACTTCTCCTTGTTCATTCATCTTGTTTTTGAATACCCACTTTGTTCCAATCACATTCTTGTCTTCAGGTCTAGGGACCAATTCTCATGTCTTGTTTTTTTCAATCTGCTCTAGTTCTTCTTTCATAGCATTAATCCAATGTTCATCTTCACAAGATTCATTAGTAGTCTAAGGTCCAATTTGATAAATCAAACATAAATGTACCTTATTTTGAGTCAAAACTCCTCTATCTAAACTTCCAATAACTTGCTCAACAGGGTGATGTCTTAAAGTATACCTGTTAGGTGTCATAGTTACTGATCTTGTTCCAACTGTAGATTCTTCTCTGCTTTCTTCTTTGTTTTCTTCTCTATTTTCTTCAGTATGACTTTCATTTAGCAAATCACTGTTAGTTTCAAAAAATAATTTTGCATTTTCAATGTTAGGCTGAGGTTGTGCTTCTCCATCAGATTCATAATCAAGCATTCTTTCCTGAATTTTAAACTTCTCATCAACTTTTACATTTGTACTTTCAACAATAGTCTTATTTCTTTTGTTATAACATCTATATGCTTTGCTTTTTAAAGAATATCCAAGAAATATTCTTTCATCACTTCTAGGATCAAACTTTCCTATATCATCATCTCTCTTTATATAACATTTACTTCCAAAAATTCTAAAATACTTAATTGAGGGTGTATGTCCAAACCATAATTCATAAGGTGTCTTGTTTGTATCTGCTCTGGTTTGTACTCTGTTCATAGTGTATACTGTTGTGTTCATTGCTTCTCTCCAAAAAGTCTTAGCCAAATCATTTTCAAACAACATAGCTCTTGCTGCTTCAATTATTGACCTATTCCTTCTTTCTACAATACCATTTTGTTCTGGTGTTCTAGGGGCTGAAATTTGTCTCTTAATACCATTCATTTCACAAAAGGTGTTAAACTCTCTAGATGTAAATTCACCACCTCTATCGAATCTTAGACACTTAATCTTCATTCCAGATTCATTCTCAATTTTTCTTTTCATGATCTTAAATTTATCAAATGGTTCAGATTTTTCTTTCAAAAATGTAATCCACATCATTCTTGTAAAATCATCAACAAGAATCATAAAATACCTTTCTCCATAGAATCCTCTAGTCCTAGTAGGACCACTTAAGTCTGTATGAACAATCTCTAGCTTCTTTGTCGATGTGAACTTCTTGTTGGGAAATGAACTCCTTTTATGCTTTGCCATCATACATTCTTTGCAAATCATGTTAGTAGGTTTCATAATTCTATGTAAATCTCTTACCGCAAGTGTAGTGCTCACCTTGACAATATTATCAAAGTTTATATGAAAAAACCTTTTATGCCATAACCAACTATCATCAATCCTAGTTATCAAACATGTCATCTTAGTAGGATTCAACTGAAATACATTACCTCTGGTTCTGGATCCTTTTCCAATCAGATTTCCATCTTTATCTTTTATCACACAAGTTTTCTCAGAAAACCAAACTTGATAACCCTTACCAGCCAATTATCCAACGCTTAGTAGATTATGTCTCAGTCCATCAACAAAGTAAACATCATCAGTGTTAGTCTTTCCATCAAGAGTAATAGATCCTATACCCTTACTCAAATAAGGTGCATTGTTACCAACCCTAACAATTCCTCCATCATAATTATCTAACTTAACAAACTTTCTTTTATCTCCAGTCATATGATGTGAACAACCATTGTCTATAATCCAATCATATTTCTTTTCAACTTGTGAAACTAATGCTTTTTCTTCCCTTTTATTAGATTCAGAACTTTCTTCTTTAATTGCTACAAATCCTATTTCCTCAAAGTTATCATTATCACTGTCACTTAAATGTTTTTGAATTCCCGCTTTAAGATCTTCATCATTTGCATAATAACATTCTTTAGATCTCCTAGGTTTAAAGTTGCTTCTATACTTCTTAAATCTTTTAGGACATTTAGATGCAAAATGACCATATTCTTGACAAGTCCAACATTTAAAGATTTTCTTACCATCTGGTTCTCTTTTTAGAAGTAATGCAATACCTTCTTCAATCTTCTTATCTTCCTCAGATATGCTACTGCTGGCATAATCTCCATTCACACTAGTACTTCTTGTGGGTCTAATGTTAAGAGCACTGAATGTTGTTTCCATTCTAGGTAGCTCTCTTAATAATCTCAAGTTCATCTCTGCTATTTCTAATCTTCCAAGAAGAGTCTCTCTTGAAAAGTTTGATGTATAACATATCGCTTGTTCAATCATCTCTGTTGCCTGCTTGATTACTGGTGTCAAAGTTCTCAGAATTTTCCATATCACTTCATTCTCTATCTTATTCCTGTTACAAGACTTTATTCCTGTTACAATCTCAGACATCCTACCAATATAGCTTCTAATAGATTCATCTTCCATCATTCTGATATCTTCAAATGCACAAATCCAATTATGTAATCTAGCCTTCTTTGCATGTTCATCACCTTCGAAAGTAGAATGTAAAGCTTTCCAAATTTCATGAGATGTTTTCAAACATCTTACCTAACTATATTCATTCTCCGGTAGTGCTGACAAAAGTGCTTCTCTTGCAAGTATGTTACACATGAATAGATCTAGTTCATCTTTAGTTCCTACCTCTAGATTGTCTTCCTCAATGATAGTCTTCTCATTATTTGTAATCAACCAATAACTTGGTCCTAAACACAATAGATGTGTCTTCATCTTTTCTTTCCAGCTGTCAAAATTTACTCCATCAAACTTAGGGCTTTCTTTTCTGAAATTCATCATGGATCTCCTTAAGTTGTTAAACTTTTCTTTCAAGGACCTACTACTCTGATACCAATTGTTAGAAAGTAAAGATCTCCAAGATAACTAAGAGGGGGGGGGGGGGGGGGTGAATCAGTTATTAGATAATTTATCCGTTCAACTACTTTAAACAATGTAATCAATGTACTGATCAACCATAGAAAGATAATCATATACAATTTCATAATAACACAAGATATGTTGACTAGGGAACCTCTTGAAAAGAGTAAACCCCAGTGGGAATGATGCCCACAAAATGATGGACTAATATGAAAGTTCCTTGTTAGAGGATGGACCCTGTTAGGAGTCTTATGAAATACATTCAATACATATAAATCCCTATTAGGAGATTTTGAATCCCTGTTAAAAGATTCTAACCCGGTTAAGAGTTTATGGAAGACAGAAGGACCCACTACCCAAACAGCTTCAAGGCAAGATCTTTGAACCCACTATCCAAAAGATCTTAGAATTATTCAATAGAATAATATGAAATATATTACCTCCTTCACACTATGCCAAAACCACACTCTCTGCTACACAAGATCACAATTCTAGATCTCTGTACTCTCAAGTCTTCCTTCATCACTGAATTAGCTCTTTTCTTCACTTCATGCATATCTTCGCATCTCAATCTTCATAGTACACATTACAACAAGGAAAAAATTCCTTCTTATATACCAAACTCAAATAATTACAAATGAGTTGGTCCTCAATTACAAAATAATAAATTCTACATGCTACACACAGAATTCACATAAAACTGTCATCTTCCAGATACTGTAACTTTCTCCAAACATATCCTTGAAGTTTTCACTATGAACCAAGTCATCATTAATGAGTCTCCAACATCCCTTTAACTATGCAAAATCAGATTCCATCCTAGCTAAGAGATATCCTCTGATTTTTGAACATCGCTTCACAGAAACACTGTCTAAACACTGCTCTCACCAAAATGCTCATAACTCTCACAAATGAATGAATTTTTTTTTGCGTTGTTAACCATAGGTTAATAACACACCAAAGAACATACCATCAACTATGCAAAAGCCAATCTACAATACAACATGTGTGCAAAAAAAAATTGTACCTACTTTCCTGCTAATATCCAGAATATCACTGTGTTGACATCAATGACAATCCAAGTCATGAATGCAACAAAGACTGCTACAGAATGACTACCAAAATACTTTGAATTCATTCCTAATAGGATTAGTGAAGATTCAAAAGAATGAAGATGACAGGCCCTTTTTCTGGTACTCTTTCATAATGTACATGTTTTTGTTTAAAGGAGCAAGTTATTTTGAACAAGAAATTGAATTAGTGAGACAGAAGGATGGTGAAGATATGCCAGTCCAATTATGGAGCCTCACAATGACCTGGGATAAGAAGGATCATATTTTCACTAATTTTGATAAATGTTTTGTAGCCAGACTTAGGATGTTGCTTGTATTAGACAACCCAAGAATCCCAACAGTATTGGCATAGCTTATTAGGCCAAATCAGTTTGCTAAGAATTTGAATATTGTAGACAATTCAGGAGATGTTATTTTCTACAATGTATCAACTGTCAGCAGGTTGTATGGTTTCAGGGGGACCCCTTTTATATTTCCCTATCAGGTACCCCTTAGGATTGGAATTGCAGAGTTCTTTAGGCAATTGGGAGATATTGAAGAGTGTGCCCTCACTGGAAAAGGCAAGGGAACTTTATTCCCAAATGTTACCATTGCCCATCAATTCATAATTACCAAGGGTCAATGGGTTTACATGGATAAAATCCTAGCTCCATACCATATGGCTACTATAATTGCCAGAACAACAGATCCAGAAGGCTTCTATAATGAAATGTTTAAGAAGAGAGCCAAGTGTGCCATGATTAACCATATTTTTAATTTCCCTAAAGATATTTTTAGGAATGTAGCAAAGTTGTAGGAACAAGAGGTTAGGAAAGAAAAATGGCTGGTATATAGGAAGACATTAGATTTTATCCAGCAATTTGATTTTGGATGGGATCCCCTAAAAAGCATAACTCCAATGGGGAAGAAAATAGATACTCTTATGAATTGTTTTTAGGGTATTTTTTAGACCCTAAATGAAAAGAAGGAAAAGGTTATGAAGGATGATCCAAAAAGGTAAACAATTTTTGAGCAAGCCTATATTTACAAAAGGGTTACCCCCAGGGAGGTACATGGTGCAAAAGAAGACTAGTTACAATGTTGTGATACCAGAGCAAAGCCAGCAAAAGCAAATAGATAAAAGGGATATCCCATCAACCTTAAAATAGGTTGGAAGACAAAAAGAGATTGTAGAGGTCCCTAATTCTCCTCATCCTCAAATGTTTGAGGATGTAATTAATTCTCCACCCCCATCAAAGAAACAAAGAGTGGAAGAAAGACCTACTCATGTTTAAAAAAAGTACTCTCCATCACAGTCTCCTCTAAGAATTTTTGATGACCAAGAGATTGTAGAACAAGTACAACAAGTAGATGCTCTAGGTCAAATCTTTATTACCTATGAAGAAGTAAATGAGGGAGTGCCAGAGCCACCAGTAGAATACAAGTTGGATTTAACAATAGGGGAATTGGTAGGTACATAATTGGACCCTATAATTAAGCAAGATTGTGAAGAGTTTTTGGTTAATGATACTTTTGTCAAAACTAGGGCCTTTATGCAATTTCTTTGGAAATTAAACATCAAAGAAATTTCAAGAAATCTATGAGAAGAAACATGAAGAGAATTCAAAGAAGGATATACAAGTCATAGAGGAAGAAGTGAAAATAGAGATGACTGCAAAATTTAAATAAATCACTCCAGAACAGGGAAGAGATATGGTAAAGGTATCAGGAGTGCTAATCCTCCCAGAATGGGATATAGCTAATGTAGTATTGTTTGATGCAATCAAAAAATAGACCACTCCTTTCCACAAAAATCTAGAGGAAGCAGAATAGGCTATTAAAGGAGTCAATTTTAGTGACAATCACCAAGCTTTGGTAATGTGGTCTTTAAGAAAGAATGAAAGTAACAAGGGAAAACAAATTGTCAAAGATGACCTTTCAGGGAGTCTAATTGTAAGGAGGGTTACCAATACTTCTTTGGTGGAAGCATTAGGTATGGTAATGGCCACAACACAATTAACAACAAAAGTGGCAGAAAAGGAAGCTAAAGAGAAGGAAGAGCTCACTGTAAAATTGGAAACAGTTTTGAAGGTTTATGGTGAGATGAAACAAGGGATTCTTGAGAGAGATATTCTAATTGTAGACTTCAAAAAGAGATTGGGAGAGCATGGCCCAATAAAATTATCAAAGAAAATGCAGATAGCTTCCTCCCTTGCTAGGCCTTCCTCATCAAGCCCTATTGTTGAACTTCCTCCTTCCCCTTTTCCTCCTTCCATAGACGAGGAGGACATTGATCAGAAAGTAAAGGATAGGTTAGATAAGAAGATAAAAGATGTTGTTTCACATTTTGTTGCAAAGGTGAGGCCTAAAGAAATATACAACTTTGCAAAACAATTGGCAGACATCTTAGCATTTTTTCAGAAAGATGTGGCTATTGTGGACAAGATTTTGGAAAGATGGTCTGCAAGAAAAGATAGTCTGAGGTCATTTTTTGATCAAAATAAGGATAAATGTATTGTGAATATAGAGCTAACAAACACTTATAGGTTTGTTAAGGATCTTTTTAACTTTGAGGTAAATAGGTAGAGTATAAGAAGAAGGTCATAAATCTTAAGGGTAAGATATTTGCAAGATGATTTCCAAATTTTTTCTAGTCTTATTAAGGTAGATGGGATAATCAAAGATAAAGATCAATGGACGAAGAAAATAGATAGACAAGTATTGTCTAAAGTAGATTCCATTTTATGTATAGATGATAATACCCCATTCATAAAATTTGTTGAGCTCCTTTAGGATGCTAGGATACACTTTGCCAATGTAAGAATAGAGGTTCACCAGTTGGTTGCTGAATGGAAAAAATTATCACCAAAGAAAGATGAGGTCCTTGCCTTTCATTGGCCAAGTGAAGAAACCTACATGACTTGGGAATCAACATATCTTTCAGAAGGTTTAGAAGAAAAGGCATCAAATGAAGAAGTGGCAGGTGTTATTGCTCCAAACCCTTAAAGATCAAAGTAAACAAGGACAAAGATGTTAAGCAGTTATCATAGGTACGGACATGACACCTGGCCAAATTTGAACTACCCTTGGGAGTTGTTACAAGATTTTGGCGCTCATCCTAACAATCCATTTTGAGGATTTGTAACAAGAAAAGGAGGAAGAAGAATAGAATGCACTTGGCACCTAATCCAGAGTTTGAGGGGGAGCATGTCCAAACAAAGGATGATGTAGGTTAGCCTATAATGGTGGTCATCATTCATGCAAAAAATTTAGCAACTGCTTTGAAATATCCTTAGACAAAGGTGTCACCTACAAAATTATTGAGAAATAGATATTTGTAATCTGTAGTTGCAAAAAAAAAATTTCAGTTTGTAATCTTGTTTTTAGTGCAAGATCTTTTAACAACCATCTGAAGCTTGTTGCATCCTTTCAAGGATTCCAAGATGGCTGATTAGTATATATAGCAAGTTTTTTCTCATTTGAAAGGGGGTTGAAAATACTCTGTAAAAGAAGCATTCTGAATACAAAACTTATTTTCTAAGGAAGTAAGAAGATATTGTACCAAAGCATTTTGACCATTAATACAAAATATTGGAGCTCTGTTACTAATATTTTGTTGTCTCTATGTATGGAATGTTTTAGTTTTTATTGTGTTTAAACTGTAAGGCTTTTTTAAATACATTATTCACAAGGTGAATATAGGGGTTAAGCTTAAGTTTCTTTTAAGGAAAGAGTAAAATCTTAAGGGAGATCTCTATGAATTAAAATATCCATGTCTAAATTTGATGACAGTGGTAGGAATTAAAAGGATGGGGTGTTAGGCATGTCATTTGAGTTTCAGTATACGTGTTTTGATAGATATATTTGGAGGTAGGATTTGACTCTGACTCCCAAGTGGATAAGGCACTGGTTTAGGATCCATTTACACTTATTTGTCACCCAAGATATGAACAATTAATTCATTTTACTTTATCTGTACAACCTTAATCTAAACTACTCTATGACAAGTTCATAGATGTATATTGTAATGCTTTATAGAAGCACTAAATGAGGTTAGCCTTCCTTGAGTTCAACTCTAAAAAGAAGAAGGATGAATATCCTTAAACCATTGTTTCATGTTGCTTCTTTCATGATTTCTATCATAATATTGTGTATCAGGATAATTTGGGCCATACTCAGAGTTCTCTCATCCTATTAAGCTATGTTTGAAAGCAAGGATAGAGTAGTGAAGGTGCTAGTTCACAATTTAGAGCTCAATCAAACAGTGAATTGACATAGGTACACTCACCTGAGTATTCATACTCAAAGTGAAGAAGGTTTTCTAACCTTAATACCTTAGTGTTTGCATTTTTCTAGATTATGTCCATTGGGATTATATGAGTATTTTATAATCTATAGATTTGAGCACTAACAAAATTGGTGACTATGTTGGGGAGTTCTAAATAGCTTGCAATAGGTTAGTGCAAATCCTGTCTATTGTGCATTTGTAGACCAACATAAAATAATTTGATTCCTACTTCATAGTGGGTGGTGACTCTAAAAACTTGTGTTAACAGTTGCTAATAGTTGCAAAATTTTTCTAAAATTCTCATGATATACCATGAGTCGACCAAGATACACTAGGTCTTAATAGAAGGATCACCCAGAAGATAATATGGGTGATGAGCCCCATACACCAAGTAGGAAGCAATGGTCTAGGAGAGGTCAGAATAATGCTAGTTCCCAAGGCCCTTCTTGAGAAAGATCTCATGTCCCACTTCCTCATGAATCTTCCTCCTCTTCTAATGATCCTAAACATGTCAAGAGGGTCATGCAAAGTGTGAATATGTAGAAAGAAGTAATCACAGAGGTCACAGAAGTATGTTATTTCCCTGCGAGAGAAACCCTAGAACAACCAGAAGAAACCTCTGCTACTGAAACTACTTCTTATGATTCTGAGAAGTTGAGAGAAGAAGTGATTTCTTTGAGAAAGAAAGAGCTTGAACAACTTGCTGAGATTTCCAATAGGGTGAAAGTGAGGGAACAACAAATCTATGATTTTCTCATAGAGAGGTAGGAACTTCTCAAGAGAACCAAGAAAAATGAGACCCAGGTTAGTGATCTAAACCAAGATGTTCAAGGTTTAGATAAGGACTTGTTTGGTGATATGGAAGATTTGAGAAAGCAGGCTTAGGATACTAGACCTAAAAAAGGTGAATTTGAGGGAACAGGCCATGTCCTAAGGCAATGGAATCCCTCTAAAATCTAGAGAAATAAGGAGATTAAAATTGCTACCAAATCAATCCCTCATAAGGGAAAACAAAAATTGGTGAGTGTAAATATTAATGAGCCCAAGAAAATTATGGCTCCTCCTAATGTACCTTCTCAAACAAGTATAGACTTGGAGAAGGCTAGAAAAGCAAAGGAAGATTTGGCTATTCAACTGGAGAAACTTGAGTTGGAGGCTACTGCTGATGAAATGAAGAGGAAGATTGCCTTCCTACATGCTAACATGAACACATCTACTAGTAGCTCTATCCCTATTACCATAGGAACAACTCCACCCATTCAAGCCAATACTTCACTTCCAAATGCTCAAGCCTTTCACCCTGGACAAATTTTACCTAGACCAGTTCCTAATCAAGTTCCTCTTATAGCTAGTGGTACAGTGGGAACTGTACCCTGTCAAAGTGTTGCAACTACCACTCTCACTCAACCAAATATCCAAAGAAGACCAGTTCATTTGGATAGATATAGGCCTTTAATTTTTGATGGTATTCCTAGTCAACCTAATGTTGTCCCCAATGAAATTAGAAAGAAGATCCCATTATTCACTAGGAATAATGTTATCACCTGTGAAGAGAATCTGAAGTTTTTCATAGATAAGGTCAATGATTATGAGATTGAACATGAAGATGTCATAATGAAGCTCTTTGTTCAATCATTGATTGAGGATGCCCGGGAGTGGTACAGTGGTCTACCTGAGAATAGTATTACATCTTGGGAAGAATTTGTCAGATGCTTTAAAGAGAAAGATGCAGAACATGTGAACTCTAGCTACATGCTCAATGAGTTCAATAATATCAAGAAACACTATAATGAGAGCATGTCAGAGTTTAATAGCCGATTCCAAAAGGCTATGTATAAACTGTTCCAAGTATTGAGGCTAGATGATGGAGTCTACATGACAACTTATTTCAACTCTATGGATGGTAAGATGTCTTACCTCTTGAGAGATAAGAATCCCCATACCCTTAGGGATTCTTTTAAGTTGGCCATAAATATTGAGAGTAACCGAAAGGCATCTGGCCAAATGTATAAAAGGGATGAAGGTAGACTGTGCAAAGAAACCAAGCCACAACCTACAAGGCCATCCAAAGAAGAGGACATAATGGCCAAAGGACCTGGTAACACCAAATATTTCCCAGCAAGGTTTTATAAAGGTGGTAGAAAATTTCAAGATGTGAGACCTCCTTATCAAAGTCAGGACAAGGCCCCTAATTTGAGGGATATGCCTTACAAAACAAACTGGAAAGATGGGAGGCCTGTTCCTGATAATAGTGAACCTCAAAAGGGAAGAGACACACTAGATCCTCTAAGAAAAAACACAACACACAATGTGGAAAATACCCCTTGGTGTGTGGCATGTAATATTCCCCACTCACCATTCCAGTGTGTTATTGCTCAAGCCTTGGGAGAAGAGGCTAATGACTTCTGTGTAGGAGATTATGAAGAATTTGAAAAGCCTACCATTAACATGTTTACTACTGAACTAATGGGGGACCTTGAGTCCTCAGATGATGAAGCTATTTGCCTAGATGTTGATCATAAGAGAAAAATTTTCTCTGATTATGAGAAAAAAATATTTACTCACTCTAATCATGAGGAATTTGATAATAATGATTATAAAACTCATATGGTAGAATCAGGATCAAATGAGAAATAGTGGAGAAAGCCCAATGAAGAAGAAATCAAAAACCTAACTATGGCTGCCATAACACAAGAAAGATCCTCATACAATTTGAGGAATAGAAAGGTGGATAATGAGGAGGGAGTCCCCAGATCAGTGTTTGTCAAGAGAAACTCTCAAGATAAGGATTCCCAAAAGCCCAATGTTGTAAATAGTAAGGATTAAGGGCTTGTGAGTAAAAAAAAGGAGGAAGTTATTATTGACAAGGTGAAGAAGAGAATTGGTAAGTCAAAGGATCACTCTGATTCTTGTATAGATTCCCCTACTTTTGATATGAGACATGCCTTGTCCTAGATGAAGGTCTCTATCCCTTTGCTTGAGATGCTTAAAATAGAGGAGCATAAGGCAGCAGCCTTGGCTCTTATAAATGAGCAGAGATCTGTGCTTGCTTTACAAGAGAAAGGGAATTCCATGGAGAAGCCTATTTCAATTCATGACATCTTTGATGTGTGCGTTGGGACAATTGTGACACAAGAACCTTCCTCTATCAACCCTTTCTATGTGACTTTGATTGTGAATAATTTGTTATCAAAAAATTGTATGATAGATTCTAGTGCTGCCACAACTATGATGCCCTACCATGTAATGAAAGAACTAGGGTTGTAGGTTGACACTTCTAATGGCAGGTGTTATGCAATGAACAATAGGGTAGTACTTTTTGTAGGGACCCTAGTTGGAATTGAGGTCAAATTTGCTGCATTCCCAGAGGCCACATATAAAATGGATGTGATTGTTGTGGACACAAAGCCTCATTATGGCATGTTACTATCAAGATAGTGGGCTGCAATAGTAGGTGGAAAATTAGAGTTGGATTTGTCATATGCCACTATTCCAATCAATGGGACTAAGGTAAAGTTGTACAGGGAACCCCGTTCCTCAGTGATGTTGGAAATGGTTGCTCTGGAGGATCTAAATTGTTTTATAGATATTGACATGAGCAATTTTGTGATTGAAGAGGCAGTACCTCAAATGAAGAATACAGATCCAATTTTGGATGAGTTGGTATTGCAAAAGGATGGCCTATGGAAAATGTTCTTTGATGGTGGATGCTCCAAGGAAGGATCAGGAGCTGGTGTTGTATTCATTTCCCCATCAGGTACTACATTCAAATACTCTTTCTTGTTAAATTTTTAGTGTACAAATAACACTCTTGAGTATGAGGCTCTGATACTGGGATTAGATGTGGCCATAAAACATGGTATTAAATCTTTAAAAGTTCATGGTGATTCCTAGTTGATTTTAGCCCAAGTGAGATCTCAGTATGCTTCTAAAGATGCAAAAATCAAGTTGTACAAACATGTTGTGTGGGATAGATTGTAGTTTTTTGAAGCTTTCAATTTTCTTTGGGTAGAGAGGTCTAATAATATCATGGTAGACTTCCTTGCTAATGTTTCCCTAAAAAACAATGATATTACTCTCTCTAGTGTCTCCATGCTAGAAATCAAAACTAGGCCTGCAGTGCCTAATAATGTATACAATTGGCAAGTTTTTGAGGATGACCTTGATATCCTTAGGTTCATTCAAGGCCTTGATCAATATGATGGTCAGCAAATAGATTTCAATGAGATATAGTAGTGTGTGGAAGGAAAAGAATGCATCATGGGGAATGAGATAGTGCAATTACCATCCAACCACATACCTAAAGGGTTAGTACAATTGGAGGGGATGTTTAAAATAAATGATGGTTTTTTGTCCCAAAATTCTAACATCAAAATGGAAGACTTAGAGGAAATAAACCTAGGATCTAAAAATTTCCCCTAGATGGTATACATTGGCAAGAAACTAAGCAGAGAGATCAGAGGAAATCTAATCAAGCTTTTGAAAAGATATAAGCATGTATTTGCTTGGTCCTATGATGACCTCAAACATTATAGGGCTGATCTATTTCAGCATGAAATCCATCTAAAGGAGGAAACAAGGCCTTTTAGACAAAAGCAGAGACCCACTAACCCTTTACTAGCCACTAAGATGCAGGTTGAGTTGACAAAACTGAGAGATGCTGGTATCATTGAACCAATTAGGCACTCAACTTGGGTTTCAAACCTTGTACCGGTAAGGAAAAAGAATGGTGACATATGACTTTGTGTTGATTTTAGGAACCTAAATGTGGCTTCACTCAAGGATAATTATGGATTGCCAAATATGGAGGCCATGCTGCATAGGGTGACTGGATGTGAACTCTTGTCAATGATGGATGGTTTCTTAGGGTATAATCAAGTGCTGGTCAGAGAATTAGAGAAATTTAAGATAGCCTTTACAACCCCATGGGGAACATATGTATATGTTTGCATGCCCTTTGGTCTAAAAAATTTTGGAGCAACTTTTCAGAGAGCAATGGATGTTGCATTTGAGGAGTTGATCAATGTTTTAATGGTTGTTTATCAGGATGATCTCACTGCTTATTCCAAGAAAGCTGATGATCATTGTTCCCATTTGGAAAAGGTCATTCTTAAGGCCTTAGAATTTGGTGTGTCCCTGAATCCTAGAAAATGTCAATTTGTAGTGACAGAAGGGAAATTACTTGGACACATAGTGTCAAGAGAAGGGGTTAGGATTGATCCTGAAAGAGTAGAGGCAATTAACAAGGTCCCTCCACCAAAGAACGTAAAGGGTGTGTAGTCATTCTTGGGTTAGATTAATTTTATAAGGAGGTTTATTGCTAACTTTTCAGAATTGGTCAAACCCATAGTGAAGTTCCTTAAGAAGGAAGTGAAGTTTGATTGAAACCTTGAAGCTCAACAAGCTTTTGAAAGAATCAAACAAGCAATTCAAGAGGCCCCAGTTTTGGTGTCACCTAATTACTTGAAACCATTTTCTCTATTTTCTTTTGCATCTTTTCATACTATTGCAGCTATCCTTTTACAAAAGGATCAAGAAGGATATGAGCATCCTATAGCCTTTTACAGCAAATCATTACAATCTACTGAATTAAATTATGAACTAATGGAAAAGAAAGCCTATGCCCTTTTAAAGGTAGTCAAAGCTTTCAGACCATATCTGGTTTGTGGAAAGGTTAGTGCTTATGTACCTCATGCTGTAGTAAAGGATATCCTAACATGAAGTGAAGTCATAGGAAAGAGGTGTAAATGGATAAATAGGATTCAAGAGTTTGACCTTGAAATTCACATTACCAAATTGGTAAGAGGATTGGGACTTACTAAGTTAATAACTGAGGAAAATATGGACCTTGTCCAGGTAAATAATGTTGCTACTAATATTGATATGATTACTAGTATTGAAATGCAACCCTGGTACAAGGATGTTATTTATTTTATTAAAAATGCTAAGTGTCCACCTGAATTGAATGTTAATCAAAGGAGTCTGAGATTGCAAGCTCACAGATATGTGCTGATCCAGGGTGATTTGTACTGGAAAGATAATGATGTATTCTACTCTTTTGTCTGGATAAGCACCAATCAGAGAAAGTGTTGAAGGAAATGCACTTTGGAATGTGTGGAGGACATCATTCTACTTGGTCAATAGCTCATAAAATCTTAAGGGTAGGATACTATTGGCCTGTATTGTTCAAAGACACTCATTCTTA
The DNA here is from genome assembly GCA_027943335.1 of Chamaecyparis obtusa. Lineage (NCBI taxonomy): Eukaryota > Viridiplantae > Streptophyta > Pinopsida > Cupressales > Cupressaceae > Chamaecyparis > Chamaecyparis obtusa. The sequence continues at coordinate 217,767 of BSBK01006128.1, read as the reverse complement.
TGTAAGAAAATATGAACCTTGTCAAAGGTTTTAGAAAAAATTGAAGTTTTCAAGTGCACTCTTATTGAACCATGTTGTTGCAAAAGCTCCTTTTGCAATGTGGGGTATGGATTTTATTGGAGAGTTGTCTGAGAAGTCTAGTGGGGGACATAGTCACATTTTGGTGGATACTGATTATTTCACCAAGTGGATTGAAGCCATTCCAACAAAAAGGGCAACTAGTGTTGTTGTGATTGAGTTTCTGAGGAACAATATAATCACTACATTTGGTGTCCCTATTAAATTGGTTGTTGACAATGCTATGAGTTTTAGGTCATAGGAGATTACTAATTTTTATTCAGAAATGGGCATAGTATTGTCTTACTCATCCCCTTATCATCCACAGGCCAATGGACAGGCTGAATCCAGCAATAAGAGTATTTTGTAGATTTTGAAGAAAACCCTGGAAAAGAATAAGAGAAGTTGGCATGTGAAAATAAAGCTAGCCCTATGGGCTGATAGAATTTCTAAGAAGAGAGCTACAGGGAAGTCCCCTTTTGAAATGGTATATGGTGCAAAATCAAGGTTGCCAGTCAATAATTTCCTTCCAATCTATAAGTTTATGCAAGAAGAGGACATGGAAATCAGTGATCCATTGCAAGATAGAATGGTTAAGCTAATTGAATTGGATGAGATTAGAAGGGAAGGACAAAGAGAGAATGTGAAACTGCAGAAAAAAATGAAATATCTCTTTGATAAGAGAGCAACTGTGAGAAAATTCCAGCCTAGTGATATGGTTCTCCAATGGAATGCCAGGGCTGAAGATAACGGGAAGCATAACAAAATTGAGTCTTTATGGATGGGACCTTCTATTATTCATCAAACCCATGGTAAGGACTCATATTTTCTACAAAATTTGGATGGTGAAGAGCAGGAATTGCCAGTGCATGGATAGTTCCTAAAATTTTTCTTCAATTAATTCTTTTTCCATGCACAGTAGGCTTGTATATCTGTATAGGTGTGTTTGTTTCTATTATCTGTTTGTTTCCTATTTTAGGTTAAGGTTTTTTGGTCTGCCTTCCAGAGATTCATAATTTCTTGCTATGATCTTGCAATCAAGCATCCTTAGATAGAGCCACTATTGGGTATATTCTTAATTTTTTGAGGTTTTTGTCCAGATGTTGGTTTAGTCCTCTAGTTTGTGAAGTTTTCCTAGGTCTAGGTGTCAGAATTTCTTCAAAATTGTCATAACCAAGTTAAAAAATCCTTACCCTAGGTCTTGTCCTTGAAGAATTTTGAATTCATGTCAAAACCCTAAAATGTCTATCATTTTCAAATAAACCTTAAGTCATTCTCTTCATTTCTATTTGAACATTACTTTTTAAGTCACTTAAGTTCATTGAAGAGCACATGCATTTATTTTTTCACATGGGGGTTATATCTTTTTTCCCTAAGTCTAGAAACCTGGTGATATAAATAATATATCCTATGCCCTAATTACCTTATATTCTAATGTTTTGGTTTTCATTCAACTGTGAATCTTTAAAGAAGATCTAACAGCGGTCATGTGTTCACATGGAATTTTTCCAAGCCATGTGAACATGCAAAATAGCCATTGATTTTATAATGAAGCTTGATGCGGAAACAAAGTGGGACCACTGACAAGTATTTCACAAGCGGCGGCCTTTTATTTGTAAAGGATAGTGGGGCCAGTGGTAGAGGAATCTCTAGAGTTTGAAAAGTAATAAGGGGAAGATCGAACAACTATCATATAATCACATGGGATCTTAGAGGCCTATGTGATCATGCGACAAACCATCAATCTTGCATAAAGCCAAGCATAATTCTCAAGTGGGACATTTGACAGATGTACATGAATAGCATTTTCTCATTAGCTAATATCAGTAGGATCGGTGTCAGTTTTTGCATATGGTTTTTCCTTGATGGGTTGTTAATACTTGCTGATGTGGAGGATGTTAGCAGACACCAGTGATTGGAAAGAAAGAAAGTACATGACAACTTGCTAGGTGTTGCAATCATGGATTTTCTTTATTGACAAAGGTGAAGTGGGACCAGCAACTTGAAGAAAGATAATGATGGTGATTGATGCTAACAGGTTTTTGCATGTTCACATAAGCTTCTTTCAAGCTATGAGATTATGCGAACAACATTTTGTCTTAATGGTGAAAGTTATAAGAGACTGCCATAAATAGAGAGATAAAGTGACGACTAGTCTTATGTTCACATGAGTAATTTTCATGCTATGTGATCATGTGATAGGCTGTTAGATCATCTGCTAATGAGGATCGACTATTCTAATTCAAACTGGAGATAAAGTGATGCAAATTTGAAGTTTCCCATTGAGAAGTGATAGTTCATTCTTTCAGAGGAGTACTTGTTGAATCATGCTAAATAAATTGTTGAAATGACTACTTTAATTACCAATATATTAGAATTCCACGCACTCTCAAAAGCACAAAGAGATCAAAAATTTTTAGAGACTCAAGCATGAAGAATTACGAGGACTAGCTGCTATCTCCCAGTGGTTTCCCAAAAAAAGGTTGGTGAAATACTTTTGTGAATTGCTTGCCTACTAAAAGAATCATTGTTCTGTAATTTATCTATCTTGCAAAGGTTTCTTTTAAAGATAAACCCTAAAAATGGCACCAAGGAAAGAATTGTCTAGTAAAATTGAGTATAGTGAAAGAGGTTTGCATGAGGATTTGTTGCAATTACTTCTCAGCTCTACTACTAACCCAGTGAAAACCAAGAGTTTGATTCCCAAAGATCCTAGGGTAAAAGTAGTGGAGGGTTTATATGACACATCAAATTTTATTAGAGAGGCCAAAATTGGTACAATCAATGCAAGTGGTGACTCTGATATCACTGGATTGGAGTTATTCAAAGTAGGTTTTAGTCAGAGAAATGCCCCTCACCCTACAAGAAATATATGGCAGTCTGACCTAGGAAAAATTATGGTACCAGGTGTCTTTTTAGATGTGGATTTGATGATCTGGGTTGCAAAGAGTTATGAACCAATCACTAGAGAGGTTCGGGATGCAAAGGGAATACTACTGATTAAAATTTCTACTGAAGAGATTAGGAAGGTCTTCAAGTTAAGTGAATCCTTAGACAGCTTAGAGAATATTGATTTTGAAGAGCTAAGGCAAGTGTATGATGCACAAAGGAACTATTTCAGAGGCAAATTGTTGAAGTATTTCTACACCAAAATTGGAAAAATGGTTATTATGGGACAGAACACTTAGGAGCCTTTTAAAATAGAATATTTTGATCCCAGAGCTAAGGGTGCATATTTTTCATTATGTCAGGTTTTTGGAGAGGATGTTAGTGAAAGGATGCCAATACACTTGATGTGCATGGTGATCCAAATTCTACATGCACATATATCTATTACTTTTGATTTTGCTCCTTTTATTGCTGAATTAATCCATAATGGATTAGTTAAGATTCAAAAGAATGAAGATGACAGGCCCTTTTGCTGGTAGTCTTTCATAATGTACATGTTTTTGTTTAAAGGAGGAAGTTATTTTGAACAAGAAATGGAATTAGTGAGATAGAAGGATGGTGAAGATATGCCAGTCCAATTATGGAGCCTCACAATGACCTGGGATAAGAAGGATCATAGTTTCACTAATTTTGATAAATGTTTTGTAGCCAAACTCAGGATGTTGTTTTCCTTAGACAACCCAAGAATCCCAATAGTATTGGCATAGCTTATTAGGCCAGATCAGTTTGCTAAGAATCTAAATATTGTACACAATTGGGGAGATGTTATTTTCTACAATGTATCAATTGTCATCAGGTTGTATGGTTTCAGGGGGACCCCTTTTATATTGCCCTATCAGGTACCCCTTAGGATTGGAATTGTAGAGTTCTTTAGGCAATTGGGAGATATTGAAGAGTGTACCCTCACTAGAAAAGGCTAGGGAACTTTATTCCCAAACGTTACCATTGCCCATCAATTCATAATTACCAAGGATGGATGGGTTTACATGGATAAAATCCTAGCTCCATACCATATGGCTACTGTAATTGCTAGAACAACAGATCCAGAAGGTTTCTATAATGAAATGTTTAAGAAGAGAGCCACGTGTGCCATGATTAACCATATTTTTAATTTCCCTAAAGATATTGTTAGGAATGTAGCAAAGTTGTAGGAACAAGAGGTTAGGAAAGAAAAATGGCTGCTATAGAGGAAGACATGAGATTTTATCCAGCAATTTGATTCTAGATGGGTTCCCCTGAAAAGCATAACTCCAATGGGGAAGAAAATAGATACTCTTATGAATTGTTTTCATGGTATTTTTCAAACCCTAAATGAAAAGAAGGAAAAGGTTATGAAGGATGATCCATAAAAGGCTAAAAAATTGGTGAGTAAGCCTATATTTGCAAAAGGGTTACCCCTAGGGAGGTACATGGTGCAAAAGAAGACTAGTTACAATGTTGTGATACCAGAGCAAAGCCAGCAAAAGCAAATAGATAAAAGGGATATCCCATCAACCTTACAACAGGTTGGAAAACAAAATGAGATTGTACAGGTCCCTGATTCTACTCATCCTCAAACTTTTGAGGATTTAATTGATTCTCCACCCCCATCAAAGAAACAAAGAGTGGAAGAAAGACCTACTCGTGTTGAAAAAGAGTACTCTCCATCATAGTCTCCTATAAGAATTTTTTATGACCAAGAGATTACAGAACAAGTAAAACAATTAGATGCTCTAGGTCAAATCTTTATGACCTATGAAGAAGTAAATGAGGGAGTGCCAGAGCCACCAGAAGAACCCAAGTTAGATTTAATAGTAGGGCAATTGGTAGGTACAAAATTGGACCCTATAATCAAGCAAGCTTGTGAAGATTTTTTGGTTGATGATACTTTTGTCAAAACAAGGGCCTTTATGCAATTTCTTTGGAAATTAAACATCAAACAATTTCAAGAAATCTGTGAGAAGAAACATGAAGAGAATTTAGAGAAGGATTTACAAGTCATAGAGGAAGAAGTGAAAATAGAGATGACTACAAAATTTAAACAAATCACTCCAGAATAGGGAAGAGATATGGTAAAGGTATCAGGAGTGCTAATCCTCCCAGAATGGGATATAGATGATGCAGTAGTGTTTGATGTAGTCAAAAAATAGACTACTCCTTTCCACAGAACTCCAGAGGAAGCAGAACAGGCTATTAAAGGAGCCACTTCCAGTGACAATCACCAAGCTTTGGTAATGTGGTCTTTTAAGAAAGAATGAAAGTAACAAGGGAAAACAAATTGTCAAAGATGACCTTTTAGGGAGTCTAATTGTATGGAGGGTTACTGATACTTCTTTGGTGGAAGCATCAGGTATGGTAATGGCCACAACACAATTAACAACAAAAGTGGTAGAAAAGGAAGCTAAAGAGAAGGAAGAGCTCACTATAAAATTGGAAACAGTTTTGAATGTTTATGGTGAGATGAAATAGGGGATTCTTGAGAGAGATATTCTGATTGAAAACTTAAAAAAGAGATTGGGAGAGCATGGCCCAATACAATTATCAGAGCAAATGCAGATAGCTTCCTCCCCTGCTGGGCCTTCCTCATCAAGCCGTATTGTTGAACTTCCTCCTTCCCCTTTTCCTCCTTCCATAGATGAGGAGGACATTGATCAGAAAGTAAAGGATAGGTTAGATAAGAAGATAAAATATGTTTCACATTTTGTTGCAAAGGTGAGGCCTAAAGAAATATACAAATCTACAAAACAAATGGCAGATGTCTTAGCATTTTTTCAGAAAGAGGTGGCTACTGTGGACAAGATTTTGGAAAGATGGTCTGCAAGAAAAGATAGTCTGAGGTCATTTTTTGATCAAAATAAGGATAAATGTATTGTGAGTATAGAGCTAACAAACACTTATAGGTTTGTTAAGGATCTTTTTGACTTTGAGGTAAATAGGCGGAGTATAAGAAGAAGGTCAGAAATCTTAAGGGTAAGATATTTCCAGAATGATTTCCAAATTTTTCCTAGTCTTATTAAGGCACAAGGGGTAATGAAAGATAAATATCAATAGATGGAGAAAATAGATAGACAAGTATTGTCTAAAGTAGATTCCATTTTATGTACAGATGATAATACCCCATTCATACAATTTGTTGAACTCCTTCAGGATGCTAGGATACACTTTGCCAATGTAAGAATAGAGGTTCACTAGTTGGTTGTTGAATGGGACAAATTATCACTAAAGAAAGATGAGGTCCTTGCCTTTCATTGGCTAAGTGAAGAAACCTACATGACTTGGGAATCAACATATCTTTTAGAAGGTTTAGAAGAAAAGGCATCAAAGGAAGAAGCGGTAGGTGTTAGTGCTCCAAATTGTTGAAGATCAAAGTAAACAAGGAAAAAGATGTTAAGCAGTTATCATAGGCATGGACATCACACCTAGCCAAAGTTGAATAATCCATGGGAGCTGTTATAAGATTTTGGCACTCATCATAACAATCCATTTTGAGGATTTGTAACAAGAAAAAGAGGAAGAAGAATAGAATGCACTTGGCACCTGATCCAAAGTTTGAGGGAGAGCATGTCCAAACAAAGGATGATGTAGGTTAGCCTGTAATGGCAGTCATCATTCATGCAACAAATTTAGCAACTGCTCTGAAATATCCTTCGACAAAGGTGCCACCTGCAAAATTATTGAGAAATAGATATTTGTAATCTATTGTTGCAAACAAATTTTTTCAGTTTGTAATCTTGTTTTTTGTGCAAGATCTTTTAACATCCATCTAAAGCTTGTTGCATCCTTTCAAGGATTCCAAGATGGCTGATTAGTATATATAGAAAGTTTTTGCTCATTTGAAAGGGGGTTGAAAATACTCTGTAAAAGAAGCATTCTGAATACAAAACTTATTTTCTAAGGAAGTAAGAAGATATTGTACCAAAGCATTTTGACCATTAATACAAAATATTGGAGCTCTGTTACTACTATTTTGTTGTCTTTACGTATGGAATGTTTTAGTTTTTCTTGTGTTTGAACTACAAGGATTTTTTAAATAAATTATTCACAAGGTGAATATAGGGGTTAAGCTTAAGTTTCTTTTAAGGAAAGAGTAAAATATTAAGGGAGATCTCTATGAATTAAAATATCCATGTCTAAATTTGATGACAGTAGTAGGAATTAAAAGGATGGGGTGTTATGCATGTCATTTGAGTTTTAGTATACTTGTTTTGATAGATATATGTGGAGGTAAGATTTGACTCTGACTCCCAAGTGGATAAGGCACTGGTTTAGGATCCATTTACACTTATTTTCCACCCAAGATATAAACAATTAATTCATTTTACTTTATCTATACAACCTTAATTTGAAATACTCTATGACAAGTTCATAGATGTATATTGTAATTCTTTATAGAAGCACTAAATGAGGTTAGCCTTCCTTGAGTTCAACTCTAAAAAGAAGAAGGATGAATATCCTTAAACCATTGTTTCATGTTGCTTCTTTCATGATTTCTATCATAATATTATGTATCAGGATAATTTGGGCCATACTCAGAGTTCTCTCATCCTATTAAGCTATGTTTGAAAGTAAGGATAGAGTAGTGAAGGAGCTAGTTCACAATTCAAAGCTAAATCAAAAAGTGAATTGACATAGGTACACCCGCCCAAGTATTTATACTCAAACTAAAGAAGGTTTTCTAACCTTAATACCTTAGTGTTTGCATTTTGCTAGATTATATCCATTGGTAATAATCTGTAGATTTGAGCACTAACAATACCCACTTTGTTCCTATAACATTTTTGTTATCAGGTCTCGACACCAAATTTCAAGTATCATTCTTCTTAATTTGGTCAATTTCTTCATTCATTGCTTGTATCCAGTCTTCATTCTCCAATGCTTCTTTAGTTGTTTTCAATTCAAATTCACATAATAGAAATGTTGGATCCTTAGTCTTACTTCTGGTCTGGATTCCAGTGTCTTTGTCTCCAATTATCTTTTTAGGCTTATGATGTCTTCTCACATATTTTTCCAAAACAGGTTCAGCTGTTCTCTCCTCTATTTCATCATGTTCCTTAATAAGATTATCAAATTCAACTTTAGAATGCTTGGCAACCTCTTCGTGATAGTCAACAACATTTTCTTTTAGCTTAGCATGTTCTTGTTCTCTCTTAGCACTATTTTTCTGACGCCTGACAACTTCTATCTGTCGCTCGACATCTTCTATTTGTCGCTCAACATTGCTTACCCAAGACTTGAATTCAAGTGCAAGTTGTTTACTTGCCTCTTCTTATTCTTCAATGTACATAAAAGATCTATAATCTTCTAGTTCTCTTTTACTGTCAGCTTCATTTCTTTATGCATGCTCATCAATTTTAACATTCACACTTTCCACAATTTTGTTAGTGCTAGAGTTCAAACACTTATAAGCTTTACTTTTTGTGGAGTACCCTAGGAATATGCCTTCATCACTCTTAGCATCAAAATTTCCACTCCTAGTGTCTTTTAATATATAGTACTTACTTCCAAAGATTCTAAAGTATTTAACACTCAGTGCATGTCCATGCCATAATTCATAATGTGTCAGATTTGTACCTTTCTTGATTTGTACCTAGTTAAGAGGGTAGACAGTAGTGCTTATAGCTTCTTTCCAATATTTCTATGCCACATTATTTTCAATCATCAATGTCCTTGCACAATCCAAGATAGATCTATTTCTCCTTTTTGCTATACCTTTCTGTGGAGGTGTTCTAGGTGCAAACATCTATCTTTTAATTCCTCTATCATTGCAAAATAGATTAAATTCATTTCATGTAAATTGTCCACCTTGGTTAGATCTAAGACATTTCAGGTTCCTACCTGTCTCTTTTTCAACCTTAGCCAAATACCACTTAAAATATTGAAAAGCTTCAAATTTTTCTTTTAGAAACATCACATGCATCATCCTAGTATGATCATCAACAAATAAGATAAAGTGTCTAGCACCACAGTAACTTTGTACACCCATAGGTCCATAAAGGTTAGTATGAACCAACTCTAAAATGTTTGTAGAAGTAAAGGATTTTCTCTTGAAACTTGACTTTGTCATTTTTCCTAACTAGCATTCCTTGCACATCACATTCTCAGGTTTGTTCAATCTAGGTAGACCTCTTACCTTTTTCTTCTTACTTATCTCTACCAGATTGTCAAAGTTAACATGACACATCATTTTATGCCAAAACCAAATATCATCAAGTTGTGCAATCAAACATGTTTCTTTAGATAGGTCAAGATAGAACAAATTACCTCTAGTCTGATCTCCACTTCCAATCAGTTCTCCAGTAGCATTAAATATTTTAGCTTACTTGTGATCAAATTCCACTCGGTAACTAGTTTTGTTAAGCTGAGCAACACTTAACAAATTGTAATTAAGACCTTCAACACAATATTCATTTTCACAAGATATCTTATCAGTTAGTTTAATCAAAACTTTTCCTCTAACAAGACATGGTGCATCATTACCAAAATTTACACTTTTACCTATGTAATGATGTAAGGTCTCAAACTTATTTTTGTCACCATTCATGTGATGTGAACAACCACTGTCAATAATCCATTTATCATTCTTGTTCACATACGATATCAATGTAGTTTTCTCATCCTCATTAGATTCATCTTTCATTGCCACATAAACTACCTCAATTTCAAAATCATCACTATCAGTGTCAATCTCTTTTTCAGCAATGTAACAAGATTTGTTACCTTTTCCCTTGTAATCTATGTTTCATCAGTAGCTTCTATCATCTTTTTTGTCTTTGTGTTTGCTTTTCCTTTCATCATCTTTATCCTTCCTATAAGGACATCTAGTAGCTATATGAACAACTTTATTACATGCAAAACATATAATGGGGAGTTTACCTTTATACTTTCCTTTTCCCCTTCTCATTCTTCTAGCCATAAGAGCTTCTAGATCTTCTAGGTCTTCATCAGAAGTGTCACTATCACTTTCGCTATCACTTTCGCTATCACTTTCACTTTCACTTTTACTGATGCATCTTTCTTTTTCTTTATTTGGCTTGTTCAGAACTAGCTGCGACTTAAAAGTAGATTCAACAGTTCCAATACTTCCAATAGTGAAATTATCATAATTAGAGAGTTCAAAAGTAGTCATCTTACCAACCAAGCTTTCCAAAGTAAGCACATTAGCAGAGTTACATCTAGATTCCTGAATAGCTAAGATCTTAATAACATATATAGGATGCAGGGTTCTTAATACTTTCCCAATTATAGTTTCATCATCAATTGTCCCATTAGCTCCTCTAATAGCATTCACAACTTCTTTGATTCTACTACAATATTATGCAATGTTTTCACCTTCTTGCATTCTCATTTCATCAAACTTACCTCTAAGACTCTTGGCCTTTGCTTTCAGCACATTCAAGTCACCACCATAGATCCTTGCAAGAGTTTCCCACATATCCTTTATAGTTGTGCAGTCCTTAATGTCCTCAAATTCTAGATAGCTTAGGGCAGATGCAATTTCTAGTATTGCCTGATTATGTTCTTGCTTAGCTCTCATTTCTTTGGCAGTCAAAGGTGTGACAAGTGAGACATAACTATTCTCAATGTAGTACTTTGCAAAGTCACCAATACTAGCTAGATGTAGCTTCATCAAGCTTTGCCATGCAGGGAAATTTTCTTTGTTCATCTTCAGTACCTCCTTATACATCCTGATCATTTGCTTCAAGCCCCTTTAAACTTGATATTTGTCAACACTAATAATAAGCAACTAGCTTTGATGCCAATTGTTAATATGATTTAGAACAATAGAGAGGGGGGGTGAATCAGTTGTTCTCAAGTCTTGATGTATAAAACAATCTCCTAGACTTATCCTTAAATTAGATCCAAAACCAAAACAAACTTGGTCATCACTAATTCAATAATAGAAACATCTAACAATGCAATCCACTACCCAAGTGTAACTTAACTTGTAAAACATAGAAATGTTCAGATCTAAACATTCACACAAGTAAAAACAATAAGATTTATAGTGGAAACCCAATTTGGGAAAAACCACTTTGTAACATGCTACTATTATTTTCAGTCTTCTAAAGTGAGCTCGGTGAAAAGCCAACCCTGTCAAAGGTTACAATACACACTGTTAAATGTGACCCGGTTAAAAGATTTCAATCACCCTGTTAAAAGTGAGCCTAGTCATAGGAATTACATACACTCCATTAGAATGCAATCTTGTTCAAATGATTTAACATATAAATGGTAGGTCAACCTCTATTAATAGAAAGTAGCAGCAATATTATCTAAAAAAATATACAACTCACTTTGCAAATATCAGATCTAATTCTGTACACTACTGCTGGTTTACTGACTTTGAAACTTTTCCATTTCCATCTCTAATCTGCTTAGAAATTTTCTTCAAGTAATCACCACACTTCTCCTTCAGCCTTTTCTATTTATTCAATCAATAAAACTTTTTTCTTCCAACATTCTTTGTTCACCATGTACATACTTATCACAATGTTTAGGTTCCCTTATATTTTCCTTAATTAGGTTAACTCATCTTTTGCTGCTCAATCTCATTTGTAGATCTTAGGGTTAGGTCAGATTCATTGAAGCTAACCACTTTATGTTCCTCGGCTCCTTTTCTAGAATCATCTCAAATATCTTAAACATTTAAAATAAAATGTTTTACAATTCATTTAATGCTTCCAAACAATCAATAAATAAAGTCAACACATTTTACATAATCCAAGAATTCAACAATGTCGGCTCCAAAATTAAATTCTCTTCAAATCTAAAATTGCTGATGCTCAGTCAATACTGTGATTGTTTACTCAGTCTTCATGAAGAACACTCAGTCAATACTAAAACTATTTCCTCGGTGTGCACTATCTTCCTCGACAATTTACTAATGCTTGGTCGACATGATAATTTTGCTCAGCATATACTAACTTGGTCAACACTAACATCACTCAGCTGAAACATGATTTTTCCATTCTTTTCTCCGTTGAGCCTACTAGTATAGTCTTTAGTCTTACTAAGATAAACAATGCATTATCTCATCATAGTGCAACATAGTAAAGTACACTTTGTAGTATCAAGATAACTCAACCTTTCCCTAGGTGCTATTGTTACCAACCTTGCTTAGCCCCTTAGTAACACTCAAATAGATATAGTACTTTCCTAAGTAGCAATAGTCTTACCAATTAAGGTTTGACATCAATGACAATACAACAATTGTTTCAATTTAGTTTCCAACACAACCCACTTTGCAAGGTATAGTCAACAAACTGACTATGGAAATGATTTTGAAAATTAGAGCATACCTTATTAGCCTATGATACATCTTCATCATCCTTATAAAGATCCTTCAAGCTATCAATCCTGATGCTTTGGTGTGCAACCTCTTTGACTTTCATCAATCTCCTACTCAATGCATCTACTACCTTGTTCAAATGGCCCTTCTTGTGCTTGATGGTGAAGGTGAAGGCTTGCAGATACTCCATACACTTGAGATTTCTATTACTTATCTTCTATTGGGTGTTGATATAACTTAATGCCTGATTATCTATGAACACCACAAAATCCTTAGGAAGGAGGTAATTCCTCCACTTCCTAAGTGATTGCACTTGAGAATATATCTCCAAGTCATAGGCTAAGTATTTATTCTTAGCCTTGTTGAGCTTCTCACTGAAGAAGACTATAGACCTATCCTCTTGACTCAACACTCCTCCAACTACTATGCCACATGCATCACACTCCAAGGTGAACAACTTATAAAAAGTAGGTAGTAGGAGAATGGGTTGTGTTTATGTTTATTATTTTAACTTCTCACATGCTTTGCTGGCTTCTTGTGTCCATTTGAACTTAGCCTTCACTCCACACTTTATGGTGTCTAGGGCTGGTTCACTTATGCCACTAAAATTCCTTATGAATTTCCTATAAAATTGAGCAAGACCATGAAAGCCTCTCACCTCTATCCCTGTAGTTGGTGTAGGCCAGTTTAGAATATCTTACACCTTACTTGGATCCACATTTTCAATTGATCCTTGGATACTACAAATCCCAAGTAGACTAGTTCTTATTTGAGGAACTCCAATTTCTCCAAGTTAATGGCTAACTATTCTTCATGGAGTCTCTTGAGTACAACCTCCAAATGTGTTAGATGTTCCTCCTTTGTTTTGTTGAAGATGAGTATATCATTAAGATATACCACCTCAAACTGATGTATATAGTCTTTTAGCACTTCATTCATCAATTTCATGAATGTACTAGGGGAATTAGTAAGACCAAATGGCATCATAAGCCACTCATAAAGTCCTTCAGTTGTTTTAAACAATGTCTTCTACTGATCTCCATCCTTTATCCTAATTTGATGGTAACCACTCTTGAGATCTAACTTAGTGAAGTATTTGGCTCCTCCTAGATAATCCATCAAGTCCTATATCCTAGGTATAGGGAACCTGTACCTAATTGTAATCCTATTAATAAGTCTTGGATTAGTACAAAGCATCCATTTTCCACCCTTCTTAGATGCTAGGACTACTGGTACTTCCCATGGACTAATGCTATTCTTTATGAGTCCTTGTGTAGACACCTAAATCTGATTACATAATTTAGTAATCCTATTTAGTTTTCTCCTAAGACATCTTATTAATTAAATACTATTATTTGATTAATTTATGTTATCCCCTAGTTAATTAATTTAATTAAATAACTATAGTGCAATGCATTATCTAAATGGAAAACCTATAGTCTGATGATTAATTAATCCCTATTCCTCTATTTCATTTAAATGGATATACTTATCTATTTAAATTAAATAATGAAACCCCATTTTTCTCATTTGGACTTTAATAAAATATTTAATTCTAACCTTAACCCTCAACTAAACACATCCCAAAACTTCTAACATTTAGTTCATACTCAACCCAACCCATTCACCCATGCTAATTAATCTTAATTAGCTAATGACCCATGATTAGCTAATCCAACCCTCCACTCATTCTCTCTCCTCCTATCACATCCTCCTAAATCTCCCGCTTGGCTCCTAATCCAAGCCTAATCACCTCCTAAATATTTGCACAATCATAATCCGTGGATTAAGAAATCCTAAGCCAAACCAAGTCAACTCTCATGTCACATCCTCACATGGATTCCCTCATCTCATGTCAACCTTAAATGCTCTTACACATCCCTTACAGACTCCATCCTTCTCTTACACATTTTTCCCCTCTCACATCACCCAAAATGGTCACATTCCCCCATTCCTTCCAACCTCTCCCATTGTCACACTTGTCACAATGAGATGCATTTGAGAAAGCACAATCCATGTTCTCCCCCTCATATGCATCTTGACCCTTCCACAAGTTTCAATCTTAACCATATATTGATCCCTCCTCTTGCCTATAAATTGAGCCCTCTTCTCCTTCATTAGGATCCACCATCAAAAGAAAATTTATAATGCTAGCTTGAGAGCTAAAAACATTCAAAGAAACCTCATAATGAAAAAATCCTCCCACACTTTGAAGCTTGAAGCATAGTTCATGAGCACACATCCAATCTATTTGAAAAAATCCAAACATTAAGAAGGCTTGTAGTGGTTTACATTCTCTTTTCAAGCTTTCTTTTATCTTATCATATATGTTGAAATAGATTAGTATGTTGAATGGTTAACCTAGTTTCATGTTCCTAACACACTAGTTTTATTGCATACATTTTGGCACACCTGGGGGGACCCACTTCTAGGGTCATTTCTTCATCATTTTCTTCTGGTTTTCTTTGCAAAACTTACCAAAAACTAACATTTTTTGTTGTTTGAGTGCCTTGCAAGTTTTTTTTGGGTATTTTTTAGGTTTGAGGTGAAAGAAAACACATTTGCGCCACCATTCCCACTTTTGGATCACACAGTGAAAACACACAGTTTTGTAGGAATGCAGGTACAATCAGTGGGAATTTATTCCTATGAAGGACCCTTCTATTCTTTGTCTAAATTCTTCTCTTTGTCTTGATTTCACGAGTCATTTCTCTATGCCAAAACTATGGGATCATATTCCTGCAATGTGGGAATGTTGTTTGACCAAATAGGACCATGTTTGTATGACTTGTAAGCCAGAAGGCATTAAATAAAACCTTGAAATTTGTTACATCATTCCCACAATGTAGGATCAATTGTTGACCTTGCAGGAATGTGCATTGACCTAGAGGGATCATGTCCATAGGTATCATACTTCTCTCTCTCTCTCTCTCTCTCTCTCTCTCTCTCTCTCTCTCTCTCTCTCTCTCTCTCTCTCTCTCTCACACACACACACACACACATTAATGGTCATCAGCCCTTCCTATATCAACTATGCTAACTACACTATCAGGGCATCTGGCTATTCTGGTCATAGGCTTCCTATAATGAGGCAAGACACCTTACAAGATCTCCCCCTCCTCCCCTAGATGACCCCATACCTACTACTAGAGGTGGTCCTGGTGGTGGTGGTGGTCCTCCTACCAGTGTTGGTTGTCCTACTAGTGGTAGTGATCCTATAGATGGTGGCCCTCTAGCTGCTACCTATCTTGTAGGTACCTATCCCCCATCTCCCCTATCCACATCCATACCATCTCCTCCCCCCTCCATCTCCATCTCCATCTCCATCTCCATCTCCATCTCCATCTCCATCTCCTCCTCTCCCTCTCCCTCCTCCTCTCCTCACTTGACTGCTATATATGGGCATTGCTCCCCCACCGATAGGTAACCCTAACTTCTGTACTATGCTTGGTGGTCAAAACCATGCATCTTATGCCAGAGTCATCCCTAAATTTTTGTTACCCCAATCCTATCCTATTTAGGGCCAAACTTAGTACCACACTCTCAGATGGCTGGCTGATACCAATGTGATAGACCTTGCATGTCTTGTATGAAGCCAATATGTTGAGTGACCCTATTTGGCCTGTATTGCTTGATAATGTACTCCCACCTCCCCATAAGAAATGTTGGTAGTGAGACATACGACAACTCTCACTAGTCCTCTGCCCATGGTGACTACCCTAGGTATGGCTGCTAGGTGATCCCATCTTGGATCCTATCCAGAGTAGCACACCAATGGTCAATATCATCCACTCCCTAGTAAGTCAGTAAATCCTCTAGCTATATGCAGCAGGCTCCTGCGGCTACCTGCCAGCCTGACATAGGGGTCACAACATACCTATGTGCTACCATGCCCATACCTATAAGAGAGACACAAAACCAAAACTCCTCCCCATAGTCCCTACCCCATGGTAAACAATATCATGAAGGTCCCTATACATCTCTCCTATCATAAGAGTCCCCCATGCTGGTGGAACACCTATGTCAATGATCTATACAATCTCCAAGGTTAGTGCCAATGGCATGCCTATCCCTCCCATGTATCAAGCAATGTACCCTGAAACTAGTCAGCACATGTAAAAATAGAGTCATTGTGCTGCTAGCACTGTTGCTGCATGGTATGGTAGGGATAACTATCTGTGTTGTAGGAATGGTGCTACACTCAGCCCTAATAGTGGGGCCATTTCCTATAGCTTTGTGTATGTCCTTGCTACCACTGGTGTGCCTTGAACTAGTAGCTAAAAGATCTGGGTCATGTCCTCTAGTGTCACAGTCATCTCTTTGATCGACAAGTGGAAGGTCATCATCTTTGAATCCCACCACTTACATAGAGCTATCACCAGTGCCATGAAAGTGTTCCTTCATGATATCCAATCCAAGTATACCAACTCGAGTGCATCCACTCGAGCCCACTCCACTGGTGTAAACTGCTCTCCCACCACCAAGACCATCGAGTGTCACTCCTAACTCATCAGTCAATCCAATTACCACTACACCCAAACCAAGAAAAAGTGTCAAAATCATTCCTCTATGCCAAAAACCTTTTTCTTTCCCTCATTCCCACCACCCATCCCTTTACCGCAATCCTACAAAATTTTTCTCCCCACATTCCTGCAAAGATTCCTTTTTACCTACAATCTCACCATCATGGGATCATGTCATTTCCCATCCCTGTCTTGGCATGGGAATGCATTTTTGCACTTCCCATCTAACCCCCCATCCCCTAGGAATGCATTTTTTTCAGCACCCATATTTTTTTGCTCTGAGAACACGATCACCCGAAAATGTCTTGCAGGATCATGGTCCCGCCATAAATTCCCCATAACCCCTAGAATTTCATCATCCCATGAAAAGTCCAATCAAACCCCCCTTCCTCCCTCCCCATGAATTTTTGTTGGAACACATTCCCATAGGCATGAACATGTTCTCTCCAATCTCATGCCTAGGGGATCACATGTTTTTCTTCTAAAATAGGTAATTAATCCAAAATTCACTTAAGGACAAAGCACATTTTTTGAGCCTACCTATTGGTCAGGGCCTCCATGTTGCTAGAAAAGGTGCATGATATCTAAACGCTAGGTTAGTCACTCTCTCTCTATCATTCTGCTTCTTCTCTTAGAGCTCTAATTTCTCTCTTTTCCAAGGTCTCTAGTGCACAAATGGCTTATTTTTGGTCCTCTCAGCTCTTATTAAGGCCCTTTCAAGCCCCCTATTCCTCCTTGAAGCCTTTTCACTGACCGTTTCCTACCCTCTTGCCAAATCTTGCCACACATTGCCTTTTTCATCCATCTCTTCCTTGCTCACACCCCTTCTTCACCAGCAATGCGCCTTTCTCACCTTTCTTTTTGAGATATCATCAGTCCCCTTTTTCTCCTTCCCTTCCACTCTCTCAAGGGGGCATCACCCAACCTAACAACCTAACCCATAATTTAGGGCATTTTCCCACCTATTCCATTCTTCATGTCATCTATTAATGCTAAAACTTCTTCGAAATAATGTTATTTTAACACTATGTCGAAGAGGGGAAAAATGTAGACACGTAAATCTGATTACACAATTTAGTAATCCTATTTAATTTTCTCCTAAGTCATCCTATTAATTAAATACTATTATTTGGTTAACTTATGGAATCCCCTAGTTAATTAATTTAATTAATTAACTATAGTCCAATTAACTATCTAAATGACAAAGCTATACTCTAATGATTAATTAATCCCTATTCCTCTATTTCATTTAAATGGATATACTTATCTATTTAAATTAATTCATGAAACCCCATTTTTCTCTTATTTGAAATTTAATAAAATATTTAATTCCAACCTTAACCCTCAACTAAACCCATCCCAAAACTCCTAACATGTGGTTCATACTCAATCCAACCCATTCACCCATGATAATCAATCTTAATTAGCTAATGACCCATGATTAGCTAATTGAACCCTCCACTCTCCTAAACCTCCCACTTTCTCCCTTATCCAAGCTTAATCACCTCTTAAACATTTTGCACAATCATAATCCATGGATTAAGAAATCCTACACCAAACCAAGTCAACCCTAGTGTCACATCCTCACATCCCCTAATTCCCTCATCTCATGTCAACCTTAAATTCTCTTACACATCCCTTACACACTCCATCCTTCTCTTACACATTTGTCCCCTCTCACATCTCCCAAAATGGTCACATTACCCCATTCCTTCCAACCTCTCCCATTGTCACACTTGTCACAATGAGATGCATTTGAGAAATCATAATCCATGTGCTCCCCCTCAAATGCATTTGGACCCTTCCTTAGGTTTGAATCTTGACCATCCATTCATCCCTCATCTTGCCTATAAATTGAGCCCTCTTCTCCTTAATTAGGATCCACCATAAAAATAAAAGTTATAATGCTAGTTTGAGATCCAAAAATATCCAAAGCAACCTCATAATGAAAAAATCCTCCCACACTTTGAAGCTTGAAGCATAGTTCATGAGCACACATCCAATCTATTAGAAAAAATCCAAACATCAAGAAGGATTGTGGTAGTTTGCACTCTCTTTTCAAGCTTTCTTTTGTCTTATCATATATTTTTAAATAGATTATTATGTTGAATTTTTAACCTAGTTTCATTTTCCTAACACACTATTTTTATTGCATACACTTTGATCAAGCAATTCTTGTACCTACTTTGCCACTTCTTGGTTCTACTCTAGTGTGAGTTTGTAGGTTGCCTTCTTTGGAAATGAGGCCCCTGGTACTTAGTCAATTTTATGACTTATTGACCTCTTAGGTGGTATGGTTGTTGGTTTCCCATCTCTCACAATTTCCTTATACTTTCCAAGAAACTCTTGAATCTCTATTGGTAAGGGTGTTTGATTAGGCTTCTCCCATTCTTTAGGCTTTACTACTATAGCATATCCTTCACTGTCCCTTTCTTAGAGTGCATGTTATAAGTCTTTCCCACTACTTAACAAAACACTAGGAGTTTTGGATTGCTCCCCTTCATAATATATTAAAGATTGGATCTTGAAGGTGCTTCCATCCTTCTTAAAGGTGACAATGTTTTTCTTCCCATCATACATGGCTTCTCTATCATATTTCCATGGTCTACCTAATAATATATGACATGCATCCATGGATAGTACATCACATAATAGCTTATCCTTATAACCACCAATAGAAAATTAAACCCATGTTTGTTCATTTACTAGGACACTTTGCCCCTTATTTAACCATGATACTGTAGACTAGGATTTGAGAGTGCACCTAAACCTGTTTTGAAGGCCAAAGACAAACAAACGTCATAGCATATAATCAAATCAAATTCAAAGGTAAGCAAACTAAAATCAAAGCCACCTCAGTTTAAGCTTAAAACGGATGCGCCCATGCACCGTTTGATATGCTTAGATATAGAGGGATGTGGGTGTGCAAACTCAAGCACTTGGAGCATGCAAAATAGGATGATTTGAGGTTGATGAAGACCCAAAATGACACAAAATAGGTATGAGGAACCTATTTTGCCTCAAAGGCCTCAAGAACACACAAATATGCAAAGCTAAATGATTGAACTAAGATTGATTAAACAAGAAATGAATCTATGTTAATCCCATTAAGCTAATTTAGATGTGATTTAAGCTTGAAAATGATCTAAAAAGATGAACTTATGCTTATGCTAGAATGAAAATGGCATTATAACTTTGCTATTGAGTTTGAGAGTTGAGAGATGATTTGCCTTAGGAAGTGAGGGTATTTATAGAATTTCTAAGGCTTGGGGTAGGAGGAATGAATGGCCAGGATTGAAATCCTTAAGAGAGGCCAAGATTCACTCAAAGGGAAGCACATGGATTGTGCTAGTTCTCAGCCAATCAGGAGGTGACACATGTCACAAGGTGAGTGGATGAAGGGAAGGGCAAAAAGGAGTCAACAAAGGGGGCTCCAAGCTCATAACTCTCCAAATAAATGCTTGTAAGAGCAATGAATGAGCTTTAAGAGGTTTTGAAGACTTTGGGGAAGCAATAAATGCTTTGTGGTTGAGATATTTGGAAGGAAAGACTTTGCCTTGGTTTAGGAAAGTCTTAAGGTTGGTTAGGATTGCACAAAGGTTTAAAGGGTAGGATTAGGATTAGATTAGGACAAGAAAAGGATTAGGATGGGTGAAGAGGGTGGATTTGAGAAGATTCTAGAAGAGTCTAGATTTCTCCTTAGTTTCTTGGAATAAAAGTTATTCATTCCAAAAGCTTAAGTTTTAGGAATATTTATTAAAATATTTTCAATAAATATGGAAATTAAATATTTAACCTTAATTAAATATTTAACCTTGGGATTAGGGTTAGGAAAGATGGGATTAGCCTTTTAATCAAAATTAAGAAGGGATTAGAAGATTTTGGAAGAGGTTAGTGGTCTTAAGAAAATTGGACAAGTTTGGGATAAAAAATAAATTAAAAATAAATTAATTTATTTTTGAAGCTTTTGGGCAATTTATTAATTAAATAATTAATAAATTAGGGATAATGTCCAAATGACATTTTTAGGCTAGATTCCTTAATTAAAGATTTTTAATTAAGAGAGAGGGATTTAATGCCATAAAAATAAATAAATTAATTAAATAATTAATTAATTAATAAATGATGATGTCATCAAGGATTTTCAAAAAACAAAAATAATTTATTTTCTGAAGGATTTTTCGGTGTCTAAATTTTGCCCCTCTTTGATGCGATGCCGCAAGTGGCATGGCGTCAAAGACAAGAAAACAAGATGCCGAGGCTAGAATCAGAAGAAGAGGGTATGACGCCCGGGTGGACTGGAAGAAAGAGGAACATGCCTTGGTGGGACAAAATCATGGAAGATGCGCCCAGTGGGACAAGGAGAAAGAGGGATTACGCCCTAGGACAGAGTGTGCCTAGCGGGACGAGGAAGGAAAGGCCTAGGAAGAAAGGGGAGATAAATAACCTCACTTCTAAGAACAAATATGGATGATATGCAAGATGAGATGGAAATGCAAGATGCAAGATGCAGCTATATGCAAAGATGCAAGATTAATCTATATGATAAATGCAAGGGACGAGATAGCTCCAAGTGCAAATGGGAGTGCACAACCTAGATTTAATATAGCAATGCTAGAGACCTGCCAAGGATACTGGGATCACGAGGCCTTGTCACCAGCGTTGCAGAGGACTGAATAGGACTGACGCGAAAAAGACATGCAGGGTTGCCCCAGCATCGCACATGAAACCCGAAGGAGGCATGGTGGAAATGATGCTGAAGAAACCACAAACACACAACTGACTCACAGGCAGAAGCAAAAGATCAAAAGACCTTGCCCCAGATTATCCGCACACGCAGCACACCGTGATATAATGAATCATGGTGACCCTGGTGGGATAATGAGAAGCCAAAAAGATTAACAAGATCAAAAGGACAAAACCAAAGATCAAAATGATAACTCCAAAAAGACATCCTTTGCCAAGGAGAGAGATTAGGTTTGATTGATGGTGGGAAGATTGGTCGGACAGGAGGAATGATATATCCTCAAGGACCAGGATGGAAGATTAGGTCAGACATGAGGAACGATATATCCTCAAGGACCCATGGGTTGGTGAGAGAATAAGTGTAGTTGTTCACTGGCAAAAAGCTGAAGTTCAAGAAATAATCAAGATGAGCAAGGATAAGTCATCAATTGATGTTGCTAAAGCACAAGGCCCGAGTGGGACCAAAAGTTTTCTGAGGCTGGGGATGGGACAAGATATTTGATCAAATGCTGCTGCAGGACAGACAAAGGTTATGTACAATAAGGAGGAACGACATGCACAAGGGATATGTACAGAAGCTCAGGATTGGGGATAGGAAGATCACACTCAGTGGGACTCTCACTAGGACGGAGACAAGAAGGATAAATACAGGGAGGAAAGCGCTGTACAGGAAAGGGAAAAGGATATGGTACAAAGCTTTGGAACAGGATATGGATTGCAGATGGGTTGGAGGAAGATGGAAGCCGAATGCTTGGAAGATAGGGGAGATGGAACTGCTGGGAGATCTGTTATGGATGGAGGATGAGGACGGTAGCTGAAAGGACAACTGAATAGATAAATAGCTTAGTTTACTATGTTGGCACCTATTTACTAGGTTTTCACTAACATACTTGTCCAAGGTGCTTGAATTGCCAAGTTTTCACCATTGGACGATTATTTTCTCTTTCCTTTTTCTTTTTTTGCTTTTTTGCTTTTTTGCTTTTTTTGCTTTTTTGCTTTTTTGAATGTTTTTGGATTTTCTGATATATGTAGGATCAGGTTCAGGCATAGAACCTCTTCAGATGGATGATGTTGATAGGATCATTCAAGGGCTCACCTTCTGGTGTTGATAGCTGATAGGCTCCCGAGCCAAAGGATGTGGTGACAACATAGGGGCCCAACCAAGTAGGCTCAAACTTGCCTTTCTTTTCTCTATTTGCTAGGACCTTCTGATTTTCTTTAAGGACCATGTCACCGACCTGGAATTGTCTAGGATGGACTTTTTTGTTATAACTCCTTTTGAGTCGATTCTGGTATGCAACCAGGTGATCATAGGCTTGCTGTCTCTTTTCATCTAGCAGATCTAGCTGTGTGAGCCGGGCCACACGATAGTCTTCATCAGTTGTATAGTTCTTCATGGAGACACGCAAGGATGGAAGCTCAACCTCGATCGGCAGAACGGCTTCAGCACCATATACAAGGGAGTATGGGGTGGTGCCTGTGGGAGTGCGATAAGAAGTGCAGTAGGCCCAAAGGGCGGGATTGATTTGGAGGTGCCAGTCACAACCAGAATCATTGACAACCTTCTTGAGGATTTTCAAGATAGTTTTGTTAGTTGCCTCAGCTTGGCCATTTCCTTGAGGGAAATATGGACTAGAGAAACGGTGATGGATGTGGAGTCTGGCACATAGATCATCCACATGCTGGTTTTCAAAAGGTGTGCCATGATCTGTGAAAATGGTAGATGGTATGCCAAAGCGGCAAATGATATGATAGAGGATGAACTTAGATATTTGGATGCCAGTGGTTAGGCTGAGCGGAATCGCTTCAACCCATTTGGTAAAGTACTTTGTGGCTGTTATGATATACTTGTGTCCATCCGAAGAGAGGTGGGTGATCAAGCCAACGAGGTCGAGGCCCCAACATGAAAAAGGCCACGGTGGTGCAATAGGCTGTAGATCCTGTGCTGGTGCATGTATCAAATTGGCATGCTGTTGACATGGGAGACATTTCTTGACAAATTCACACGCATCATGTTCCATTGTTGGCCAATAATATCCAACCCTAAGCAGCTGCTTTGCTAGAACCATGCCACTTGTGTGGGCACCGCAAATTCCAGCGTGAACTTCTTGTAAGGCCAGGACGGCCTCGTTTGAGTCTAAACATCTAGATAGGACATTATGATACCCACGACGATATAGGGTGTTGGCTACAAGAGTGTAGCGGGAAGCTCTGCGAATAAGGTTTTGGCATTGGTTATTGGTGAGATGGGGAGATATGATACCATTTTTTAGATATGCATGGATGTCGTGGTACCATGGGGATTGAGGACCAACCAAGACACACACCATGTCTGCATCGGCGTTCTCATAAGCTGGTGAATGTAGCTGCTCGACTAGAAATTCATACTGTGATGCGTCTCATGGGATTTCCAATAAGGATCCGATGGTTGCCATTGCATCTGCTGCTTTTTTCTGAAGCCTTGGGATCTGATTGAATTGTAGATGTAGGAAATGCTCTTTCAGTTTATCCACCAGTTGCTTGTAGGGTAGCAATTTGTCATCCTTTGTCTGATACTCATCAAGGACTTGCTTGATAATCAGCTGTGAATCTCCAAATACTTGTAATTCTATGATGTTCCATTGGATAGCTGTTCTGAGACCTGAGATGAGTGCCTCATATTCTGCAATGTTGTTGGTACAGGGGAATCCCAACTTGAATGATTTTGGAATATAGTCACCTTGAGGTGTGACGAATAAGATTCCTGCCCAGAGCTATGGGATGTGTTGGAACCATCAAAGTATAGTTTCCACATGGGCTGCTCTTCAATCATGCATAAATGTTCATCGAGGAATTCCATGATTAGTGGATAGGCATCCACCAGTGGTGCTTGTGCTAGTTGATCGGCAATGACTTGCCCTTTGATTGCTTTGCGATCTACATACTGAATGTCAAATTTGCTGAGTAACATGACCCATTTTGCCATACGGCCTATGAGGGTCATCCTTGATAACAGATACTTAAGAGGGTCCACCTTTGATATGAGCTTGATTGTGTGGCTAAGCATGTAATGTCTAAGTTTTTGAGTGGCAAAGACCACTGCTAGGCATGCTTTCTCCATGGGTGAATAGTTAAGCTCATAGCCCACAAGAGTGCGACTGATGTAGTAGATAGCTCGTTCTCTATTTTTATCATCATGCTGTGCTAGGAGTGCCCCTAGTGCTGTAGCTGTTGTTGAGATGTAAAGGATGAGTGGGCATCCTGGAACCGGTGGTACTAGGATTGGAGCATTAGCTAGATACTCTTTGAGCTTATCAAAGCTTCTTTGACATATGGGATCCCACTTGAAGTTGGTGTCTTTGCATAAGAGATGTGAGAATGGTTGTCACTTGTCCGCTAGTTGTGAGATGAACCGCCGAACTGATTGAAGCTTGCCCTGTAGGCTTCTGAGCTGTTTGAGATTTCTTGGTGGAGGCATCTCTGTTATTACTTTTACCTTTTTGGGGTCTATCTCTATGCCTCGTCTAGAGATGATGAAGCCTAGAAGCTTGCCAGATGTTACGCCAAAGACACATTTCTTAGGATTTAACTTTAAGCCATAATGATTCAGATGATCAAATACACGCTCTAGGATGTTGAGGTGCTCATCTCTTGTTTTGGATTTTGCAAGGATATCATCCACATAGTCCTCAAGGATCTTGTGGATCATGTCATGAAAGATTGCTGTCATTGCTCTCTGATATGTGGCCCCTGCATTCTTTAGCCCAAATGGCATCATGTTGTAGCAGAAGGTACCCCATGGGGTTGTGAATGCTATTTTATGTTGATCTGCTTCCGCTATATGAATTTGGTTGTAGCCTGAAAAGCCATCCATGAGTGATAGCATTTCGTGACCCACTGTAAGGTCTACGATCATGTCTATGTTTGGCAATGGGAAGTCATCCTTAGGACATGCCTTGTTCAAGTCCCTAAAATCAGTACAAATTCTGATGTCGCCAGAAGGCTTTGTGACTGGCACCATGTTAGAAATCCACTCTGAATAATCTATTGCTCTGATGATCTTAGCTTGGAGGAGCTTCTCAAGCTCTGCTTTAACTAGTAATGCTACCTTTGGATGCATTTTCCTTAGCTTCTGCTTCACTGGCTTGACGTTTGGATCTACTGATAGATGATGAACAACAAGGTTTGGATCAAGCCCAGGCATGTGGGCGTATGACCATGCAAAGTTGATGATGGATTCCTTGAGCAAGGCACTGAGAGTGATTTCTTCTCCTTCTGTTAGGTTGACTGCAATGTAGGTGATCCTTGGACATTCTTCTGTTCCCAAGTTGATTGGCATGGTTTCCTCTATGATGATCGGCGACTGCTCTGGTCTATAATCTTGGATAGGGGGAAGAGGCAAGGCTTCATCTTCTAGCACCTGAATTGCCAGGTTTTCACTAGAAGATACGCCCTTTATTTTTACTATTTTGGAATCAAAATGTGCCCCAAGGGGGTTTTCACATAAAGACTCATGATGTTCTTTTGCTATTTCATTTTTGTGACTAAAGCTTGCCTCTTCCCCAAAATATCCTTCTGGGTGAAGCTGATAGACAGAGGTTGATGTTGGATCCTGATTGCTTGCTGGACCTGATGCCCCCATGAATTCTAGGAGTGCTTGTGCGCTTTGGAACTTGTCGATGTGTGCGATGCTTGGTTGGTCCCAATCTATGAGGTCGGGGTTTGTGAGGGGAAGATCTATGAGGTTAATGGAGAGTTTTTGGAGGACAGAAGTCCCCAGGAGGGTGTTGTCGGCAAAGATATCATCGTAGGATCGGATGTCTTTCTCTTTGGGGATGTCTTCGATTTCCACAAGGTCATCCTGGCTATTCAAAAAGTTCACGTTGGTCATGTTAGTGTCCGCAGTTATGGTATTGGGCTCTTGTTCAAGCAGGCGAGGGGTATTAAAGCAAGTCCTTGCTGTTCTGGATTCTGGGATGGTATGATAGGAAACAAATTTCCATCCTCTTGTGGTCCTAGACCACCACCTTGATAGTTATAGTGTTCTGTGACATTCTTGTAGGGGATTGGATATTTCTCTTTGAAGTACTCAAGAAGTTGTGTGTCACGTGATGGGGGATCTTTGTATAACCATTTGTTAATATCTGGATCCATTTCTTTGCTGTTGATGTTGCCATGAGACTCAAAAGTCATGTTTCTGATTTGCTTGAGCTTATAATGTTCCTCAACAGGCTTGTTTTGACAACTTGGGCGCCCTTGAGTATGTGGATCACGTGGAAGAGCTCCTATAGCAAATGCATCACTGAGGCTGTATTCGCCACAACCCTGGTTGTTGATCTTGATGGATGATAAGGTGGAAGAGAGGATGGTCTCTGGATCGTGATGGGATCGGGATGAGCTAGCAATAGAAGTACCAATATCGGTTCCAGGACAATGAGTAGAATGAGGGAAAGATGTTTCCATCGCAAGGCAGTATGTGAAGGGGTTAGGGTCAGCGTGGATGGTAACCTCAGTGCCTTGATGTGGAAACTTGATGCACTGATGGTAAGTAGATGGTACGGCCTTAATAGAATGGATCCATGGACGACCGAGGAGGATATTGAACGGTAGGTCAAGATCAACAACGTGGCAGAGAGTATCTTGTATTGCTGGGCCTAGCTGGATAGGCAAAGTAATAGTACCTTCAGAGGTACGCTCCAAGTTATCATATGCTTTGATAGTGATTTGCTCATGTTGTATGTCAGCCTCCGTGAACCCGATCTTCTTGATGAATTTTAACATGCACAAGTTGAGGGCTGAGCCATTATCCACTAGAACTCATTTGATGGCAAAATCTCTGACCATGACAGCAATGCGGAGAGGGAGAGTATGGTCAGGAGCGACATCTGGTATATCAGATTCTTTGAAGGATAAGGCACATGCTGCTAATAGGTGTCCCACAAGAGTTTCAAACTGAGTTGTGTTAATGTCCGTGGGGACATGGCCTTCTTTTAGAGCTTTGTCCAGGATCTCCTGATGGATGGGTGATGTGCGGAGCAAATCCAAGATAGATATTTGGGCTGGCATGTTCCCAAGATGCTCTATGATATTGTATTGTGCTCTTGGTGCATTATGCTGTGTTGCGCGTGCATTTGATGCTGGTCTGGTATTAGACTGTGCTGTGGATGCAGTAGATGTTGGCCTTGGAGGAGCAGTTGACCTCGGAGGAGCACCAGCAATAGTTATCCAACCACTGCGGGTAGTTGCAGCACATTGTCGATCTGGCCCTCTGACGTGGATGGTATTGATGGTGGGCTCATCTTGGATGGGCTCAGCTTGAGTTATGCATCTGACATACTTGTCATAGTTGATGTAGGCCACTGTGTGATCTTCTTGCTTGCCTTTGCCATGATTTTGGGGCTGATTGGCGTTGGCTTGATTCTTCCCAGTATCATGTTGAGGGAACACATTTTGATATATTTGCAAACCGGCATTGGGTGAAGCTTGAGTTGGTGCATCGACCTGGATTTCTTTGCGATCGATGAGATCCTGGATGTAGTGCTTAAGCCGCATGCACTTCAATGTTGTGTGCCCCTTCAAATGATGGTAATCACAGTATTCATGTTCTTTATACCAATCAGACTTTGGTGCGTTGTCATCCTTCTGTGGGATGGGCGGATATGTGATCATATTTGCCTTGGCTAGCCGATAAAAGATCTGATCCAGGGGCTCACCCAAAGGTGTGAAAGTCCTCTTTGGATTGTTCTGATTGTTGGGTTTGTTCTGCCTTGGGGCAACGTTAACTACATTAACAGGATTGCCTTGACGTGCTGGCTGTTGTTGTTGGTATTGCTGCTGATACTGTTGCACAGGTGGTTGATGAGCTTGAGGAGGCTACTGATAAATAGGTGCTTGATATGCGGGAGCTGGTGGTTGCTGATAGATGGGCGCTTGTGGCGGTTGGTATGTTTGAACTGGTGTAGGACTAGCCACAATGAATTGTACATTCTTAGTGTCAGTGGCTCCATCTGTAACAACATTCTTGTTACGATTCCAGTAACGGGATTTATCATTGTTGGGTTTGTTCTTGGAATCATCCTTGAAGTGACGAATAGTGCCTTCGTCTAGGAGAGCTTTCTCGATGCCTATGCCCTTGCTCTTGATGTCTTGGTATGTCTGGAGATAGTTCATTCGCATGTGATGGGATAGCTTTAGATGTAGGTTATCAATGAAGATCTTTGTTAGATGCTTCTCTGGCGGCTGATATGATAACCTAGTTGTAAGATTCTGCCATCTTTGCAAGTATTCTGCAAGGCTTTCTCCATCTTTTTACTTTGAGTTGCATAGGTCTAGCAAGGACAACTCATTCTCCACATTATGGGCATAGTGTGTGATGAACTTCTCAGAGAGTTCAGCAAAGGTGTTTATTGTCCCATGTGGTATTTTGTAAAACCACTCAACAGCAGTCCCTCCCAAGCTTTTGGGAAACAGGCGCAGGAGATAGTTATCACTGTAAGCTACTTCTTGGCACGCCATGTAAAACTCTTTGATATGGTTTACTGGATCTCCTTTCCCCCGATACTTGTCAAACTTGGGCATTTCAAAATGCTTGGGGAAAGGGATAGTTGCTATGGACCGATCGAAGGGATATGAGCACACCTCTTCGAACTTGTAGGTTTTATTCTTTGTTCCACTTTGTAGCTCCTTTAGAGCATTTTTCATTGCTTCCCACTCAGCATTGAGTGGCGAGGGAACTGGGACTTCTGCTTGTGATGGAAGCTGTGGAACTAGATATGGCATTTGTTATGGATAAATAGGTTGAAACTGATTTTGGGGCAATGGTTGTTGGGGATATTGCTGGTGTGGCATAGGGGATATTGATATGGGACCGCTTGATGTTGTTGGGCTGCTTGTTGTTGTTGAACTGGCGGTTGTTGTGGGACTGCTTGCTGTTGTTGAACTAGCGGTTGTTGTGGGACTGCTTGGTGTTGTTGGACATTTGGAACTTGCTGTTGTAACTGATGGGTGGGAACTTGTTGTTGCTGGGGGATGATAGGGATTTGTTGTTGAAGCTGATAGCAAGGGACTTGCTGTTGTTGAGGAATGATGGGTGTTTGCTGAAATGGGACATGTGGTTGCTGTGGGGGAGGCTGTTGGAACGATGCTGCTTGCGGGTATGATGGTGGTAGTTGCTGAGGTTGGCTTTGGGTTTGGCTGATATAAGCTGGGTGCATGCCTGCATTACTTAGAGGTGGAGCAGACGTGGGGAAGCTAGAAGCAAAAGGTGATGGGGTAAGATAGGTGGGGAAAGTTGGCTGTTGAGGTGGTGGAACTTTCTGGAAGGTATTTGAGATTTGGGATGAATAGCTTGAAGCCGGCGGTGTTTGGGGTAGTTGCTACTGTGCTGCTTGGGTGAAGGCGGTTTGTTGACTTGCAACCATAGATGTAGGGGATTGAGATGGGATCCCCCATGCCTTCATTTCTTCTTGTGTAAGGCCCCACTGAGAGCTTGTGTTAGGGTGCACTGCAGCAGATGATGGAATGGTAGGAGCAACGGGAGCTTGGGACATGAATGATGGTTGAGATAAAGGAGCTTGTTGAGGTTGTGGTTGAGCGGATGCTTGTAAGGAGGAAAATGAAGGAAACACCCAAGAGAAAGATGAGGTTGGAATGGGGAGCGATTTTGCTAACCCCAAAGAAGAAGGTACGGGTGCTTGGGGGGTGAAGGGTGACGGTGCTCCTTTGATGGTGAAAGGCATTTCTTGACCTGCAGATGGTGGCGAAGCTTTTGGTGTAAAAGCTTGCGTGAGAGGTGGAAGCTGACTTTGGTTTAAGTGTTGGTTTTGGGCTTGGGCAGCCATAGCAGATGATGAAGAAAAAGGGGTATGAGATGGAGCGGATGGTGCTGCAGCTTGTGTTGCGAGACTGGTGAGGCTTCCTTGCAAGAAAAGGGGAATGGTGGAAAGCTCTTGGGATGTTTGCATGATAGGATCAGGAAATGATTGGACAAACGGAGAATACGCTTGTGCTGGAACTTGGATTATTTTGATGGGGATGCGTGGATAGAGAGATGGTGGGATGGAGGTACTTTCTGGTAGGTAGTGAACAAACGTGCTTTGCCAATGTTGTGGTACAAGGGCATTGGTCACTGGTGGGCTTTCTGGAGGATTTGCAAATGCTTGGTTTGCCAAGGGGGATGAAGGGATGTTTGGATCTTCACATGGGTTACTAGCTTGGATCTGGGAATTGTAGGTCATCATGGCATTGGTGAAAAGGTTGGGATCGGATGAGGTTGTTGGTGGATAAGGATTCATGCTCTTTCTTTTTCGAGATCTGGTCTCAACAGGCATGGAGATGCAAGTGCTAAATGTATGCAAGATGTTTGGCTAAAAGATGTTGATGGATGCAAAGTTGATGAACTTCTAAAGATGATGACTTTCTAGGATGCAATGCAAGGATGGAGATCAAGATGGCGATGATGGAAGCTAGATGGAACTGATATGGATCAAGACGGTGGAGGAAAGATAGGTTGCTGGTGGAAAGTTGGTGAAAGATTACTGAGTGGTCAACAAATGAGCTGCTATTTTTCCCAAATGGAGGATCAGAGATATGATGGGGTCAACCTAGGATAGACTGATGATCTTCGGTCAACAAGTTTCTTATCAATACACTCCAATCTCTTGCTCGAGATGATGGCTATGCAAGGACAAGGTTTGATTTCTTTATGACAACACGTTGTGCCAAAAAAGAGGATGATGGTCTCTGATCTTGGATATAGGATAGGAACAACTCAAAAGGTAGAACACTAAGTGTAGGTGGAACTCTGGATTTGGAACAAAAGATGGTGGATCTGCTGGAAAGATATGGAAAGCTGATGGGGGGATGCTGGTGAAAAGGGTATTGAAGGGTGAAGGGACAATGCTCTATGCAAATGACAAGGATTGATTCTAGAATGCTGGTAGGAAGATGAATGCAAATGCAACTTTATGATGTTTTGAAATGAAACTAAGGTTTTGATGCTGATGCAAAGGGTGAAACTAGGATGAAACTAAGATGCAAGGCTGTTTGAGACAAGATTTCAAGATCTGAAGATGGAACAAGACATGAACAAGGAATGGCTAATCTTCTGGCTCAAGGTTGACAAAGTGATGGTTAACTCGGAAACGGAAGGCGAACTATTTGATGCGGGCATTATGGGCAATGTTCTCAAGTCTGGTTTGGGATTTCTCTTCTGCTTGGTTTGCTTGGATAATGGCTTGATAGCTCTTGGTGTTCTTCTTGATAACTTTTTGCTCTTGATAGGCTTGGGATTTGGGCAACTTTGCTTTAGGATGTTTGTTCTTGCTGGGCATCACTTGAAAAAGAGGCTTCTGATTTTGAGGCAAAGGTTTCCAATGGCAAAGGTTTAAAATCAAAGCAATCTCCGCAAGGGACAAAGCAACCTTGCGGGATACAAACAAAGACAACTGACTCTCACAAAGCTTTGAAAGTGTATGTTTCAACAAGTGTTTTCACGGAGTCTCTGACTGTCAAGCACTTCAAACAGATCTACCTAAGGAAGGTGAGTATCAAAATCGCTTGCCCACAGCTTGGTATCCCCTAGAAGGGAATACAAATGGTGAGTAATCTTGAGGTGACCCGGTAAACCCCTTGGAATTGGTCCTTGCACAAGGATTTTGATACTTTCGGATGTAGATAGGGTAGCCTCTATTTTATCAGGTTGCTAATGATTCCGTGGAGTCTCCATACCCGGTTATGCTGATCATCCGTGACTCACTTAAGAGCCTTGCCAATTATGCTGGGGGAGAGGAATGTTTACCATCCCCAGACACGTGTTTGGCACAAACGCCCAGCGATTAGGAGATGTAAGTGATTCTTTTGGTATTCACTTATTTGTATACCGGTCGGGGGGGATACCGGTTTGAGGTCATTCTCCGAGGAGGAAGCGCTTCTCCTTGGACAGGCCTCGCTAAAAGTAGAACAAGTGAACTTGTCCAAGTTCAAATGTTCCACGTTGCTTACTCTAACAAGGATTATGCAAAAATTGAAAAACTCCTACATGCACATCAAGCAGATTTTGTTCATTTTCCAAAATTTTGATTAAGTGATGTTTGAACTTTGAAATGAAGACACTCGTGATTAGCTTTTGATTTGTTCTTTTCCTCAAAAATGTAAATGCTTTGAACATTTGCAAGTTCTTTCTTTTTGTGCATTCAAGATTTGATTAGCGAGTTGTCTTTAAGAACTTTGAAAAAGCTTTGTTTTGTCCTTTAGATCACTCAAGATTGAATTTGTTTTGCTTGCTTTGAAATCTTGAAATAGATGAGGGAATAGAGTTGTTTGTTCCTTTAGTGCATTCAAAATTGAGTTTGATTTTCAAATTGACAATGACACTTAGGACCTAAGTTCATTTCCTTAATGTCATTCAAGATTTTGTTTTGACCTTTGCTGTAAAAGAACAGAAAAAACCAGTTCCAAGCAACTGAAGACAAAAACCAAAAGCGACACTGTCCAGCTTATAGGCGACGCTGGAAAGTGCAGAGGGGACATTTAATTCCTACAGGTGACATTCTGTACCTCAAAAGGTGACAGATAAAAAACCAGAGGCATGATTTCTTTTGTTACAAGCGTGATTTATTTACATAAAGGCAACAGAAGAAGAATTCTAAGACGGAACAGAAATTGTCAATCACAGGAAAATCTCAGTTATGTAGGCGTGAAAACAGAACTCATAGGCGTCATTTCTTTCCTCAAAGGCATGATTTAATTTCGTGAAGGCATGATTGAATTGTTTGTAGGCAACATTTCTTTTGTTGAAGATGACATTTATTTGTTTGAAGGTGACATTTAATTGTTGTAGGCGTCATTTCTTTTTATGAAGGCGACATTTCTTTATTTCCTGAAAAAAAAAGTATATAAAGCATAATTTCATCAAAATGATTGTGGTTTGAGTCCCACCGGGCGTGCCAGAATGTAGACTAGGATTTGAGAGTGCACCTAAACCTATTTTGAAGGCCAAAGATAAACAAACGTCATAGCATATAATCAAATCAAATTCAAAGGTAAGCAAACTAAAATCAAAGCCACCTCAGTTTAAGCTTAAAACAGATGCGCCCATGCACTGTTTGATATGCTTAGATATAGAGGGATGTGGGTGTGCAAACTCAAGCACTTGGAGCATGCAAAATAGGATGATTTGAGGTTGATGAAGACCCAAAATGACACAAAATAGGTATGAGGAACCTATTTTGCCTCAAAGGCCTCAAGAACACACAAATATGCAAAGCTAAATGATTGAACTAAGATTGATTAAACAAGAAATGAATCTATGTTAATCCCATTAAGATAATTTAGATGTGATTTAAGCTTGAAAATGATCTAAAAAGATGAACTTATGCTTATGCTAGAATGAAAATGGCATTATAACTTTGCTATTGAGTTTGAGAGTTGAGAGATGATTTGCCTTAGGAAGTGAGGGTATTTATAGGATTTCTAAGGCTTGGGGTAGGAGGAATGAATGGCCAGGATTGAAATCCTTAAGAGAGGCCAAGATTCACTCAAAGGGAAGCACATGGATTGTGCTAGTTCTCAGCCAATCAGGAGGTGACACATGTCACAAGGTGAGTGGATGAAGGGAAGGGCAAAAAGGAGTCAACAAAGGGGGCTCCAAGCTCATAACTCTCCAAATAAATGCTTGTAAGAGCAATGAATGAGCTTTAAGAGGCTTTGAAGACTTTGGGGAAGCAATAAATGCTTTGTGGTTGAGATATTTGGAAGGAAAGACTTTGCCTTGGTTTAGGAAAGTCTTAAGGTTGGTTAGGATTGCACAAAGGTTTAAAGGGTAGGATTAGGATTAGATTAGGACAAGAAAAGGATTAGGATGGGTGAAGAGGGTGGATTTGAGAAGATTCTAGAAGAGTCTAGATTTCTCCTTAGTTTCTTGGAATAAAAGTTATTCATTCCAAAAGCTTAAGTTTTAGGAATATTTATTAAAATATTTTCAATAAATATGGAAATTAAATATTTAACCTTAATTAAATATTTAACCTTGGGATTAGGGTTAGGAAAGATGGGATTAGCCTTTTAATCGAAATTAAGAAGGGATTAGAAGATTTTGGAAGAGGTTAGTGGTCTTAAGAAAATTGGCCAAGTTTGGGATAAAAAATAAATTAAAAATAAATTAATTTATTTTTGAAGCTTTTGGGCAATTTATTAATTAAATAATTAATAAATTAGGGATAATGTCCAAATGACATTTTTAGGCTAGATTCCTTAATTAAAGATTTTTAATTAAGAGAGAGGGATTTAATGCCATAAAAATAAATTAATTAATTAAATAATTAATTAATTAATAAATGATGATGTCATCAAGGATTTTCAGAAAACAAAAATAATTTATTTTCTGAAGGATTTTTCGGTGTCTACAGATACCTTTTAAGGGTTATTATGAGGTACCTTAGTAAGTTTGAGCTTCTTGACTACTTCTACAATGACATTATCCATGGAACCATAATCCATAATCACTTTGCATACTTTTCCCATTATTTTACACCTTACCCTAAAGAGAGCTCTTATTTTCTTTGGCTGCTCTTTTGTTGGTTTCCTAATGAGGACCCTCCTAAACATGAGGTTATCTCCCATCTCTGACTCTATATGGCTAACCTCTAGTGACTTGACAATTGAAGTGTCTTCTTGAGTGTAGGCCACTCTATTTTATGTATTTAAAGAAGATTCCTTCTTTGGACACCTACAGGCTGGATGTCCCATATACCTAGAGATATAAAATTTCATGCTAGGAAAATAGGAATTTCTTCTTCCTACACCTCTCTCTCTGCTAGAGCCTCCTTGATTTCCTCTACCTCTACAAATGTTTCCTCTAGAAGATGTTTCACAACTATACTTTGCAATTTTGGACTCTCCCTGGATTCTTTGTTTAGTCCCTCTACCTTTGTAACTACCTCTATGACCCCTTTGGTCTCTTCATCATCCTCTTCTCTTGGAGGTTTGATCTTGCTTCTTCCTAATCTTGTTTTCAATCTTGATGGCTAGTGGCTAACACTAGTGTACTATTTTGGAATTGAGAAGAGTCATCTCCTCATGAATACTCCACTTCAAGGCATTCAAATATATGGAAACATTTATTCTTTCATCCTTTGACACATTATACCTCATGGAAACATTTTTAAACTCCTCTTTATATGAATTGACATCTAGGTCCTTTTGTTTGAAACTCTACCTCTTCTTATGTAGTTGTATCTCATTGTCATCTAGCACATAGGCTTCTTTGATCTTGCTTACCATACCCTTCCAAGTGGAAATTGGATTCTTGCCTTCTTTTTCCCTCTTATTTTGGATGAACCTCCACCATGTCAACATAGAGCATCTAAGTCTTTATTTGGCTACCCTTACCTTTTGGGCCCCAGTGACCCCATAACATTCAAAATGGTTTTCCATGCCTTCTATCTAGTCCATGAGTAGATCTTCCTCCATCCTTCCAATGAAAAATGGTATCACTTCAAGAGATTTCCCACTCATGGATTTTAAGCCTTTCAAAAGGGCTCCTCTTGAAAAATAGGGTTAGGTTCTAGAGTCTTATCCTCTTCAGGAACTTCTTTATACTTGGCTTCTCTCCAATATAATTTATCATAGACTTCTTCATTCTTTATCTGGACTTCTCCCACTGCTGGTTCCAATTGGGCTATCCTTTCTTTTAATAGATAATTATCTTCCTCTTAGTTTTTGACCTTCTTAGCCAATTCAAAATTAGTC
This sequence comes from Chamaecyparis obtusa, assembly GCA_027943335.1. Classification (NCBI taxonomy): domain Eukaryota; kingdom Viridiplantae; phylum Streptophyta; class Pinopsida; order Cupressales; family Cupressaceae; genus Chamaecyparis; species Chamaecyparis obtusa. The sequence continues at coordinate 181,497 of BSBK01006128.1, read as the reverse complement.
AACATGTTTGAAGACCCACTAGATTCACACTCTGACATACACTATGCAATCCCAAAAATTTTTGGGGCTCTAATAGAAATATGATAGGGAGGTTGGGAGAGCTAATAACTAGCTCTTGCTTAGGTCCACCTAGTGACCCTTAGGTTTTCTCCACTAAATCCAAATTGACCTTTAGGACTCCAATTATGGTTCAATCCCCTAGTCTCCTAATGCAACCCAACTACCAAGTGACATCTACCAATATAAAACAAGATTCTTGGTGCTTACTTCCTTCATGCTCCCACTAACCCTAAAACTAGGATAAGGGCTCACAACCTCAAAACTATCATTTAATCTTGGAGAGATGAGGATTTTTTGGAATATGTCATATTTGGTTCAACTTGATCTCTTGGAGGTCTTACTTCCCCAATATGCCTTACCGATCTCATAGTTCCTTACCAAATTAGGGCTACAAGGAAGAGCCCCAATTAGGCCGCCTTCTCCAAGAAAATAGGGCTTTTCTCCTATTTTCTTCCAAAGAACCCTAGAAATTTATTATGGATTCTTGGATAAATGCCTAACCTATAAATTATTTTGGAGGTTTTAGGGTTTCATCTGGCTATACAACCCCCAAACAAAAAATGAATTCTTTTGGGAGGGTTTTAGGCTTTTACTGATTGCATGCCTTGTTCTTAAGTATTTGGTGACCAAATGGATTGGTTGCACCTTCTCCCTTTGTGTATTCTTTTCCAAATATCTTATCTATGACCTTCAATAACTAATTTTCATTTTTCTATTCATCTCTACAAGTTATCTTCCTTCTTGTCTCAATCTTTCCTAGTCGAGCTCACCATAGGCTCGCCTACGACATGATTGCAAAATAGCTTCAAAAGATTTCTAGGGCCCCTCCTCCTGCACATATGACATACATGGAGTCTAATCACTATCCAAAAAATTCCATAGATAATGAACATTGGGATAGTGAGCTAGATTCCCATTTCTACAACTCTCCTAGTATGAACCATTCAATAGAGATAAACCAAAAGATTTAATACATTATAATAAAATGGAAAAGAAAAACTAAAATAATGGAACACACTAAAATTAAAGACACTAATCTACATTCTCCATCAATCACAATACATAATGAAACTCAAAACATAGCTCTTGTATTTACTAGTTATCAAACTGAATCAAAATCTCACACACTGTGCACACCTACAGAATTAGATCTTTCTACAGTGGAATGTCCAACCTCAGCATTTGGCCCAAGGTTTTCTTAAATAGCATGAAGATGGTCATAGATAGGCTTTATGAAACTCATAATTTGATTAGCGCATTTAGACAACTTTTCTCTGAGAAAATTTTAAAAGTTGCAAAAGTTACTATATAACTCTTACAACAATTTTGCAACTTTTGACAATTTTGCTCACCATAGACCTTAGTGAGGTCCTATAGAGTTCTATGCTCCCTATTTGACTCAAAAATAACTTTCCACTTACCCTACGCCCTATGACATCATAACGACATCATGCATAGAAATTTTACCATACAAGATGTTGACAATTTGGCTGAGTTAGATATCTAGATGTTTTCATTATGCCAACATATGACCTACATAAAGACCACATATGACAAAGAGCAAGTATGATAGAGCGTAGAGAAAAATTGTTTAAGTGTAAGCAGTATTTTCCCAGTGTAACCAGAGATAGTTTTGATTTGTGACATTGATAAAAGTAAGTTTAGTTCTTGTACACTTGAACATGGATACTATGATGCATATTGAAGACTCACCTGAGAGCACAAGTCTATATGACATTTATGGAAGAAGTTATTGTAGTATTTCTAGAGAAAGTGTTAAAGCTGACTAGATAGAATAGAAGTCAGAATTGGTAAATAGTTAAGGGATTATTTTATTTATCAAAATAATGTCTTAATCATATGAAAAGATGACATCCTAGATGTTAACCCTTGGAAAGCACATACTAAAATGTATTTTGTAAAGTGCTTTATGTTTACTAAAGCTAACTGTAAAATTTATTATTCTTAATAACTAGTATAAATGTAAGACATATGTAATGTGAAGGACATAGATGAAAAAAAGGAAGTGAAAGATAACATATGTATGAGAAAGATATTGATGCAAAGTATAAGGTTATGTGTTGGTAATTTGGCTGAGTTAGATATCTAGTTGTTGTCATTATGGCAACATATAATCTACATGAAGACCACATATGATAGAGAGAAAGTATGATAGAGCACAAAGCAAAATTGTCCAAGTATGTGTGGTATTTTCCTAGTGTAACTCGAGACATTTTGGATTGGCGATGATGATTGGAGTAAGTTGCATGCTTGCACACTTGAACATAGATACTATGATGACTATTGAAGACTCACCTAAGATTGCAAGTTTTTACGACATGTACAAAAGAAGTTATGGTAGTTTTACCAAAGACAGTGTTAAAGCTGACAAGATAGAATTGGTAAAGAGTTAAGGGATTATTTTTTTTATCAAAATAATGTCTTAGTAATATAAATGGATGACATCCTAGATGTTAACCCTTGGGTAAATATGTATTTTATGTAAAGCTTTATGTTATGTAAAGCCAACTGTAAAAGTTATTATTCCAAATAACTTGTATAAATATAAGGCTTATGAAACGCGATAGATGATGATGTATTGTAATAGATGAAATAGAGAAAGATATTGATGTGAAGTTGTGAAAGACAAGAAAGTAGTATAAGGTTATGCATGTTACCCTATTTTGTAATCAGTAATCATTGTACATTACTTGTTTATGCAGTGGGCTCATCTTGTAATCATTTGTAACTAGTACTACCAACTCTTAGCAGGGTTGAGGCTTCTAACAAGGTGATGAAGGGTGCTCCCCTTAATACCACAAACACATAATAGAAATAGAGAAACAACAGCAATATGAAAGAACAAAAAATTGGCTTCTTATTATCTCCATAAATGTGGAATTAGAAACTTTGAGAATTATAGTATGCAAAGCAACATGGGCATTCCCTTACAATATTCTGTAGGACAAAGCCTCGAATCAATACCCAGATCTACTACCCAGAGCTATCCTAGACAACACTATGGGCCTTCTTTATATAGGCATTTTCCACTACCTGAGAAGGTTCCAGAAATTTAGCCCTTAGGGCTGACCAAACTTAGAATTATTTTATTTTTTAATTTATTACTATTATACACTAAATTTATGTCTCCGATCTCAAGCTCTCTTGGTCTTGATAATCTAGTATAACAAGGGAATCATCTCAAAGTTGTGGGACCTTTGCTAACTGAGATGAGACCTCTAGGTTCTAGGCTAGTTCCTCTTGGATAATTACCTTAGCTTGCTCTTAGATAGGAAAGTAAACTTTGAGGGGAAAGGGTTAGAAGGAGTACATGAAATGGAAATAACAGGAAAGCAAACTACCTACTAGGTGATGCACCAAAACTAGGGTTTGGAACTCCGTATAGAGGGATGAAACCGGTGAAAGACTTAGGTCTAGTAGATCACAACTTATTGAATAGGCTTGCATAAGTATTTCATAAGAGGGCCTAAAAATTAGACACGACCTATGACCTGCAGGCAGACATTCTCTTCAGTAAAAGGGGCACAGGAATGAGACAGAATGATAGGGGCTGAAGAATACCCACAAACTCACTCAGATTAGATCAAACATAGTAGTGCACTTATAAGCTAAAAGTAAGAGGGATCAGGAACCCTAAGTATCACTGAAAGCATTCATAAACTTCAATCCAATAAGAGATAAGCCAAACAAGGAAGCACATGGACATGAAGGATTGTCACAAACTACCTCTATAATACTTGTATTATCAATGAGAATTTACAAGATGTGGAAAACCAGAGAGCAGGAAGAAATGCTACAAATAGTTTTCCAAGAAAAGTCTTTCTCTTTTACAAAAATGTGAATTCTGAGCTCTACAAGCTCCAAAAAAAATATTATATACATCACTCAACTACACGTAGGAAAGAGTCAAAATATCTCATTAGGGTTATAAATATCTGCATAAAATAATCCAACCCTAAACCAGTCGCTTCTGATCATAAATGTTCATGAAAATATCTCAACTGATCAGATATGTGCTTGTGTGTCCACCACTGTATGGATCATGCCTGCAGACAAAAGACCTCAATCCATCTACCTCCCTGCAAGCCCATTGAGTCATTAAGGCTCTAGATTTGATCTTCGCAAGAATGAATTTGAAAGTACATATGGCACCAACTCTTTAATGTTTCATAGGCACAAGAAAACTACACTGTACCATGCAAAATCCATGGCATCATTGACTAGATCATCCATCATCACCTTCACAACTAGAAAATGTCCTCAGAAATCAATTTCGAGCTACCCTACCACTTCACAACATTCTCTGCAGAAGAAAGCCCACCAAAAGTTGCACCGCCTTGAAAATGTCATTGGTTGCATGATCGCATGAGCCAAAAAGGCTTCATGCGATCATGCGACAAGCTTCACTGAATCACCATCTAATCATGCAAGACACCTCGGGCTCACTCTCCCTTTGGTCACCAAGTTGCTTTAACTTTTCTTAACCCCAGGCTCCACTCAGTGACCACGCGAAACACGTTAACCGCGCAACCACGCTCTTGCCAAGTCTAGAGGCCTGCTAAATCATATCTGCGAACATGCAAACAAAGAAACCCTTTATCAGACACCACCATGTTAGAAGAGAAAAGAATGACCTCCTCTAAACTTCTACCATTAAAATCTAGCCCCACTTAAAACTACATCATCACCACTAGCTCGGCGTATGAGAAACTAGCACATCAGCATGACATGGCACATCGGACCCATGATAGAAGGATCTCATGATCGCATGGGGTTGGAAGATCCCATGTGAACATGCAACCACTGTCAGATCTTTACCACACTTGCATCTTAGGCCCACTGATAAGTTGAAGATTCTCATCCAATGGTAGTCGCATGATCGCATGTCAGGAAAGATACCTTAGTGATCATGCGACCACCATTGATGCCTTTTTGAGACAAGACCGACTGAAAGAAAGGTGAGATGGAATGACATAGATGAATCAGGAGCTACCAAATAGGATTATGTAGCTTGGACCCACTAACACTAGCGTCACATCATAAGGAAGATTGATGACCATCGTTACACCGTGCGCTTAAATAGGCAACATCTTTCCTTAGCGGTGTAGTGACAACCACAAGATTTTGCCGAGCTTTAACTTTTGCAAATGGAGAATGGGCCCACCGATAGGTGTCATCCTGTTGCATAATCACAAGGGAAAGGAATATTCCTTGTGAACATGCAATAATGGAAAGAATTTGAGGAAAGCCAGCCACGGGGCCCCACCAGGTTAGAGTTGCGCACTTAGGGAATTGTTGACGCTAGAGTAGAAGTGTGAAACATGAGGCGTCAAAAACATAGAGGATTTTTAGACTAAAGATTGAAAACACACTAGGCTTTTAGGGTGAATTTCAAAAACATCCTAAGCTTTCGGACCAAAAGGTAGAAAACACAATTGGTTTTCAACACTTGAGCACTTCTTTGGAAAATAGGACTGTGGCCAAAAATGAATGATAGGGAATTTTTGGGTAACATTTTGGTGACCTCTGCATGATGTCAGCTTGCTAGACATTTAGACCAATTGTCTTGAAGCAATCCATTGGGCATGGGGTCACTACTGAGCACAAAAACTTGGTGGAGAGACAAAACTAAACCAAAAGATAGACTTGTGCACATGCACTTCTTGGGAAACAGGAACTAACCTAGAAAGCAGGGAAAGAAAGCAAGAAACATATTTACAAGAATTTACAAGAAGGACCTTTAGAGAGGGATTAATCTCAAAGCAAGGCTTCAAGTGGAAACCATTCATTGAGATTATCAGGGCATCTCCCTCAAGGGTTGAAAGTTGAAAAGCATTAGATCCTCTACACTCTGTTATAATAAATGGTCCACCCCAAAAGGAATCAAACTTTGTGTGCTTGCCAGGTTTTGATCTGAACTCATCCCATTTGAGAACTACATCTCCAACCTTGAAGTTTCTAACCCTGACTATTTTATCAAAGCTTTTCTTTGTTTGACTCTGATGGAATGCCATATCTTGCATTGATTTATCTCTCATCTCTTCTAGCTCCATCAACTGGGCATATCTGATTTGCATAGGATCACTTTTTTCAAACAAGGCATACTAAGTGGCCAAGTCCAAAGCTGGTAATTCAGTTGAAATAGATAACTTAGCCTCTCTACCATACACCAACATGTATGGGGAATTACCAATGATTTTCTTTGGAGTAATTCTATCTAACCACAAGGCAGATCTCAATTTAGTATGCCAGTCCCTCTGACTGTCTTGCATGGTCTTTTTGATTATTCTAATTAGATTCTTATTTGTTGATTCTACCAAACCATTCCCCTAAGGATAATAATTAGAACTTGTATTCAGATAGATGCCCTTCTTGACTACCCACTCTGAGACTTTGAGGCCTGTAAATGCTAATGGATTTTCTAAAACTATAGAATCTAGAATGCCAAATCTATGAATGATGTCATCATAAAAACTTAAAACAACATTCTCATTAGCTTCTTTTAAAGCAAATGCCTCTGTCCACCTAGTGAAATAATTAGTTGTAGTGATTATCCACTTGTGTTCTGCACTAGATGGAGGGTTAATCATGCCAATGAAATCTATACCCCACTTCATGAAGGGCTTCTCTGTTTTGACTGGCTGTAGGGGTAGAGTTGCAAGTCTTTCTTTCCCTACAAAAGTAGCACATTTGACACATCTTCTAACATAATCATGACTATCTTTGAAGATAGATGACCAATAGTATCCATCCCTCATGATCTTAAAAGCTATAGTCCTAGGAGAGAAATGGCCACCAAAAGCTCCATCATGAAACTCAGATAAGACATCTACAACCCTTTTTGAATCTATGCATCTTAGAAGGACACCATTGTGATCCTTTCTTAAAAGAATTTCATCTATCAGCACAAAAGGAACAGATTGCAACTTGTAATACCTCCTTTTTGCTGAATCTAGTCCTGCATGATATTGTCCTATCTTCAAATAATTAATCATATTAGGCAACCAAATAGTTGCCTTGGCTTGCTCTCCTATAGAATGCACCATCAGAGATGCATCTATGTATTCCAATTTCTTTGAACTTCCATCTTCTGCTAGATGCTCACAAAGACCTCTGCCCACAATAGAAGGATCTCATCAAAAGGTTGTCACATGATCGCATGGGGTCGGAAGATCCCATGCAAACATGCAACCACCATCAGATCTTTACCACACTTGCATCTCGGGCCCATTGATCGGTTGAAGATTCTCATCCAATGGTAGTCGCATGATCGCATGTTAGGAAAGATACCTTAGTGATCATGCGACCACCATTGATGCCTTTTGAAACAAGACCCATTGACAGAAAGGTGAGATGGAATGACATAGATGAATTAGGAGCCACCAAATAGGATTATGTTGTCTAGACCCACTAACACCAGTGTCACATTAGAAGGAAGATCGATGACCATCATTACACCATGCGCTTAAATAGGCAACATCTTTCCTTAGCGGTGTAGCGACAACCACAAGATTTTGTCAAGCTTTAACTTTTGTAGATGGAGAATGGGCCCATCGACAGGTGTCATCCTATCACATGATCACAAGGGCAAGGAATATTCCTTGTGAACACACGACAACTGCAAGAATTTGAGGAAAGCCAGCCACGGGGCCCCACTAGGTCAGAGTTGTGCACTTAGGGAAGTGTCAACACTAGAGTAGAAGTGCGAAACATCAGGGGTCAAAAACATAGAGGGTTTTCAGACCGAAGGTCAAAAAAACACTGGGCTTTTAGGGTGAATGTCGAAAACATCCTGAGCTTTTGGACCAAAAGGTAGAAAACACACTAGGTTTTCGACACTTGAGCACTTCTTTGGAAAATAGGACCGTGGCCAAAAATGAATGATAGGGAATTTTTGGGTAACAATTACATCAAAGTTGGCTCAAAATAACTTTTGAAACCCGAACATAAATTTTGAAGGAAAATGATTTTCTGCCCTTTCAGGTGACCCGACTTCCTGAGACCATAATTCATCACCAGCTAACCCGATGGACTATTATAACCCCATTTTAGAAAGGCCACAAAGTGCTCTACAGGGTTGACTAGTGCAAGCACCTATCACCCAAATTTTTGACCTCATCCAGAGCCTCTAAAGCCTTCAAAACTGAGTTCAAAGTTTCTGTACCCTACTGCCAATACCAAAAATCTTCAATATCTTCAAAACTAGACCTGATCTAGCCATGAAACTTTACTAGCAGGCTGATATGACTGAGATGAACCTCCACATGTAAAATCAGAACATTCTAAGATTTATGACCAACTTACTAAAAACAACAAGTTTCCATAAATAGTAGCTCTACACAACATAGCCCTTATTGAATACAAAAATATAAATATTTTTGGATGATGCAAGATTTCTCTTACACCCAGGATACTCCTGCATCAGACACCTAGCATAATTTGAGAAGTGACCCCATCATGTCTCAGGTGTGTAGAGGAAAACCAAGGTAGTTAACCTCCTCCTTTGTCAGCCATGATGAATCTTCAACAGGTCATCCTTTCCACTTGACTAGATATTCTTCATATGTCCTATTCCTTGTGCTTCTGCCAACACGACTATCCAGTATGTCTTCAATATCCTTGATATCTGAACTGGTTGCTGGAATACTCCACTATGTTGCTGTAACCTCATCTTCAACACCTCCTTCATGATACTTTGTCAAATTAGAAACATTAAATACTGGTGAAATATTCAGCTCAGTATGCAACTCGACCTCATATGCATTTCTTGAATCATGCTTCTTCAGTATCTTACATGGCCCAAACTTCTTCATTTTCAATTTGTTATATGTACCAACTAGAAATCTTTCCTTTCACAAATGAACCATGACTTCATCTCCAACCTAAAATTCTTTATTCCTCCTTTTCTCATTTTCCTTAGCCTTATACTACACATTCATCTTGGTAATATGCTTCCTCAGTTCCTCATGGATGTTCTTCAAGTATTCTATAAAATCCTCAGCTTCGATAGTACTTATTTCTCCTTTATCTATCTTTCTCAACTCATATGCATTTCTTGGACTACTCCCATATACAATCTAAAATGGTGATTTACCAGTGCTCCTATTGACAAAATTATTGTATGCAAATTCTACCTATGGTAAAATCAAATCCCACCCTCTTGGCTTATCTCCAACCAAACATCTCAACAAATTTTCCAAACACATATTCACCACCTCTATCTATCCATCAGTCTGTGCATGATGTGATGAATTGAATTTCAAATTTGTCTCAAACTTCTTCCACAATGTATGCTATAAATATCCAACGAACTTATTGTCCCTATCTGAAACTATACTCTTTGGAAAACCATATAGTCTCACCACTTCTCGAAAAAATAATTTTGCTACATGAACAACATCATTGGTCTTCTTGTAGGGAACAAAATGTGCCATCTTTGAAAATCTGTCAACTACCACAAAAATTGAATCATGTCCCCACTGTGTCTTTGGTAAACCAAGAACAAAGTCCATACTGATATCCTCCCAAGGCTTCTCTAGTATAGGTAATGGCTGATACAACCTTGTATTCTACTTCACTCCTTTCACCATCTGACACACTCTGCAACTCTCTACAAACTTCTTGACATCTTTCTGCAACTATGGCTAATAATAATTCTCACTAACCAAAGAAAGGGTTTTATCATGACAAAAATGTCCAACCAATCCTCTGCTATGCTTCTCCTTGATGAGATTATCCATCATAGAACTTCTTGGAATGCATAATTGACTCTCTCTGAATAGCATATCATCCTGGATGATAAAATCTAGCCACTTTGTTCTGTCTAGAGTAACATGTTCTTTACAAGCTTTCCAAGCCTCACAAAAATCAAGATCCTCTAGATAAAAATTCTTGAGTTCCTTGAACCCAACCACCTCAATCCTCATCTCTATTAGCAATAGTTTCCTTCTGTTTAAGTACATCTGCAACCTTGTTAGACTTTCTACTTCTATGTTTCAAAACAAATGTATAACTTTGCAAAAACTTAACCCATTTCAAATGCCTTTGATTCAACTTTCCTTGACTATTCAAATATTGCAAAGCTTGATGATCAGTATAGAAAACAAAATCCTTAGGAAGGAGATAATGTCTCCACTTCTTCAATGCCTAAACTATAGCATAAAATTCCTAATCATAAACATAATATTTCCTCTTGGCATCATTTAACTTCTCACTAAAATAAGCAATAGGTTTACCTTCTTGGCTCATAATAGCTCCTATTGCAGTACCACTAGCATCACAATCTACTTGAAACACCTTATTAAAATTAGGAAGTGCTAAAACAAGTTGTTCTATAACCTTTTGTTTCAACAGTTTAAAACTCTTATCTACCCCATTAGTCCACTTGAACGCTTTTCTATCCCCTCTCATTGTTTTAGTCAAGGGTCCATAAATACTGCTAAAATTTTTGATAAAATTTTTGTAAAAGCTAGTCAAACCATGAAAAGATCTTACCTTGGTAGCACTCCTTGGAGTAGGCCATTCAAGGATAGCCTCTACCTTCTCTAGGTCCATTTTTAGACCTTCTACTAATACTACAAATCCCAAATACACTAACTCTTTCTTCACAAAACTGCACTTCTTCAAATTAATCAACAATTTCTCATCTCTTAACTTCTCAAACACCATACAAATATGCATCACATGCTCTTCAGATGTGGTACTAAAGATCAAAATATCATCTAGGTACACAATGACAAACTTACCCACAAATTCTTTCAGAACCTCATTCATGAGCCGTATGAAAGTGCTCGGTGCACTGGTTAGACCAAAGGCATGACTAACCACTCATACAATCCTTCCTTTTTCTTAAAGGCAGTCTTCCATTCATCTCCTTCTCTGATCTGAATTTGGTGATATCCACTCTTTAGATCTATCTTTAAGAAATACATAGCTCCACTCAAACAATCCATAATATCATCCATTCGTGGCAATGGAAACCTATACTTGATTGTGATCTTGTTTATTTCTCTAGAATCTGTACACATCCTCCATTCTCCATTCTTCTTTGGTGCTAATACTACTGGTACACCACATGGACTTAGGCTCTCTTGAATTAATCCCTTCTATAACAACTCATGTACTTGTCTGTTCAACTCTTCACTTTCTACTAGTGTCATTCTGTGTGCTACCTTGTTTGGAAAAATGGCTCCTGGAATCAAATCCATTTGGTGACTGATCTTCCTTATCAGTGGTAATCCACTAGGTACATTATTAGATACAATATCCTAAAACTCATTCAACAAATTTACAACTGCTACAGGTACATCCTCTACTTCCTCTTTACCAGCTTTTAGAATTAAAGAAAAACACACATGCTCATGCCTCATACAATCTAGGAATTTTATTCCATCAACAAATTCTATTCTTGCATTACCACATACCTTTTCTTCGGTCTCCTTCAATGGCTTTAGCTTATGTCACACTCCATCCTTTGTCAGGGAATAGGTATTCACATGACCATTGTGTACAACACATCTATCAAACTTCCATGACCTACCCAACAACATGTGACATGCATCCATAGGTATGATATCACATAGTACCTCATCATGGTACCTACCAATCTTGAACTTTACTAGGCCCTTTTAGGTGACCCAACTTCCAGAGACCATAAGTCATCACTAGTTGACCCAATGGACTATTATAACCCCATTTTAGAAAGGCCATGAAGCACTCTATAGGCTTGACTGGTGCAAGCACCTATCACCCAAATTTTTGACCTCATCCAGAGCCTCTAAAGCCTTCAAAACTGAGTTCAAAGTTTCTGTACCCTGCTGCCAATACCAAAAATTTTCAATATCTTCAAAACTAGACCTGATCTAGCCATGAAACTTTATTGGTAGGCTAATATGACTAAGATGAACCTCCACATGTAAAATCAGAACATTTTGAGATTTATGACTAACTTACTAAAAACAACAAGTTTCCATAAATAGCAGCTCTGCACAAGATAGCCCTTATTGAATACAAAAACAAAATATTTTTGGGTGATGCAAGATTGCTCTTACACCCAGGATGCTCCTACATCACAAGGCCTATAGTCCCTTAATTAGGACTGAGACACTATATGCATATAACATGGTCAATATACTTAACATGACACTTTTGATTAGTGGATCTTTGTGGCTATCAGTCCCACTGGGGTTTTCCCTTGGCCAAGGTTTCCTCGAGAACAAATAATGTGTTGTGAGTTCATTTTCTTTATTGTTATGCATGTTCTTTAGTTTACTCTATGATACAAGCATAAATATAATCTATTATATCCATTTTGGGGAAAAAGTAAAAGTTTGTAGAATACTGATTCACCCCCTCTCTCAGTATTCCCCATTTCAAACAATTGGTATCAGAGCTTAGTTACTCAGAAAATAATTATTTAGAAAAAGCCTAGAAGCTTGAGTAAGATCTCAATGGATATGGATCAGCTATAGAAGAATCTTGAAGAAGCTCTTGAACAAATTAATATACTTACTGAAGAAAGAGATTCTCTGAAAGGAAAATATGATGATGCAAAGAACCTCATTGAAAAGTTGAAGAATAAGCTAGAGGAACTAAAATCTAGAAAAAGAATCTACAATTAAAGTTGAATATTTTATGATAATTTGGAAAAAAAGAAAATGAGATCCTTAAACATGAACTGAAGATAGTAAATTTGAAGTTGAGTTTGAAAGATGGAAATAGAAAGAATGAAGCAAATTTGAAATCTGAGAATGAAAATCTGAAATCTAAGATAAAAGATCTAAAATCTAAACTTGTAAAGTGACATCTGAACTTTATAAAACCAAATTGTAGTATGCTAAACTTGAAAAGTGCAATACTATTGTGAAAGGTTAATTGACTCAATCTAAGCAACAACTTGAGAAGCTATATTCTACTAGTGAGAAGATTGATAAATGAATGCCTTATAAAAAGCCATTCTATGATAAAATTGGTCTTGTATTTAACTCATCTAAAGTGAGTGAAGAAAGAAAGGAACTAGATCTGAAAGTTTCTAAAAACATAGAAGAAAATAAATCTGATGAAGATATACCTAAACAAGAAGAACCACCTAAACAAGAAGAATCACCTAAAGGTATGCAGAGAGAATTTAAAGGTAGATGTTTTGCATGTAATACTTTTGATCAGATGAAGAAAGATTGTATAGGTAAGAAATTTAAACTTTTTAATGGTTATTATTATAATTGTCATGGTTTTGGACATAGAGCTATTGAATGTAGGAAGCCTAAATTTAATGAGAATAATAATAGTATTAGAATGTTTTGAGATACTAACCATGCATATAAGAAAGCTACTAAAGATATGGATAGAACAAATGCAATAGTATGTTATAGATGCAACAAGGTTGGATACATTGCTAGGAATTGTAGATCATAAATCAACCAGACTGGACCGAGATATGGAAACAATGGAGTAGTTTGTCAGATATGAAACAAATTTGGTCATACAACAAGGTTTTATAGGATGAATAACATGAGAAACCCTAACCTTAGAAGTCATGCAAGGAGAAATAAAAATGCAAGAAATAGTCATGGAGGTTGCTATATTAATTCAGAAGAAGTGAAGTTTATTAAAGCCACAGATCAAGGAGACACATTTAGCACTAAAGGTAATCAGAAAGGTGAAGTATCTAATGGTAAGAGTGAATCTCTACCTAACCCATCTCAAAGTACTCAATTCATGAAGAATGTAGTAGAATAGGAACTTAGGATAGTATAGAAGTTAGTATAGGATGAATTGAGTCTTGCATAGTTGATGTAAGGTATTTTATGATGTAATGATGCTATGGTTAAGAGCGCATAAGATAATATGATGTTATTCAAGATCACAAGAAGTTTTAATTTTTGTAGGTAAGAAGGAGAAACTTTTTGGAAAGAAGTGGCAAAAGAATTGAATGCAATGTTAGAATCTAATGAGATTGAAAGGTTAAAAGGTTATGATTGGTATTATTTGATCATTAAAGAGAATATAAGTGTTAAGGAGATCAAAGGAGCATTGATTTGAAGTAGTTTGCAAGGATTTGGGGAAAGAATTTCATGTCAGATCTATGAAAACCCTAAATCATGGAATTCAGGTATTTTACTAAGAAAATCTATCAGTCAGTTAGAGAATTTGTAGAAGATATGGATGTTTCATTGATTCACAATGTAAGAGATAAGATCAGACCTAAGACTAAAAGGGAACTAGTAGAACCCTTGGAAGAAGATCCTAAATTGGCTTTATCATCCATACCAGACAGAGTTCTACATTTAGAGAATGTTAGAAGATATTTGGGATGTAAACTTGAAACCCTCAATGATAGTGATTTTACTAAAGAATATGAGAAGCTTTACTATCATGATATGTCATCGAGAGTAGGGTTTGAACATTTGAAGGATAATGAAATCATAAGGTACTCTTTATAGTATGAATTTGATGATGAAAAATGCACTAAGATAATTCTGAGCAGAATACATAATGGAAAGTTTTGGTTAGATGATAGAGTGATAGACATTACAACAGACCTAATTCATGAAGTAACTAGTTTGTCTAAATCTAGAGTCATAACATTTAATGAAAAGAATGTGAAGAAAAATGTATTAGAGAACACTAAATCATCTTACAATGGTAGAGGTATAGTGATTAGAAAGATAAAACATTATGATGTTAGGTATTTGTGCAAGATCCTTACAGCTAAATTTTGTGCTAATTCAAGAGAAGATGACATGGATGTGAGGCCTCACCCCGACCCATCATAGCACCTTTTCTTATTTGCATTTTGATACATGGATACAGTTGTTAATTTATTCTAATACAGACCCGAGATACTATATTTTGATGATGATTACTATACTATGTGGATCACCTTATGATGTGCATTAGAATTTAGAGTATGTTGAGATTTTGATTATGCATATTTAGTGATGTGATTTTGATGGAAATGTTGGATCATGTTTAAATTTGATTTCTCCACAGGTGACATGTCATGATGATTATTTAATTGTGATGCTTAAACACTTTGAATGGAGAATTTGGATTCTACATATAGCAATTAGAATTGAATTATGCATATTGATTATGTTGCTAAATTGAGAATTGAATATGTATATTTCATGTAATTTTATCATCTTGAACTACTAATGCTCGATGTGTAGTGTGCAGGTAAGAGAACCATGGAATTAATTAGAGAACCAAGGTTAAACATGTGTGAACTGAGTAAGCCAAGGCTTAATCCAGTATGGGATTAAAAAGCCTCATTGTAATGTGAACTCATTGTTAATGTGGATTTTTTTTACATGTGTGTTATTAGTTAATTTCTTGTTGTCATCTAGGACATGACCTTGGGTATGTAATGTGTAATCGTTAGTGTCACTTGACACTTGTTATGTGCTTGTTTTAATTCATCCTTGTTCTAGTCACTTCTAGAGGCCAATAAGGGGTTCTAAGGGTCATTTTTGGCATAATTTAAGTGCATAATGGATAGGGTTATGGGTTAGGAAGGTTTTGAGCATATCCATAATTCCCTAGTGACCTTGGTAACCCATTTTTTGACCCATTTACCCTTAACTTCGAAATTGGATAAGTCATGATCTTTACCCAACTTCACCCTTTCTTTCAATCATGCATTTATCATGGGGGGGACAAGGAAAGACAACAAGGTCATAGAGTCAATTCTACATTTATGGATGGTGGGTGGGTAGAAATTTGGAGGCCTTTTTAGAAGCCCTTAGGAGATTTAGTGGGTGTTCACCCACTCTCTACATTTGGAGACATTAGGGTTTGGATTGAGGAAGGATAAGTGGATAAGCTCTTCTCAAATTTCCATTTCCATCACACTTGTGGAGGTTGGTTACTCTTCCCATGGAAGCCTTTCTACTTTTTCATTAGATTAGCTTGTATTTTTCTCTCTCATGCATATGAATCTTGGTTCTTTTCGTGACAATGTGTTGTAAGGGAGGGATTTTGGGGTTTGATTTCATGGTTTGATCTTGTTCTTTTTGCTTGATTGAGGGAGTTCTTGTTTATGGGTGTGAGGAATTACTCACCCTTTGGGAAGGGAAGAAATGGCCTATGGGTGGAGGGGTTAGTTGGGCTCTCCATGAGGTGAGAGTCTCTTCTCTTGGAGAAGAGGGATAAGTCCATGGTGTATGGGCTCCATGGAAGCTATTGCATTCTTGTATTTTGAAGAGGATGTTAAGCAAAGTATGTGTATGAAGCTTTTGGATATGTAGCCTTGAAGAGGCAATTGGATATGTAGCCTTGAAGAGGCAATTGAATACTCATGGTGATAAATTTGTATGTAATGCCATTCTCCCCTTGGAAAAGCCCACCTCCACCCTCTCTATGAGCTTGTAAGACTCATTTGTGTAACCTTGGGAGGGAGTAATTTGTTGTATGTGCATTTGTGTAAATTGTTTGTGAGCATCTTGTTGATCTTGTTGCATACCTATTTAGCCTTGGTTCTCCAAGCTCGGGGGTGGTCTCATAAGAGACCTAGGTTGGGTGGTGAGCACCCATGGTTCTCCATTTCTTTGTTTTGTAGGTTTGGATGCTAATACTCATGTGGAAGATTCTTGATGAAGCTCTCCTTCTTGGTGTAATAGTGTATAAATGTTCTATTTTGTGTGGTATTGTTGGCTCTTGATGAGAAATCATCATCTTGATTGTATATTGAAGTGTTGTTGTATACCTCTTGATCTTTGTGAAGATGTAATGGAGGAGAGTTTGTCATCTCCATTGAACTTTGATTGAGTTTTATCCACCTTTGTATTGTTTTGGTTGTAAATGAGAAGACTTCTCTTTTTGTGTTTTATGTATTTGCAAATGAAAGAGAGATTTCATTATGATTATGATTGATCAATTACCTTCATACCATTGTAATTTTGGTTTTACATTAGTAGAGTTATCCATGTAATGCAAAAAAAAAGTGATTTCCAAGTTGAAAGAATAATCAAGTTAGTAACTTCAATGGCATGTTTATATGGATGTAGATGTATGGATTTTATATTCTATTGATGTTTGATTGTAATATTTGAGTTCAAATTTAATCTAGCTCTCTTTGAATAAATCACATATACAACATGCACATCACTTTAGTTGAAACAATATTGCAATCTAATTTTCTTCTCGAATAAACATGTCAACAAAATAAGCTAAATCAGACTAAAATTATGAAGTAATGTGATATTCATGTTCCTCTCATTTCATTACACTAATTAAGCTATCAGATTTATGCTATTAGATCTTCCTTAACAAGCAAGAAATTTATGGAAAAACCCATACTATGAAATAACATCTTCCAGAATTTTATTTAGATAAATTAGCTCTCTAAATTTTGTATGGGGAAGGAAAATATTCTCTTACCACAGAGAATATTCCCCTTCCCCTCTTAACATAAACATCCAATTAAAATTTGTAGCCTAAACTACCACTTACCTATGTTAATACCCCACTAACTTATGATTGATTATGTTTCAATTAAACTTTACTATAAAGAAGTCCCATAACCCCTTCCCACTTGCTAGTGGACCCCACTATAGTCCTATGCCTCCTTCCCTTATCATACGTAGGGTTGCAGAGGACTGACTTGGCAATTAATTTACATGCACTAAGTCAAGATTTTGTTTTATCCTTGTTTGATTGGTGAACTAAGCAAAGCATTTAATAAGGAAGATTTAAATCATGACTAAAGGTAGTGTTGTCTCTCCTTCCCTACGTAGATTCTTCACCATGTAATGCTTTCCTTGTTTGGAAAGTCAAACCACCCCTCTCCTTGCATGAATCTCCATGTCCTTGATTAGACATGAGGTCACATCCCTTCTAAAACATGCCTTTTCCCATGCCTAGCGTAAATGCTATGGGTTGCTGCATAAAGGTTAAAAAAAAGAAAGCCTTGTGGTGGGTCCCCTAACTCCTTGTTCTTATACCAACATATACTTTAGTAGTTATTTGTTTTGCTGGGTTGTATTTAGAGATTTAATTATTGCCTCCTTATAATTGGGATTTCCAACACCCACCCACTTGGCAAGTGGGCCATGATGGGATGGGATGTGTAGGTTAGGCTTAGACTTATAGGGATTGATTAGAAGTAAAGTAGGTTTTTTCATGGTTCCCTAGGTAGTAATCATAGTTATTAACTCCATCTTAGGTGATTAATTTTTAATTAATAAAGGTATTCACTATCTAATAATTTATGGGAAGCATGCTTGTTAATTTATTTTATTTATTATTTTATTTGATAGATCTTTTCCTAATTAATTATCCAAGTGATTAGCAAGTAAAGGGCTTAGTGTTATCATGTTACAATTCCCATATAATCTATTGATTTTTAGTTAATAGGATATTATGTTAAAGGGATAGGTTTGTTAGTTTAGGAGATAGATTATTCATGGGCAAGGATTTATCCATATAAAACAAATTATCTAGTGATAGTTTTGTAATGTAAGTATTTGATTAGGAGATTTTACTAATTTAATATGGTAAGTGTGTTTTGATATAGTTTTAATATACCCACTTGTTCTTAATGTTTTAATTTGTTCATTGATAATTAGCTAAAATAAGGCTAGTTATAATAAACACATTGAAGTTAATTTTGTGAATTGATATTAAGATGACTTATTATCTTAATTATTAATTGCTTTTGGTAGGACTTTTAATCAATGATTTAATCAAGTAGTAATTAAGGAAATAGCTTATTGTTAGTATGTTAAGCTCATTAATAAATCAATTAAGTTAATTCTATAGCTTGTGTAATTGCTTGTGTAGTATTCACAACAAATAAGTGATATTTGAACATAGGTTTCTTTAATTTAATCTCTTGAGGGTCATTAATATGGAATATCCAAAGTATAAAATAACTAGAATATCTTATAGTAAAATTTAGTTATGGCTAATAAAAGTAATCCATTATTATGCTAATAACTTTGTCAGATGAGTATTTAGATATGTAATAATCCTAGTGGTTATTGTACGCATAATGTTTGACATTAGGCTTAGCAGAGAATAGTAGAATGGCTAGTGTTCATCTATGAATTGCTTCCCTTATGAAATTAAAGTTTGGAATAGGGTTAATCTTGGTTCGACCCTGATCTCTATGTCATACTCTATGACCGAAACTTCTTCTAAGACCACCTAATTATCACTTCGGTCTACACCATAGACATGGTGCAGATTTAGTAGTCTGAATGTGAGAGTTACATCTTAGTTGACTTGACTCTAGACTCTGATCGATTAATCTTTTGTCAACTGCACTTAACCATTGAGCGGAAATCCTTAGCAATTCACTTAAACACAAAAAAAAATAAAAAAAATTGGTTGCATTTTTATGTTAGTAATTTTTGGGCATGAAAATGGAAGCTAAAATGATTCATGTAGCCTATTTGATGTGTGTTGATAAGATACAAGTAGACATGTGTGAAATCTTGAGAATTTAGTTATTTGAGAACTTGGAGAAGATAAAGAAGACTAAGAACTCCTAGTTTAGATTCTCATCATTGATCACTTATATGTTTTTCTATTTGTTAAGAAGATTTCCATTTACAATTGGTGATGATTGGAATGATGGTAAGACCATAATGTAAAGGATAAACCAAGTATTTAGGAGACATCTTATTGACAAGGTCAATGAGAGTGTAGTTTTAGTGATTAAAATATTTTAGAATTTGATGAAGAACAGACCAAGAATCCCCCAGTCAATTGTTGAAAAGTATAAGAATGAGATATGTTTTATGGTTGACATTGACTTTACATTCATTAAAGCAATTGAACCTAGAGTAGAGTTCATAGACCCTCTTGGCTATGAAATTTCTAAAACTGAAGTAGGAGAATATGTGAGATTTCTTAAAAGCAAGTTGGATATACATAGCAACAAATTTGGGACTTTTGAGGAGAACTTCAACTCTGCAATGTCTCTTCAAGAAGAAAAATAGTAAAAGAAAAGAGTAGAAAGTACAATTAAGAAGATTCTAAAGGACACATGATTGATAGAACAAGAGTTTATGATTGCAAAGAATACAAGAGTAGCTATTAGAGACATTGGACAAAAGGAAGTTTTGTCTGTTCCACCCCTATCAGCAGTTGAAACTAGAAATTTGTAGCATAAGGTGAAAGTAGAGAAAGAAGAACAAGAAGTTAGAAAATCTACAAGATCATCTTAAACTCCACCAGGGAAAAGAGTGAAAGAAATAGCTACTGGACCAAGTAAGAGACAAAAGACAATAGTGCCACTAGTAAAAAGGAGAATAGCAGAGATAAAAGATGATGATGATATTCAAGTGAAAAGAAGACATGGAAACCAAAGATTGAGAAGGTAAATGAACAGATTATTCATGATAGAGATTTTTCTAAGATGAACAAGTACTATGATCTTTATAACTATTTAGAAAGATTGAATTTGGAGAATTTAGTTATGAGACATATGATCCTAGAAAATAAGAAGTTTGACTCAATTCAAGGTAAGATACCTGATGATTTGTTTGAGAAGCTAGTTAACAGGAAAAAGAGAGCAACCGAAGAAGATAATAAAATCAGAGAAAATCTTGTGAGAATACAATGTGATCTTAGAGATGAAGATAACTTTAAAGAAATAATGAAAGAACTTGGAAGCCATCTGAGAACAAAGAAAAGAACTATTTAGATAATGGGAGGAAACTATGAAGAGATAAACAAGGAAACAAAGAAAGAAATAGTAAAGGTAATGGCATCTAGTGTTGAAAAAAACTCTAGTGTACCAAAGCTAGCATTTGTTGTTGCATTCATGACTATGATTGTCATTGATGTCAACACAGTGATCTTCTAGAGATTTGCAGAGGAGTAGACAATGTTTGGATTAGCACATGCGGGATATTGTAGATAGAGCTATGAAATGTTGAGGATTTACTCTTTGATATGTTATATGTTTATGGTTAAGATCACAAATAATAATTCATTTATTCATGGAAGTTATGAGCATTTTGGTAGAAGCAATATTCACGCAGTATTCCTGAGTAGCGGTTTGTGGAAATCGGATGATGTTTCCTAATCAGGATGGAATCTAGTTTTGTTTAGTTAAAGGAAAGTTGAAGACACATTGATAGTGATGTGGATGAAAATAAAAAATTCAAGGTCACACGGATGGAGAATTATTGTATTTGGAAGTTAATAGTTTTGTGTAATTTTGATGTAGCGTGTGGAAACTTTTATTTTGTAATTGGATGCCAACTCATTTGTAATTACTTGAGTGTGGTATAAAGGAAGGAATGTTTTTCCTTGTTGTAATATGGTTGAATGTTGATGTATGCATGAAGTGAATAAAAGAGCTAATGCTATTGTGAAAGATAATTTGTGAAGGAAGACATGTGAGGTACAGAGATCTAAAATTGAGATTTGGTGAAGCAATGATTGCAGTTTGTCACAGTCAGAGAAGAGGTAACATATTTTTGAGATTAGTAATGTTTTGGTATTATTATTTATAGTAATAAAAAGATCATTTGGATAGTGTGTTTAGTGATCTTACCCTGAAGCTTTTTGGGCAGTGATTCCTTCTATCTTCTATAACTCTTAATAGGGTTAGAATCTTTTAGCAGGGATTCAAAATATCCTAACAAGGATCCATATGTATTGAATGTATTCCATAAGACTCCTAATAGAGTCCATCCTTTCACAAGGAATATTCATATTAGTGCATCTTTTATGGGCATGATTCCCACTGGGGTTTACTTTTTGATTAAGAGGTTCCCCAGTCAACATATCTTGTGTTGTTATGTTATTGTGTATGAATATCTTTTTATGGTTGGTAATTATATTGCTTACATGGCTAAATGCTATTGAAGTTGATAAAATTTATAATTATCTAATAATTGATTCACCCTCCCCCACCCCCACTCTTAGTTATCTTGGTGGACTTTACTTTCTAACAATTGGTATCAAAGTAGCAGTTCCTTGAAAGATAAGTTTAATAGATTAAGGAGATCCATGGAGAATTTTAGGAAAGAAAGCCCTAAGTTTGATCAAGTGAATTTTGATTGCTAGAAAGAAAAGATGAAGACACATCTACTATGTTTAGGACTAGGTTATTGGTTGATTACAAAGAATGAGAAGACTATCATTGAAGAGGATGATCTTGAAACATGTTCTAGTGATGAGAGAGATCTATTCATGTGTAACATACTTTCTAGAGAAGCACTTTTGATAGCCCTTTCAGAGAATGAGTACAGTCAGGTAAAATGTTTGAAAACATCTCATGAAATTTGGAAAGATTTTACACTCTACTTTTGAAGGTGATGAACATGTAAAAAAAGTTAGATTACATAATTGGATATTTGTATTTGAAGATATAAAAATGATGGAAGATGAATCTGTTAGAAGCTATATTGGTAGAATGTAAGAAATTGTTGTAGGCATAAAATCTTGTGGAGGAACAAAGACAGAGAATGAAGTGATATGGAAAATTCTGAGGACATTGACTTTTGTGTTTAAGCAGACAACATAGATGATTGAACAAGTTATACCTTGTACTTCAAACTTTACAAGAGAGACTCTTCTTGGAAGATTTGAAGCAAAAAAAATGAACCTGAGGTTATTAGGAGACTTGCCTAGAATGGAGAAAACATTCAGTCCTCTTAGTGTTTGCCCTACTTTTTCAAGAAGCATCAGTGTGAGCTGAGATTATGCTGGTGGCAACAGATCTAGAAATGGAGAAGATGCAAAGATTGAAGAAGGTATTTCCTTGCTTGTGAAGAGAGAATCAGATGGTAAGAAATTTTTTAAATGTTGGCCTTGTCAAGAATATGGTCATTTTGCATCTAAATGTCCTAAGGGAGTTAAAAAGTATAGAAACAATTTCAAGCCTAGAAGATCTAAGGAATGTTATGCTAATGATGAAGATCTTGAAGCTAGTATAGAGAGAACTCTAAGTGAAAGTGATATTGAGAATAATGATGACATAGGATTCGTAGCAATTAAAGAAGAAAATCTTGAAATCGATGTTAAGAAAGAAAAAGCCCTAGTTTCTCAAGTTGACAAGAAAGTTGATTGGATTATAGATAGTCATTGTTCACATAATATGATTGGAGACATGAAAAAATTCATAAAGTTTAACAATTATGATTGAGGAGTTGTTAGAGTTGGAAACAATGCACCTTGTTTGATTAAAGGTATAGGATCTATTACTCTTGATGGAATGACTAATACTGATGATGTTTACTTTGTAGATGGTTTGAAACATAATCTCTTAAGTGTTGGACAGTTAGTTGATAAGGGATATCAAGTTTTGTTTACTAAGAAAACTTTTGTGATAAAGGATAGAGATGGAAATCTGATTGGAACTGGATCTAGAACTAGAGGTAATGTATTTCAGTTGAATCCTACTGAGATGACATGTTTGATTACTAAGATTGATGATAGTTGGTTATGGCACATAAGGTTTTGTCATATAAATTTTGATAACATTGTGAAAGTAAGTACTACACTTGCAGTAAGGGATTTGCCTAAAATTATTAAGCCTACTAACATGATTTGCAAGGAATGTGTGATGGCTGAATAGAAGAGAAGTTCTTTTCCTAGTAAGAAGTTTACATCTATAGAGAAATTGGAGATTGTTCATATAGATTTGAGTGGTCCTACTAGGACTAGAGGATTCTATGGAGAAAGGTATTTTATGATTCTTGTTGATGATTTTACAAGAATGATGTGGATTGGATTTCTTAAAGAAAAATCTGAAGCATTTGATAAGTTTAAGATCATTAAGAATAAAGTTGAGAATGAATCTGGAATGAAGATTAAATGTTTGCAATCTGATAGAGGTGGAGAATTTACTTCTAGAGAGTTTAACGTCTTTTGTGAAGCGAATGGCATTAAGAGATAGTTTTCAGCCCCTAGAACACTTGAACAAAATGCTATTGCAGAAAGAAGAAACAAATCAGTGACTAAAGCAGCAAGAGCTATGTTATTTGAGAATGATTTGGTGAAGATATTATGGAGAGAAGCAGTGAACACAATAGTGTATACAATGAATAGAGTAAAAATTAGAGTAGACATAGACAAGACACCCTATGAATTATGGTTTGGACATGCACCCTTAGTTAAGTATTTTAGTATTTTTGGAAGGAAATGTTATATAAAGAGAGACGATGATATTGGAAAGTTTGATCCTAGAAGTGATGAAGTTATATCTATTGGATATTATTTGAAGAGAAAAGCTTATAGATGTTACAATAAGAGAGCTAAGACTATTGCTGAGAGCACAAATGTTAAAGTTGATGAAACGTTCAAAATTTAGGAAAGAATGCTTGATTATGAATCTGATGAAGGAACTCATCCTAAGCCTAACATTGAAACTACTGAATTATTTTATGAGACTGATAGTGAATTTTTAAATGAAAGCCACAGTGAATTTATTGAAGAACCAACACCTGAGGTGAGATCTATGATAGTGACACCTAATAGGAATTTATCAAGGAATCATCCTGCTGAGAAGATTATTGGAAGCATTAACAAAGGAGTTCTAACTCAAACTAAGGTACAAGAATAGTTATGTTTGATTTCTCAAATTGAACCTAAATCTACTAGTGAAGCTTGTGAAGATGAACATTAGATTAAAGCTATGAAAGAAGAACTAGATCAGATTGAAAAGAACAAGACATGGGAATTGGTCCCTAGACCTAAAGATAAGAATGTTATTGGAACTAAATGGGTATTCAGAAACAAGATGAATGAACAAGGAGTAGTAAGACAAAAAGAAAGATTGGTATGTAAGGGATACCCACATCAAGAAGGAATTGACTATGAAGAAACTGATGCACTAGTAGCAAGAATTGAAGTAGTAAGAATATTTTTGGCCTATGCAGCTTATAAGAAATTCAAAGTATATCAGATGGATGTGAAGTCACCATTTCTAAATGGTGAATTGGAAGAAGAAGTCTACATTGAGCAGCCTAAAGGTTTTCCTTTGACTCAAAAAGGAGACATGGTGTGTAAACTAAAGAAAGCATTATATGGACTAAAGCAAGCACCTAGAACTTGGTATGCAAGATTGAATAAGTATTTATTAAAATTGGGATTTACAAAAGGAACAGCTGATAGCAATCTATACACAAAAGAAATTGAAAATGGTTTGTTGATTGTAGTTATTTTTGTTGATGACATTATTTTTGGAGGAGAAGATGAAGATAGTGACAAATTTGCTAATGAAATGAAGATTGAATTTGAAATGAATATGATTGGTGAAATGAAATAATTTTTGGGATTATAGATAACACAGAAAAGTGATGGTATCTTGTAAGTCAGAAAAAGTACCTGAATGACTTGTTGAAAATATTTGGAATGGAGAACTGTAAATCAGTTGGAACACCTATGGTAAGTGAACATAAATTATCTAGCACAGATGAAACACCAACAGTTGAATAGAAAAAAGTATAGATCTATGATTGGAGGATTGTAGTACTTGACTCATACAAGACCTGATATAGCACATTGAGTTGAAATTGTAGCAAGATTTCAAGTTGAACCTAGAAAATCACATTATGCATCAGTGAAGAGGATACTAAGATATTTAAGAGGCACAATGGACTATGGATTGTGCTATGAAAAATCTGATGATTTTACCCTATGTGCATATACATATGCTAATTGGGGAGGCAATGTTGATGATAAAAAGAGCACCAATGGTGGAGCTTTTTTCCTTGGAGGAAGATTGGTTTCTTGGCTAAGAAAGAAGTAGAATTGCATTTCACAAAGCATAGCAGAAGCAAAATATGTAGCAGCAGAAAACAATTGTAACCAGATAATTTAGATGAAGAAAATGTTGAAGGATATTAGAATAAAGTTTGTTGAGACTTTTATTATACATTGTGACAACAGAAGCATAGTTAGTATGTCTAATAACCCTATATTACATTCTAAGACAAAGCATATAGAGATTAAGTATCATGTAGTAAGAGAAAAAGTTGCTGAGAAAGAAGTCTAACTAGACTACATAAGCACAAAGGAGCAGATAGCAGACCTTTTTACAAAGCCTTATCCTAAGGATACATTTGAGTATCTGAGAGGTATGATTGGGGTTATGCCCTAGCGTACTCTTGAGAAGTGATGTAGTTGGTTGCATCCATCTAGTGGTATATGAGCCTTATCTTTCTTCTAGATTGGATGTTGGTACTTCCTCTGTGGGGGAGTATGTGTATCTGAGCTAAGTCATGAGGACTCTAGTGAATGTATTTTCTTAATAGTGTCTTTTGACATTGGAGTTGTTGTTGACATAGTGATGAAATTTTTTGTCATTGATGTCAATGGGGGATAAGTGTACATGAAAAACAATTTGTACCATCTATTGGAGACAACTGAATAGGAAAATGAAGCAAGATTTGATTGATGAAGAGAACTTGAAAGCATTTTCAGAGCAGCAGTGTTGTAGTATTGGATTTTTGGAACATTGGATGCTTTTCATCTATGTTTCCATCAATGCCAATGGGGGAGATTGTTAGGAATTAATGATAAATGTTTGGAAACCATTCTATAGTAGTTTTTGTTGCATTCATGACTATGATTATCATTGATGTCAACACAGTGATCTTCCAAAGATTTGTAGAGGAGTAGACTGTGTTTGGATTAGAGCACGTGGGATATTGTAGATAGAGCTATGTGATGTTAAAAATTTACTCTTTGATATGTTATATGTTTATGGTTAAGAGAACATATAGTAATTCATTTATTCATGGAAGTTATGAGCATTTTGGTAGAAGCAATATTCAGGCAGTATTCCTAAGTAGCAATTTGTCAAAATTAGATGATATCTCCTAATTGGGATGGAATTTGGTTTTGCACAGTTAAAGGGAAGTTGAAGACACATTGATAGTGATGTGGATGAAAAAAAAAACTTTGAGGTCACACAGATGGAGAATTATTGTATTTGGAAGCCGATAGTTTTTTGTAATTTTGATGTAGCGTGTGGAAACTTTTATTTTGTAACTAGATGCCGACTCATTTGTAATTATTTGAGTATGGTATAAAGGAAGGAATGTTTTTCCTTGTTATAATATGGTTGATTGTTGATGTATGCATGAAGTGGAGAAAATAGATAATGTAGTTGTGAAAGTGAATTTGTGAAGGAAGACATGCAAGGTACAAAGATCTAAAATTGAGATCTGGTGAAGCAGTGAGTGTAGTTTGGCATAGTCAGAGAAGAGGTAACATACTACTGAGATCAGTAATATTTTGGTATTATTCTATTTAGTAATAAAAAGATTAGTTGGACAGTGTGTTTAGTGATTGTACCCTGAAGGTATTTGGGCAGTGGGTCCTTCTATCTTCCATAACTCTTAACAGGGTTAGAATCTTTAAGCAGGGATTCATATGTACTGAATGTATTTCATAAGACTCCTAATAGAGTCCATCCTTTCACAAGGAATATTCATATTACTACATCTTTTGTGGGCATCATTCTCACCAGGGTTTACTCTTCGATCAAGAGGTTTCCTAGTCAACATATCTTATGTCATTGTGTTATTATGTATGAATATATTTGTATGGTTGGTAATTATATTGCTTACATGGTTAAATTTTGTTGAATTTCATAAAAGTTATAATTATTTAATAACTGATTCACCCCCCCCACTCTTAGTTATCTTGGTGGACTTTACTTTCTAACAAAAAATATTATTGACAATTCGACTCTAGAAGAACATGACAGATGTAGTGAAGAAGGAAAGAAAGAATCAAGGAAAGAGGAATAAAAGAAAATAGAGAATCAAGCAAGTACAAAAATTCAAGGATAAAAAGAAGTCCCTAACAAAGAATAAATTAGTCTTACACCTGAGATTGCAAAGAAATCTCAGATTGGATCAATATTTGAAAGCTTTGGGAAAGAGGTTGATAATGATGATCAAATGGAATTGATCACATCCATGAACAAAATAATTGGAAAGAACAAGAAGGTGAAAAGCATTGAAGGATCTTTGCTGGAAATAAAAAAGAAGTTACAAAGTGTTGTGAATAACCAGCTAGCAGAAGCAGACCCACTGGAAAGAGCTAAGAAAGTAATGAATGCTTTTGATAATGAGTTTACTAACCTATTAGATATGGCTAAAGTGAAGGTTCAGGAAGCCTATGAGGCCAAAATATTTCATGATATAAGTTAGAATATCATAAGTGATATTAACAATCTGGATGTTTGTATAAAAGACTTGAGAAGGAATTTGGATAGAGGTAAAACTTTGTACATTCAGTGTACAAAATCTAAAAACCATGTATCTGAATTAATTGAAAAGATTAAAGCTAAAGAAGCAAATTCAGTCAGGAACAAATCTTTTAGCTAGCCCTAATGTGAAGATATTTGATATTGAGAAAAGAATCAGAAAAGTAAATAATGAAATAAGGACTCTGAATGATGAAAAGGATAGGAAATTGAAAAAATTCACTCTTTTAAGAGAGCACATTTCAATAAAAATAAGCATTGTTGAAGGACAGTTGGAAGAATGTCTTGCATCTAAGACATCTTTTGAGAAGTTTAGTTTTGCAAACCTTCAAGCATGTGAGATCACATATTATGGATTGTGTGCACTACTTAGTGTTGCAGATTCCATGGGAGAAGGAGATAGAGAGCATTAAAATAATTTTTTTAGATTGTGTTGCAAGCCTACCGGCTCTGCAATACTGAATCAAGGTATATAACTTTTTTTAACACAGTTTTTGGCACCCTTTTTTTGAGCATTATTGTCACAGGGGGAGAGATATATAGAAGAAAATTGATGTATGTATGATAAGGGAGTACATAATATAGATAATATTTATGGAGCTATAAGGACAACAGATATATTTTTGTTATGGCCACAATTTTGAGCTTTTATTATGGCCACAATTTTGAGATTTTGAAAATTTTGAGAATTAGCCAATTTTCTCATATGTTGCGACCAATGACAAAGGGGGATATTGTTGGAAATTTGGATGATTTAGATATCTAGATGTTTTCATTATGGAAACATATAATCTACATGAAGACCACATATAACAGAGAGCAAGTATGACAGAGCGCAAAGCAAAATTGTCTAAGTATGTGCAATATTTTCCTAGTGTAACCTAAGATAGCTTTTATTGGTGATGTCGATTGGATTAAGTTCAATGCTTTCACACTTGAAAATAGATACTATGATGACTATTGAAGACTCATCTAAGAGTGCAAGTCTGCACAACATGTACGGAAGAAGTTATGGTAGTTTTACCAAAGACAGTGTTAAAACCGACAGGACAAAGAAGAAGACAAAATTGGTAAAGAGTTAAGGGATTATTTTGTTTAAAAAAATAATGTCTTAATAATATAAAGGGATGATATCCTAGATGTTAACCCTTGGGTAAATATGTATTTTTTGTAAAGCTTTATGTTATGTAAAGCTGACTATAAAAGTTATTATTCCTAATAACTTGTATAAATATAAGGCATATGAAATGTGATAGATGATGATGTATTGTAATAGATGAAATAGTGAAATTTATTGATGCAAATTTGTGAAAGACAAGAAAGTAGTATAAGGTTATGCACCTTCCCCTATTTTTTAATTAGTAATAATTGTACATTACTTGTTTGGTCAGTGGGCTCATCTTGTAATCATTTGTAATCAGTACTACCAACTCTTAGTAGGATTGAGGCTTCTAATAAGGCCTATAGTCCCTTAATCAAGATAGAGACACTATATGCATGTAACAAACTCCTAACAAGATCAACATTCTTAACAAGATACTTTTGATTAGTGGATCTTTATGGGTATCATCCCCACTAGGGTTTTCCCTTGGCTAGGGTTTCCTCGAGAACAAATAATGTGTAATGAGTTCATTCAATTTATTGTTATGCATGTTCTTTAGTTTACTATGTGATGCAATCATAAAGATAATCTATTATATCCATAATTGGGCAAAAGTAAAAGTTTGAAGAATATTGATTCACCCCCCCTCCTCAGTATTCCCTATTTCTAATATTTTGTACCTTGACCTATTTTTGTAATATGGAATTATTGTACATTACATGTTTGGGCAGTGGGCTCATCTTGTAATCATTCCATTTTGTACTTCCAATTCTTAGCAGGGTTGAGGCTTCTAACAAGGCCTAGAGTCCCTTAATCAAGGCTAAGAGACTATATATATGTAATGAGCTTCTAACAAGGTCAACATCCTTAATATGATACTTTTGATTAGTGGATCTTTGTGGGTACCATCCCCACCAGGGTTTTCCCTTGGCCCGGGTTTCCTCGAGAAAAAATAATGTGTTATGACTTCATTTTCTTTACTGTTATGCATGTTCTTTAGTTTACTCTGTTATGCAAGCATAAAGATAATTTGTTATATCCATAATTGGGCAAAAGTAAAAAAATTTAGAATACTGATTCACCCCCCGTCTCAATATTCCCTATTTCTAACAATCGGTATCAAAGCTTAGTTACTTAGAAAAGAATCATTTTGAAAAATCCTAGTAGCTTGAGTAAGATCTCTATGGATATACATCAGCTACAAAAGAATCTTGAATAAGATCTTGAACAAATTGATATACTTACTGAAGAAAGAGATACCGTAAAAGGAAAATATGATGATGCAAAGAACCTCATTCAGAAGCTAAAAAAGATGGAAGAACTGAAATCAGAGAAGGAATCTATAATTAAAATTGAAGATTGTGATGATAATCTAGAAAAAGAAAATGAGATCCTTAAACATGAATTAAAAATAGTAAATCTGAAATTGAGTTTGAAAGATGGAAACAACAAAAATGAAGCAAATCTAAAATTTGAGAATGAAAATTTGAAATCTAAGAGAGAAGATCTAAAATCTAAACTTTGTAAAGTGACATCTGAACTTGAGAATACAAAATTGTAGTATGTTGAACTTGAAAAGTACAATAAAATTGTGAAAGGTGAACTGACTCAGTCTAAGAAACAACTTGAGAGACTATATTCCACTAGTGAGAAGATTGATGAAAAAATGTCTTATCAGAAGCCATTCTATGATAAAATTGGTCTTGGATTTAACTCATCTAAGGTAAGTGAAGAAAGCAAGGAACTAGATCTGAAAGTTTCTGAAAACATAGAAGAAAAGAAATCTGATGAAGCTGACAAATATGGGGATACACCTAAAGAAGAATAACCACCTAAACAAGAAGAATCGCCACCTAAACAAGAAGAATCACCTAAAGGTACGCAAACAAAATTTAAAGGTAGATGTTTTTCATGTAATAATTTTGGTCATATGAAGAAAAATTGTACAGGGAAGGAATTTAAACCTCTTAATGGTTATTGTTATAATTGTCATGGTTTTGGACATAGAGCTATTGAATGTAGGAAGCCTAAATTTTATGAGAATAATAGCAGTAGAATGTTTAGAGATACTAACCATGCAGATTAGAAACCTACTGAAGATATGAACAAAAGAAATGGAGTAGTATGTTACAGATGCAACAAGGTTGGCCACATTGCTAGAAATTGTAGATCAAAATTCAACCAAACTAGACTGAGATATGGGAACAATGGAGTAGTTTGTCAAATATGAAACAAAATTGGTCATATAGAAAGGTTTTCCAGAATGAACAATATGAGAAACCCTAATCCTAGAAGTCATACAAGGAGAAATGAGAATGCAAGCAATAGTCAGAGAGGTTGTTGTAGTAATTTAGAAGAAGTGACGTTTGTTAAAGCTATAGATCAAGGAGACACATTCAACACTAAAGGTAATCAGAAAGGTGAAGTATCCAATGGTAAGAGTGAATCTCTTCCTAACCCATCTCAAAGTACTTAGTTCATAAAGAATGCCTTAGAATAGGAACTTAGGATAGTGTAGAAGTTAGTATAAGATGAATTGAGTCTTGCACAGTTAATGTAAGGTAGTATATGATGTAATGATGCTATGGTTAATAGCGCATGAGATAATATGAAGTTATGGGAGTTTGCAAGAAGTTTCAAGTTTTGCAGGTAAGAAGGAACAACTTTTTGGAAAGAAGCGGCAAAAAAATTGAATGCAATGTCAAAATCTTGTGAGATTGAAAGGTTAAAAGCTTATGATTGGTATTGTTTGATCATAAGGTGAGTACAAGTGTTAAGGAGATCAAAATAGAAATGATTGAAAGCATTTTGCAAGGATTTGGTGAAAGAACTTCATGCCCTATCTACACAAAGCCCTAAATCATAGAATTGAGCTATTTTACTAAGAAAATCTATCAGTCAGATAGAGAATTTATAGAAGATATGTATATTTCATTGGTTCACAATTTAAGAAATAAGATCAGACCTAAGATTAAAAGGGAACCAGTAGAACCCTTGAAGGAAGACCCTAAATTAGCATTATCATTTGTACCAGATGGAGTTTTACATTTAGAGAATGTTAGAAGCTCTTTGGGATGCAAACTTGAAACCCTCAGTGAGAGTGATTTTACCACAGAATATGAAAAGCTTTATAATCAAGATATGTCATTGAAAGTAGGGTTTGACAATTTGAAAGATAAAAAAATCATGAAGTATTCTCTACAATATCAATTTGATGATGAACAATGCACTAAGATAATTTTGAGTAGAATTCATACTGAGAAGTTTTGGTTAGATGACAGAGTGATTGATGTAATAGCAGACCTAATCCATGATGTAACTAGTTTGTCAAAATATGGAGTTATACCACTAAATGAGAAAAACAAGAGAAAAATAGTACTGGATAATACTAAGTCATCCTACAATGGTAGAGGAATAGTGATTAGTAAGATTCAACAAGATGATGTTAGACATTTATGCAAGATCTTAACATCTAAGTTTTGTGCCCACTCTAGACAAGATGACATAGCAGATGGTATGATTCATGCAGCTTATTTAATGTGTGTTGATAAAGTGCAAGTGGATATGTGTGAAATTTTGAGGATTCAGTTATTTGAGAACCTAGAAAAGATTAACAAGACAAAGAACTCTCAATTCAGATTCTCATCCCTGATCACTTATATGTTTTTCCATTTGTTAAGAATATTTCCATATGCTATTGGTGAAGATTGGAATGATAACAGGATCACAATGGAAAAAATCAATAGAGTATATAGGAGAAACCCTATAGACAAAGTCAATGAGAGTGCAACTTTGGTAATAAAAACATTTCTGAACTTGATGAAGAATAGATCAAGAATTCCATAGGCTATAGTTGAGAACTATAAGAATGAAGTATGCTTTATGGTTGACACTAAATTTACCTTCATTGAAGCAGTTGAATCTAAAGTAGAATTCATAGACCCTCTTGGTTATGAAATTTCTAAAGTTGAAGCAGAAGAATATGTAAATAGGTTGCTAAAATGTAAGTTGGATGTACATAGTAACATATTTGGGACTTATGCGGAGAATTTCAACTCTACAAAGTCTATTCAAGAAGAAAATCTATCTAAGAAGAGAGTTGAAAGCACTATAAAGAAAATTCTTAAGGACACATGTATGATAGAACAAGAATTTTTAATTGCAAAGAATACAACAACAACACTTTGAGATATTGGACAAAAGGACATTTTTGTTCGGAATAGTCCAAAGAGATAACTGAGAGGGGGGAGGGGTGGGGGGTCAATCAATTATCTACAAGTTTCAATTCTTTATCCAATTAAGTATACTTAAACATAAAGCATAAACACAATGAAAGAAAACTTGGACACAACACCAATATTTTGGTTATGGGGAAACCTAAATAGGTAAAAACCCCAGTGGGACTTGATACCCACTAATATTCTATACTATTGTATAATGATCCTTGCTAGAAGATCCTTTACCATGTTAGGAGTAGATTTATAGTATATTAATTACAGTAGACTTGGTTAAGGGTCGGACCCTATTAGGAGTCTTTTACAATTGTCCCTATTAGGGGAGAGGATGCACTGTCCGAGATCTCACTGCTCAAATGGGTGAAGGATACAACCTTATGAATAACAGATACACACTATATCTAGATCTTGGTGAACTACGCTTTGACCTACTATCTAGATTAGTTCCAATGAATATCAAACATTCTCTACTTGGTCACATAGACCTTCTTCTGATGGTTCAACACTTCACACACTCTGCTCTACTCTGCTTAATCAACCATGAACCACACTCAAGCAATCACAAATGACTGCCTATAAGTATATTTCCTCCAAATGATATAATCAAGTCAGCCTATTAGAACCACCTTGAAATCATATTAGAGAAACCATAATAAACTCCAACAAACATTCTGTTGGCTCTATTATGCACACAACTCATTCAGGATCTTGTCTAATAAAATAATTGTAGACGTACACCAGACACTGTCGGCTCTAGCAAAACAACTAGAACTTTCTCTGTAAGATGAATTAACTTATGCACTATTAGCCAAACATCAATAAAAATTCTCCAATATTAACTCCAAGGGTCCATATCCTCAAGATAGGCACAACTCAAGAAATAATAAAATCTGTGTCGGCTCTTCTGAACAAACATAAGAAATTGCTACTAGTGAATAGTGACTACATAACTTCACTTGCATTCATCATTAGACTATGTATTCATAACTAAAACATCACTAACATGTCTTAAACATATATCCTAGGGTGCATGCCCATAAGACAACTGTACGGACAACCATACAGAGAACACTGCCTGTAACTCTGTCAGGAACACTGCTGACACAAGCTGCTATATAACTATCTATACTTACAGTTAACCTTTGTACTCATGATATCATGCTGATATCATGTCCATGCAACATATACTAAAGGCTTACTGCATAAGACTTCCATGCATGCTACTTTCCATATGTTGTCATCAATGACAAACATACAATTAGTACTGGCCTACTGGCAAATCTCCAACAATTTTGTCTATTCCACCCCTATCAGTAGCTGCAGATGAGATTGGAAATTTGCAAAATGTAGTAAAAGTGGAGAAAATTGAGAAGGAACAAGGAACTATAAAGTCTACAAGATCCTCCTCCACTCCACCGGGGAAAAGAGTAAAGGAAATAGCTACTAGACCAGGTCAGAGACAAAAGACAATAGTTGCCCCAGTGGAAAGGAAAGTAGCAAAAATTAAAGATGATGATGATACAAAAGTTAAGAAGGAGAAGTGGAAGCCTAAGATTGAGAAAGTAAATGATCAAATCATCAATGATGGAGATTTTTCAAAGATGAACAAGTATTATGAGCTCTATCTGAGAGATTAAATTTGAAGAATGTAGTTGTGAGACATATGATCCTAGTAGACAAGAAATTTAATACAATTCAAGGAAAGTTACATGATGATTTATTTGAGAAATTGGTTAACAAGAAGAAGAGAGCAGCTAAAGAAGATAAAAAAATCAAAGATAAGTTTGTAAGAAAGCTCTATGACATCAGAGATGAAGACCACTTTAAAGAA
Organism: Chamaecyparis obtusa; assembly: GCA_027943335.1. Lineage (NCBI taxonomy): Eukaryota > Viridiplantae > Streptophyta > Pinopsida > Cupressales > Cupressaceae > Chamaecyparis > Chamaecyparis obtusa. The sequence goes on along the minus strand of BSBK01006128.1, from coordinate 146,068 downwards.
ATCATGAAAGAACTTGGCAAGAAAGCTCTGTGGATCAATTGCTTGATCAGTTTCCTTATGAGGAAATCAATAAGGAAACTGAGCAGGCAGTTGTGAAGTTGATGACATCAAGTGCTAGAAAGCAGTCTAGTGTAGTAGAAAAAGCTATAGAAATTGAGCATCAGAAGAGTCCCTCTCCACCACCATCAATTAACATTGAAGATGAATCAATGAATGTGGAAGGAATTAATATGACACTGAACACTGATGATAATCCTTTTAGTAACCTAGAGAACATTATTGACAATTTAGCTTTGGAAGAGCATGACAACTCAATTGAAGGAGAAAGGAAGGAAATAAGGAAAGAGGAAGAGAAACAAGAAGAAATTCAAGTTAATATAGAGATTTAAGGATAGAAAGAAACACCAAGCAAAGTGGAAATCAGTCCTACTCTTGAGATTATAGCAAAGAAACCACAGATTGAATCTATTTTTTCTGATATTGGAAAAGAAGTTGATGATGATGATGAAATGGAGTTGATCTCATCCTTGAAAAAGATAATTGGAAAGAACAAGAAGGTGAAAAGCCTTGAAGGATTACTGCAGGAAGTAACAAGGAAATTACAGAGTGTTATGGCCAATCAAGTAACAGAGATAGATCCACAAATAAAAGCCAGAGAATTGATGAAGGCATTTGACAATGAATTCACTAATTTGTCAGATATTGCTACATAGAAGGCTTAGGTAGCCTATGAGGCCAAAATTTTCTTGATATAAGTAAAAATATCAGAAATGATATTAGTAATCTAGATGTCTATATAAAAGATTTGAGCAAGAATTTGGATAGAGGAAAAACTCTATATATACAATGTACAAATAAATAGAACCATGTATCAGAAGTGACTGAGAAGATAAGAGCAAAAGAGGCTGAAATTCAGTCAGAAGAAAATCTATTAACCAACCCTAATGTAAAGATACTGGATATTGAGAAAAGAATTAGTAAAATAAATGACGAGATAAGGATTCTTAATGATGAAAAAGATAAGAAATTGAAAAGATTCACTCTTTTAAGAGAGCACATTTTAGTAAATATTAGCATAGTTGAAGGAGAATTGGAGGAATGTGTTTCATCAAAGACATCTTATGAGAAGTTTAATTTTGCAAACCTTCATGCATGTGAGATCGCATCTTATGGTTTGTGTGCACTACTTAGTGTGGCAAACACCATTAAGAAGGCATGGGAGAAAGAAATAGAGAGCATAAAAGTGAACTTTGTAGATTGTGTTACAACCTTACTAAATCTACAATTTTGAATAAAGGTAAATAATTTTGAGAACACAGTTTTGGCACCCGAGTTATAAGGATAGTGAAGATATAATTTTTGCTATGGCCACAATTTTGAGTTTTGAAATTTTTTTTGAGACTTAGCCAATTTTCTCATATGTTGCCACCAATGAAAAAGGGGGAAATTTTTGGAAATTTGGCTAAGTTAGATATCTAGATTTTCTCATTATGGAAACATATGACCTACATAAAGACCACATATGATAGAGAGCAAGTATGACCGAGCGCATAGAAAAATTGTCTAAGTGTAAGCAGTATTTTCCCAGTGTAACTAGACACAATTTTGATTGGCGATGTTGATAGAAGTAAGTTCAATGCTTACTCACTTTAACATGGATACTATGATGCATATTGAAGACTCACCTAAGTGTTCAAGTCTATATGGCATGTACAAAAGAAGTTATCATAGTATTGCTAGAGGCAGTGTTAAAGCCGAGTGGACAGAATAGAAGACATAATTGGTAAATAGATGAGGGATTATTTTGTTTATCAAAATAATATCTTAATAATATGAAGGGACAAAATTCTACATGTTAACCCTTAGGCAGTGTATACTAAAATGTATTTTGTAAAGTGCTTTATATTTAGTAAAGCTGAGTGTAAAAGTTATTATTCTTAATAACTTGTATAAATGTAAGACATATGTAATGAGAAGGACATAGATGAAAAAAAGGAAGTGAAAGTGAACATATGTATATGAAAGATATTGATGCAAAGTTGTGAAAGACAAGAAAGTAGTATAAGGTTACGTACCTTGCCCTATTTTTGTAATCTAGATTTATCGTACATTATATGTTTGGGCAGTGGGCTCATCTTGTAATCATTCCATTTTGTAGTACCAACTCTTAGCAGGGTTGAGGCTTCTAACAAGGCCCAGAGTCCCTTAATCAAGATTGAGACACTATATATATGTAATAGACTATTTGTCAAGATACTTCTCAAGATATTTGTCTTCCAACTACCTACCCACATTTCTCAAGATATTTGTCTTGTGGGAGCTATTCAACAACAAAATATTCCAAGAGATTATCATCATCTTTAGGGTATAAAATCTTGGATGGTAGCTAACTTCCCATCCACAATATTCTTCTTACTTTCTAGTTCCCTCATTTTCTTAGTATATTTACATCCTTGAGAATTTATAGGTGATCCCAAATCAGCCTTAAATCTACCTTGAGTTTCCATCCTGGACGAAGAAAAGGGGGAAGGATCTTCTAAGCCTTCTTCCAAATTGTGTTCTTTTGAATTGCATTATCATTTCTCTCCAAAGAAAGAAAGTTATCTTTCTTATTTTTCCTTTGATTTTTGGATGAGAGATTATCTTTAGGAATGGACGATTGCACCATATCAATATCATCTAGCTCTATAGATAAAATCAACTCCCCTCCACCCAATACAATGTATTTCTTAGCATCATTAAAGGAATCCATCAAATAATCTCTCCCTACTTCAAAGAATCTTTCACTCTTAAAACCAGTTTGAGTGGGCTTCTTGCACTTTTCTTGATTTCCTTAGGCTCCCCTTCTTCTTGGGTTTAAGACTCTTCATTGTCTTTGATTTCTCCCTCTTCTTGGTCAACAAACTCATTTGGGTTGAAATTTCCCTCTTCCTTTTTCAAAGACTCAACATTGCGGGCTGAAGATTCCAAAACTAGAATGCCCACCTCCTCACCTTTCTTCATTAATGTGGAGAAGGGGTTCTTGTCCTTATCTACACTGTTATTGGCATTAGGGTTCTTGTTAAGGTTAATGTTTCCTTCCACAAACCCAAAAAAATATTTTCCTCAATTGCTACTTGGGTAGAAGGAATGGTCATCAAATTTGATGCTAGACTGCCATCAAGGGGTGCAGGAAACTTATTCTAATTTCATTTTGACAAAATCTCATTTTGATTCTTCTATTTTCAGACTATCTTCTTTTTCACCATCCTTCTAGCTTCTTCTTTCTTTTGAGTGTCCTATCTTACCTTATTTGGAGATTTCATCCCCTAGTGCCCTAGTTTTTTGCAATAAAATCATGTAAAGGGAAAGTTTCAAAATTCCACTTCCCGAGACCATTTTTTGAGTTTGGAAATAATATGTATTTTTTTCTAGTAGGTCTGTCAGTTGGTAGACATTGAAACAAACCCACACATAAATGAAGCTTGACTTAGAGGTGGTCATTGGATCTATGGATAGTATTCCCAAAAAGAGGAAGATAAACCTTTCATCAGATCTTTATTCTAGTATTCCAAGGGAAGACCAAGGAAAAAAACCCTAATGAGGGTTGAGTGGAAGAAACTATCATAAATATATATCTTAGGTCCCCATTTTTTAAATGTCAAAGACTTCATTCCAAACATCCAAGGACATCCACATAAAATAAAATCTAGATCCTCCTTGTTAGAGAAAGAAAAACACAAAAAACCCCTAGGAAGAGCAGCAATGTCAACGTGACCCTTTAGCTTTCATTTCCCTTTAACCGTCAATCTAACAATATCAATGTTGGGTTGAGGGCCCAAAAATTTCCCAATCATGGTATGATCCATAACAGAAATAGAATGGTTAACCAGAGAGTCAAGGAAAAAATTTTCAAACTCATCTTTATGTCGATCTATTTTATAGGTAATAAGTAGAAAAGAGGATTTATCGCTAGGTTTAAGACCAAAGAGGGAAGACCATTTCAACTAGGGGGCCTGAGCCTCCCCCAAGTTGAGGTTTTCAATACCATGTGATTCCCTCCCTAGAGGATCTCCTAGATCAATAGGAGAAATACCATCCCGTGGGTCCCCACTCAAATGTTTTCCATTAGAGACATACTGTCTCGATGACCTATCCTTGCTGCCAGGAGCACCAAGACCCCCACTAACTTTCCCGCTATCATTTCCTTGCGACTTGCTACCAATGCCTCCTGTAATCCACTGCGAACCACCCAAGCAAGAAGCCTGACCATGATTGCTAGATTTCCTATTGAAAACATAGTTCAAGTTCACCATCCCTATAGGACAATGATACTCAAGATATTGATAACAAGGAAAAAATTAAATAAATTCATTTAGATTCACCACCATAAATAGACACATTTGGTCTTTTAGATGTCCAATAGAAAGCTAAATAAACATGATTTTGAAGTTGTGAAATTCTAAATTCATAATTAACTCCAAAGTTACTCATATATTAATGATAGATGTTTATTAATTAAAACTAGAATCTTCTAACCTAGAAGTTTGTAATACTCACACTAATCTAAAGTTATAATATTATAATAATAATAATAACATAATATTTTTTTTTAATAAGGACTTTAATGAATATATAAAAATATAATATAATATAATATAATCATATTTTAATTACGCAAAAGGCATTTCTTATATGAAACGCATCAGCCTGGGTTAATTCTATCGATGGCCATCGAGCATGCCGTACGCATGCAAGATGATTGAAGTGATAAAGATCATCCACGGATTTTGAAAAAACCAAAAATTGTAACATTTTTGTTGTGTGAAGCAACTGCAAAGCAACAAATTAACTCAGTAGCAACCGGAGTTAGGTTCATGGTTTACAAGACACACATTGCTGATTTCTTCACTGCTGTCTATTTAATTTTTTGTATTGCTAATGAATTCATCACAGGTGGTACTTCCTTCTATTTTACTTTCTACAGTGTTGATGAATTTGTTAGAAGTGAGAGAAGTATGAGGGAGTGGCAGTTCAAGTGTGTTGTGACAAGTTGCCCATTTACCAATGTGGCATTAGATTATTATATTTTATAGGAAGCTAGTGAGATGACAAGGACATAGTTGGCAACATGGCACTTGGTTTCCTATGTGGTAGATGAACACAGTGGTGAAGGACAACTTTAGAGATCTAGCAAAGAGTTTAGTTGGTGAATTTTGAAATAGTTTGCCGATTAGAGAACACATTTGGAGAACTAGAGATAACCTTGGTCTTGAAATCTCCCAATTAAATTGGTTAAGTCACAAACATCTCGCGAATGGGAGGAGAATGGGAGAATGACAGGTCAGTGCATGTGTCTAGTCTTTAAGGTTTATGCAGGACTGCCACTCTACAAAGAATCAATGGTTGTCATGTGTTCGTAGGGAAACTTTCAAGATCTACCAATCATGCAACCACCATCAAACTTACTTTATTAGCAGGCATTTGAAAAGGGCAGGCCTACAACCAACTATGTACAAGTGTTCATTCCTGATTTCCAATGTTATTTGATGATGTGGCAACTATCATAGGAACTAGCATTGAATAGGAAAAAATAGCATGCCCACTGGCTAGATGTTGTGACGTGGACGCTTCTAATTGGTCGACCTAGGTGAGACTAGATACTTAAGGGATAAAAAGGAATGTTAGATCTAATGATTGTCATATGTCCGCTAGGAATCTTTGCAAACCTTACGATCATGCGATAGTCATTAATCTAATATCAAGGTGACAGTGTCTTACTTTATGTCAACTCAGAAAAAGGAAATAATAGTGATTGTTAGATGTAGGATCTAATGGTAGTGATGCATTCAAACTGTCAAGTGAGTTCTGGATGATCTAATAAAAGTTTACCATCAATGCATCTTAATTGTGCGATTGTCATATGTTTGCAAAGAATCTTGTCACTCCTTGCGCACATGCAACAACCATTAGATTATGTTCTAGAGAAGATCGATGGCCCAGTTTCAAACTTCAACCAAGACTGGTGTAAACTTGAATTTTCCCACTGAGTGATGATAGTTTAATTTATCAGAGAAGTATGGCTAGATCATGTGGATTAAACTACTGAAAAAACTTTTTTTGATTGTTAATATATTGAAGATTCATGCATTCTTAGAAACACAGAGAGATAGAATTTGCAGAAGCTTGGATGAGGAAATTTATAGAGCTGTTTGTCAATTCTTAAAAAATTACTCAAAAGGGTTGGTGAACTTCTTTGCAATTCTTATTCCTGTTAGTAGGATCATAATTCTATCTTATTTCTTTTGCACAAATTATAAATAATTTGAAAACCCTAGAATGCCACCAAGAAAATAGTTAACTGGTAAAGTTGAGTATAGTGAGAGAGGATTCCATGAAGACCTATTAGAACTATTAGATTAGTCAACAACTAACTTAGTGAAAGAAAAGCAATTAACTTTGAAAAACCCTAAGGTAAAGGAGCAGGTGGCTTATATGACACGGGAAATTACATAAGAGATGCTAGGATTGGCACAATTAATGCAAGGGGTTCTTCTGATATCACTGGTCTAGGATTGTTCAAAGAAGGGTTTAGCTAGAGAAATGCCCTCCCTCCTAACAGTAATGTATGGAAATTTGACCTGGGAAAGCTTGTGGTATCTAGTATTTTTATGGATGCATATTTGATGACTCAAATTGCAAAGAATTATGACCCGATTACTAGGGTAGTTAGGGATGTAAAAGTAAACCTACTGATAAGCATCTCAACTAAAGAAATCAATAGGGTTTTTAGACTAAGTGAACCCTCAAATGACCTAGAAAGAATTAATTTTGAGGAATTAAAGAAAGTGTACAATGCTCAAAGAGATTACCTCAAGAGTGACCCCTTGAAGGAGTTCTGCAACAAAATTGGGTGAAGGATTAGAATGGGACCAAGTACACAGGAGCCCTTTAAAACAAAATATTTTAACTTCAGAGCAAGAAGTGCATATTTGTCACTATGCCAAATCTTTGGAGAAGATGTTGAAGAGGGAATTCTAGTACATTTAATGTACATGATGCTCCAAATTCTACACCCATACCTATCAATTACATTTGACTTTTCCCCTTTCATTGCTGATTTGATTCATAATGGATTGATAGGAATCCAAAAGAGAAAAGTTGACAAGCCATTCTACTAGTACTCTTTCATGATGTATATGTTCTTATTTAAAGGTGCAAGTTATTTTGAGAAGAAGATGGATTTGTTGAAACAAAAGGATGGTGAGGTTAGTTAGTCCAATTGTGGAGCCTCAGCATGACATGGGATAGGGAGGATAATAGTTTCATCAATTTTGATAGATGTTTTGCAGCTAGGCTTAGGCTATTACTTGTCCATGACAACCCAAGAATCCCAACGGCCTTGGCTAAACTTGTCAAATCAAAAAATTTTGCCAAGCGCTTCAAATTTGTGCATAATTTTGGGGATTTCACTTTTTATCTTGTTTCTATTGTAATTAGACTATATGGTTTTAGAGGGGCCCCATTCATATTGCCATATGAAGTACCCCTCAAAATTGGTGTTGCAGAATTCATAAGGCAATTGGGGGAAATTGAAAAGAACACTCTCATAGATAAAGGTAGAGGAAGTTTGTTTCCAAATGTTACAATAGCCCACTAGTTTATAATTAAAAAGGGTGGCTCACTTCATATGGATAAATTCCTCATACCATATCACATGGCTACCTTAGTTGCTAGGATAGCAGACCCATGGGGTTTCTACAATGACATGTTCAAAAAGAAGGTCAGATGCTCACTCATAGATCATATTTTCAATTTCCCTGAGGATATCATTAGAAATATCTCGAATATACAAGAGCAAGAAATCATAAAGGAAAAATGGTTGGTGTACAAGAAGACATTGGACTTTGTCCAGTAGTTTGAGAAGGGATATGATCCCCTTAAGAAAATCTATCCTATTGGAAAGAAAATAGACACTCTTATGGATCATTTTTAGAATATTTTTCAAACCCTAAATGAGAAAAAGGAGAAATCCATGAAAGATGATCCAGAGAAGGCTCAGTCAATATTGAACAAACCTGCATTTACTAAAGTATTGCCCCTAGGTAGATACATGGTAAAAAAGAAAACTAGTTATAATGCCATGATACCAGGACCTGACAAGTAGGAAAAACAAAAAGGAAAAGATAATATCCCTTCCACATCACAGCAGGTGGAAAAACATAAGGAGGTTGTAGTGATTCCAAACTCACCTCAAGATCAACTAGTTCAAGATGTTCCTGATTCTCCACCTCCCTCAAAGAGAAAAAAGATAGAAGAGAGGCCTAAACATGTTGAATGGGATTACTCTCCATCCCAATCACCTCTGAACATCATGGATGATGAACATGTCATAGAACATGTACAATAGTTGGGAGCTCTAGGTCAAATTTTTATAACCTATGAGGAGATAAATGAGGGAGTTCCAAAGCCACCAAAGGAACCTGAATTACATTTAATAGTGGGAGAGATGCAAGGAAAAGAGCTAGACCCAATAATAAAGCAATAATGTGATGAATTCTTAGTTGATCATGCCTTTGTAAAGGCTAGAGCCTTCATGCAACTTCTATAGAAGTTACACATGAGTTAGTTTTAGGAGACATGTATGAGAAGGCATGAGGAGAATCCAAATAAGGATCTAAACATCATAGAAATTGAGGTAAGGAAGGAAATGACTGAAAGGTTTGAGAAGATCAATCTAGAAAAGGGGAGAGACTTGGTGACAAATTTAGGAGTACTTTCCCTACTAGAGTGGGATATAGCTGAGGTGGTGGTCTTAGATATAGTCATGAAATAGACCACGCCAATTCACAAGACCAAGGAGGAGGCATAAAAGGCTATTAAAGGGGTCACTTATAGTGATGATCATCAAGCCTTGGTCATCTGGTCTTTGAAGAAAAATGAGAATAACAAAGGAAAGTAGATTACCAAGGGCGATCTTACAGGTAGCCTTATAGTCAAAAGGGTCACTAGCACCTCTTTAGTTGAGGCATCAGGCATGGTAGTAGAAAAATCCCAGCTCACAGCAAGGGTGGCAGAGAAAGAGGCCATGAAAAAAGAGGAACTGACACTAAGACTGGAAATAGTGTTGAAGGCTTATGTAAAGTTAAAATAGGGGATATATGAAAAGGATATATTAGTTGCAAACTTAAGGAAGAGGTTGGGTGAACATGATCCAATTCAAGCATCACAACAATTAAAGATTTCTTCTTCTCCCACTGGGCCTTCTTCTTCAAGCCCTATCATTGAGTACCCCCTCTCCCCTCTCCCTCCTTGCATAGGTGATGAAGACATAGAACAAAGAGAGAAGCAAATATATGAAAGAAGAATAAAGGATACAATTTTACATTTTGTTGCAAATATAAATCCCAAATAAACTTATAGGATGGGTAAGCAATTGTATGACATTTTGATTAGTTTTAGGAAAGAATAGGCCACTGTCAACCCAATTTTGGATAGGTGGGTTGTTAGAGAAAATAAATTAAAGTCTTTCTTTTCTACCATTAAGAGTTAGCATATTGTGGATGCACAGCTAAAAAATACTTGTGAATTCATTAAAGACCTAATTGAATTTGAAATCAGAAGAGACAGTTTGAAAATAAGGGAAGAGATCCTAAGGGCAAGGTATTTCCAAGATAATTTTCAAATGTTTCCTGGTTTTTTGAAGGCAGATGGAATTTTAAAGGACAGGGAACAAAGGTTAGAACAAATTAATGGTGAGGTGTTAGCTAGAATTGATACTATTTTGAATATAGAAGATAATTCCCTTTTTGTATACTGAATTGAAATATTGCTGGATGTCAGAATGCATTTCACTAATGTAAGGAATGAGGTACACTAGGTAGTTGTGGAGTGGGACAAATTACTTCCTAAAAGAGATGTAGTTCTTACCTTTCAATGGCCAAGTGAAGATATTTATGCATCTTGGGAAATAACATATCCTTCAGATATTACCAAAGGAGAAGAAACATCCACTGACGAGGCAACAGATGGCAGTGTCCCAACTCCTTAAGAGAAAGAAAACAGTCTAGAAGACTTCAAATAGTTAAAGCAAGCATGGAGGTTACACCTCAGAGAAGTTGAACTGCCCTTTGGAATTGTTGTAAATTTTGGCACTCGTATCTACAAACCAGTTTGTAAAATTGTAACAAGAAGGTGTTATATTTATCTTGTTTGTCTTATATGGTTAACACTTTTTGGCTTTGCTAAAAAAGATTTGAAGCTTGTATGCAGTCCTTATTTCTATAAAAGGATTATCGTGGTCATTCTATAAGGACCAAAACTTGGAGATTCTTACAAACAAGTTCTGAGTCTAGGATTCTATAGACTATATTAGGCAAATTTTTGTAAAGAGAAATACTGCTGGATCAAGTTCAATATCTAGATAGTTTTCATTTTAAAACATTTGGTAAACATGATATAGATATAACATTTCAATAAAATCCAAAGTTTATATCTCTCCTTTGTGTATTTATCTATAAGTTATGAATTGATAAGATTCATTGCATGGATAATTTATGTGTATGTGTTTATATTCTTCTTCTCTGATCTAGGATCACATTAAGTAACCTTTAGATATGGCAATAATTCATTAAAGTTTTACATGAGGATATAAGTAAGTAGAATGAATTTGGGATTCCTTTTATAAATTCCACCACAGGGTGATAGCATTTTCAAAGGATAAGGTCACAAAAGTTCAATATATTGGTTTATGTATCACACTATTTGCACACTTTCTGAGTACAACCAATCCGGTAATTTGCTTATACACTATAGCTAACCGATTTTTAAAAACAACAACCCTTCCGAGAACTAAAAATCATTAATTTCAGATTTAGTAGCCATCAATAGCTAAATTCGATATGCCAAAAAAAATCATTTAATGAGAGACTATACCCTTTTCTCATGATCTCCAAATGAAACTTCTAAATGCCAAAAAATTGGGAGAATGCACAGCTAAAGCATTCTCCCATTCTTTAGATGTTTGGGAGTTAACCAATTTAACTGGGATATTTGAAGACCAAGGTTATCTCCATTTCTCCAAATGTGTTATGTAACCAGCAGTCTATTTCGAGATTCACTGACTAAACTCATCACCAGATCTCTAAAATTGTCCTTCACCACTGTGTTCATCTACCCCACATGTGACCGGGCACCACATTTCTAGCTTGACCTTTCTCATCTCTCCAGCTTCTAGTAAAATAATATAATCATTAACATGTTGCATCATTGTTCATCTTTATATTATTGCCAATATTATAGTACAATTATTTTATTTGACATATTGGATTTATAATTTAACTACCTCAAAATCCATAATGAAATAGGATTGGATTTAGTATTTAGAACCTTCGAAATCTACTTTCATATACTAGTGAACAAGGCAAACACCTTAAAATGCAAAGTCAGAATTAGCAATGAGTAACATATAAATCCAATGAGTAACATATAAATTTGCTTTGGTGATTAACATACTCATTGTAGTCGCTTAATCTCTCATTGAATATAATAAATCTTGCAGCGACAATGAAATAGACTATAGTCGCTAAATCCCAATAGATAGTACCTAAAAATGTTTACAAAATTGTTGCAATTAAAAGAATACTCTATAGTCGCTATATCTAAAAAATAACCAAGATCAGGTAATGTCCATGAAATTTATAAAAGACAAAAAAAATTTGGCGATTAAGAGAGTCATTGTAGTCACTGAATTGTTAGCAAAAATCATAAGAAACTAAAATATTCAACATCTCTATTTTCTTCCCACAGTTGTGCTGAGTCTCAAGATAAGTTTTAAAAGAATATATCGTTTAATGTTTGACAAGAATTCTTGACTCACTTAATCTACAGAAATTATTAAAAGAGGACAATTATTTGATGGAATATGGATGAAGTGACTGAGAGGGGGGGGGGTGAATCAGTCAACCATAAAAAACTTCACAATTAATTCTTTCCAAATCCCTTAGGATATCTTAAAAATGTTATCTATTTTAGCACTCGGTAATAGATTGCAGTAACTTTGAAGATGCAGAAAGTATTAACAAAATTATCTTTTAGATATTCATCAGCACTGGTGTATGATTAAGATAGCAATTAAGAACACAAGAGACACTAGATTTAACATGGAAACCCAATATGGGAAAAACCACCAATGTATCTAGATATTGATTTTCACTTTTCTGAAGTGATGCCCGGTTAGAAGCCAACCCGGTAAAAGGTTACAAAACACACTGTTAGGTGTGACCTTGTTAGAGGATTTAATCACCCTGCTAGGAGTGGCCTGGTAAGAGGTCTTGAAAACAATTCAATGGAATTGTCACCTTGTTAGAGGATTTACAATATGGTTGTTAAACCAACTCGGTTAAGAGATTTAGAATTCACTGTTACAATGATGAGAAGGTAACAATGAAAAATGACCTGTATAATAGAGCAACTACCTTGCTGATTATAGATCTCTATTCTACATATATGTGATCCTTCCTAATCGAATAAATCTCTACTGCACCTTAAGGATATCTGAACATCCTTCACAAATTCACACACACCTTTCCTGTCTTTTCTTCTATAAATCTTCTGCTGTGTTTCTTCATTATTTTTTCACATTTGACCTTTTATTTATATGATTTTATATTTGTCAAATCGACATTATTTAGTATAACAGTCGGTTAAATTAAGCAAACTCTTTTTGCAAAAATCCTTCAAAGGCCGACAATGCTCGGTGACCATAACTTCCTATAATCTTTCAGAGACCGAGGGAACTCGGTAAACACTGACAATACTTTACCTTCGATAACTGATTGAACTCGGTAAACACTGAATTTCCTTTGATGACCGACTAAACTCGGTAAACACTGAATTTCCTTTGACGACTGACTAAACTCGGGAAACACTGAATTTCCTTTGACGACCGACTGAACTTGGTAAATACTAAATTTTCTTTGACAACTGACTGAACTTGGTAAATGCTAAATTTTCTTTGATAAATGAGTGGACTCGGTAGACACTAATTTTCTTTGATAACTGAGTGGACTCGGTAAGCACTAATATTCCTGTCTGGCAGACCGACTGAGCTCGATAGGAACTGATTGTTGTGGACTATGACATTGTGTGACATGAAAGATAATACATAATTTGAGTAGCAATTTCCTTCAGACAATTGTTTCCAACAATCTCCCTCTTTGGCATTGATGGCAACACAATATGTCATAGCATAAGAAATTTGAAAGAGTTAGCTCGGTTCAGATTCAAATCTCCCTCTGTTAGCAAACTTCCTTTATTCTAAAAATTCTTCCTTCTGACTATTGAAGATTTCTTGAAGTAATAGAAAAGACATAGAAAACACTCCCTCTTTGACAACACATGCCAAAGACAATTCACATATTACCGGTGTAAATTAATGTAGCTCAAGTACTAATTCATATGCAATGATTCCTTGAATATGCTGCATCAACTGGTTGATTTTCAATCATGTTCTGGTTGATGCATCACTAAAACTATATTTAGTGAGCCTCGGATAGGGGAATGACCCCTAACTTACCTCTTAGATACACAAATGCATCCTTAGGTAATGGTTTGGTAAAAATGTCTGCAATCTGTTCTTTTGTATGAATATATTCTAATTTGATTTCCTTGTCCTGCACCAATTCTCTGACAAAGTGATATTTAATAGCAATGTGCTTGGTTTTGGAATGCATCACTGGATTCTTCAAAATGTTTATTGCACTGGTATTGTCACAAAATATAACAACTAGTTCTTTGATTTCAACCTTCATACATTCTAATAACTGTTTAAACCAAACAATATTTGAACAGTTTATTGTAGCAGCAACATATTTTGCTTCAGCTGTGGATTGAGATGTGCAATTTTGCTTTTTACTAGTCCAGGATACCAGTCTTTTTCCAAGAAAAAATGCTCCACCACTTGTGCTTTTTCTGTCATCAATGTTTCCTGCCCAATCAGCATCAGTAAACACTTTTAAGTCTAGATTGCCTCCAAATTTATACCACAAACCATATTCTTCAGTTCCTCTTAAGTATCTTAAGATTCTTTTGATTGCCATCATATGATTTTCCTTAGGTTTTGCTGAGAATCTAGCTACTATACCGATTGCTAAGGCAATATCAGGTCTTGAATGTACTACATACTACAATTTTCCAATCATAGATCGGTATAGGGTCTGATCAACTCCTTTTGAATCATCATTTTTGGTAAGTTTCAGTCTAGTACACATGGGTGTACCAACTGGTTTTGAATCTTCCATACCAAACTTCTTAAGTATTTCCTTAATGTATTTAGATTGATTAATGTATATACCATTCTTGCTTTGCTGAATTTGAAGACCAACAAAGAATTTTATTAAACCAAACATAGACATTTCAAATTCTTTGTTCATTTTCTCTGAAAATTCTTTGCACTGATCCTCATTCCCTGTAAATATAGTATCATCTACAAATATTTTTGCCAATATAATTTTGTCATCTGGTCCTTCTTTAATATATAGATTGTTGTTATCATTGGCTCTTTTGAAATTAATCTGAATCAAATAGTTATGGAGTCTTTCATACCATGCTCTAGGAGCTTGTTTCAAACCATACAATGTTTTGTGTAACCTACAGACCATGTCCTTTTTATCTGGATCAAAAAAACCTTTAGGTTGTTCAATGTAGACCTCTTCATCAAGAATTCCATTGAGAAATGCAAATTTTATATCCATCTGATATACCTTAAATCCTTTGTGTGCTGCATAAGCAAGTAGAGTTCTTACACCTTCTAATCTTGCAATAGGAGAAAAAGTTTCTCCATAATCTATACCTTTTTCTTGAGAATAACCTTTACATACCAGTCTAGCTTTGTTTCTAGATACTTGACCATCTTCATTCAGCTTATTCCTGAATACCCATTTTGTTCCAATTACATTCTTATCTTTAGGTCTAGGTACAAGAGTCCATGTTTTGTTCTTTTGTATTTGTTCTAATTCTTCATTCATTGCTTCAATCCAACTTTCATTTTCCAATGCATCTTTGATATTTCTAGGTTCAAAGTCAGTAAGCAGACATGTACCTTTTAGCTTGCTTCTTATCATAGTACCATCTGATTTGTTTCCAATAATTTGATCTGGTGTATGATGTCTTCTGACATATTTGGCTAGTATAGGTTTCTTGCCTTTTGAATGATTCATGTTGTTGTCTTCTAGGATCTCTTCTTCAGGTTGCTCGGGCTCGGTAGATATTTGCTCGGTAACTTCAGGCTGAGACTCGGTCTGAATTTCTTCCTATGACTTGGTTTGAACTTCTTCCTGTGACTCGGTTTGTGACTCAGTAACTGTGCTCGGCTAGGTAGATATAGTTTCCTTATTGATAGTTGTGTCTACCAATGTTTCAGGTTCAATGTAAATGAATCTTCTATAGTTCTCAGGTTCCCTTTTGTTTTCTTCTTCAGTCTTTTCTGCAAACTCATCAAATTTTACATGTATACTTTCTATGACTTTGTGAGTAGATAAGTTCAGACATTTGTATGCCTTGCTTTTGCTAGAATATCCTAGGAATATTCCTTCATCATTTTTCACATCAAATTTATTTCTTCTGGATTCTTTTAAGATATAACACTTGCTACCAAATATTTTCATGTAACTTACATTGGGTTTATAACCATACCATAATTCATAAGGAGTTTTGAATGTGTCTTTCTTCAATTGTACTCAGTTTAAGGTATGAACTGCAGTGTTGATAGCTTCCTTCCAGTACTTTATAGTGATGTTCTTTTCTATCATTAGAGTCCTTGCACAATCCATAATAGATCTATTTCTTCTTTCTGCTATTCCATTCTGCTCAGGAGTTCTAGGAGCTGATACCTGTCTTTTGATTCCTCTTTCAATGCAAAAGTTGTTAAAATCATGGGAGATGAATTCACCACCTCTGTCTGATCTTAAGCATTTCAATCTTTTCCCTATTTCCTTTTCCACTCTTGTTAAGTACCATTTGAACTTTTCAAATGCTTCTAATTTTTCTCTTAAATACATGACAGTCATCATTCTAGAATAATCATCAATGAAAAGAATAAAGAATTTATCTCCAGTATAGCTTTGTATTCCAATAGGTCCACATAAATCAGTATGCACAATTTCCAAAATTTCTTTAGACTGATAGTTCTTACTCTTGAAACTAGTTTTACTCATTTTGCCAATCTGACAATTCTTACATAGACCAGTATCAGGTTTCTTCAAAGTAGGAATGCCTCTAACCTTCTTGAATTTGCTTATTTTTATCATGTTATCAAAATTCACATGACATAACCTTTTGTGCCATAGCCAACTTTCTTCTATTTGAGCAATAAAGCATGAATATTCACTGAGATCAAGATAAAATAAGTTACCTTTTGTTTGTTTGCCTGATCCAATGAGTTTTCCTTTTTCATCCAGCAGTCTTGCTTGACCATTCATGAATTCAACCTTGAAACCAGTGTTGATTAGCTGTGCTACACTTACAAGATTATGTTTTAGTCCTTCAACCCAATAAGCATTATCACATATGAGTTCTTTGGTTAATGAGATTCTTCCTTTTCCTTTTATACAACAAGGTTCATTGTTTCCAAATCTTACATTACCACTATCACAGTCTTCTAGATATTCAAATTTTGTCTTGTCACCAGTCATGTGGTGTGAACATCTGCTATTTATTATCCATATATCATTTTTTCTTATATGAGAAATAAGTGCCATCTTATCTTCATCATCATCAGATTCATCTTTTATAGCAATAAAGATAATTTCTTCTTCACTATCATCAGAATCTTTAGCCATAAAACATGTTTTCTTACCTTTATCCTTGAATGATTTGAAATTCTTTTTGCCATAGTACTTGTGACTTCTCTTCTCTTCCTTAACTTGCTTGTTTGGGCACCTAGCTACAATATGTCCAATTTCTTCACATGAAAAGTAGATCAAAGGAGTTTTACCTTTATATTTACCTTTCCCTCTAGAGTACTTCTTTGCAAGTAATGCTTATACAATTTCAAGATCACTATCAGAACTTTCTTCTGATACTTCTTCACTTTCTGACTGAACTTCTTTAATTTTCTTGTTCTTCTTTAGTGAAACCTTGGCCTCAAATGCTGATTCAATATTTTTGGAACTAGGAACATAGTTGTCATAGTTGTCTAATTCAAAGGCTGTCAATCTTCCAACTAAAGCATCCAAAGTTATATTGTGGTTTGTTTCACACCTTCTTTCTTGAATAGCTGATACTCTTATTGCATATATAGGGAGTAATGTTCTGAGTACCTTACTTATAAAAGTTTCATCTGAGATTGTTCCACCAGAAGCTCTAATTACACTTACACTTGCTTTGATTCTTTCAACATATTTTGCAATGTTTTCATCTTCCTTCATATTCATCTTGTCAAACTGTCCTCTTAGGCTTTCTGCTTTGGCTCTTTTCATATTTGCATCACCACCATATATTTTCTTCAATGCCATCCACATTTCATATGTAGTAGTGCATTCTTTAATATCATCAAATTCTTCATAGCTGAGAGCAGATGCAATGTCTATCATCATGGTGTTATGAGTCTTTTTATCTGCAATGTCTTCAATAGTTAATGTGCCATTAGGAATTGTGTATTCTTCATCAATGTATTTGCATCCTGAATCACCAATGGAAGCCAGATGAAGTCGCATGAGACCTTGCCATGCTGAAAAGTTATCTCTATTGAGCTTTGGAATTTCCCTTTTGTAAGGCATCCTGATCTTTAGCTTAGGTCCTTGAAACCCTTCCTACAAACACCAAAAGCTCTGATACCAATTGATGGAATATGGATGAAGTGACTGAGAGGGGGGGGGGGTGAATCAGTCAACCATAAAACACTTCACAATTAATTCTTTCCAGATCCCTTAGGATATCTTAAAAATGTTATCTATTTTAGCACTCGGTAAATAGATTGCAGTAACTTTGAAGATGCAAAAAGTATTAACAAAATTATCTTTTAGATATTCATCAGCACTGGTGTATGATTAAGATAGTAATTAAGAACACAAGAGACACTAGATTTAACATGGAAACCCAATATGGGAAA
Source organism: Chamaecyparis obtusa (assembly GCA_027943335.1). Lineage (NCBI taxonomy): Eukaryota > Viridiplantae > Streptophyta > Pinopsida > Cupressales > Cupressaceae > Chamaecyparis > Chamaecyparis obtusa. The sequence goes on along the minus strand of BSBK01006128.1, from coordinate 127,980 downwards.
AACCACCAATGTATCTAGATACTGATTTTCACTTTTTTGAAGTGATGCCCGGTTAGAAGCCAACCCAGTAAAAGGTTACAAAACACACTGTTAGGTGTGACCTTGTTAGAGGATTTAATCACCCTGCTAGGAGTGGCCTGGTAAGAGGTCTTGAAAACAATTCAATGGAATTGTCACCTTGTTAGAGGATTTACAATATGGTTGTTAAACCAACTCGGTTAAGAGATTTAGAATTCACTGTTACAATGATGAGAAGGTAACAATGAAAAATGACCTGTATAATAATGCAAATGCCTTGCTAATTACAGATCTCTGTTCTGCATATATGTGATCCTTCCTGATTGAATAAATCTATGCTGCACCTTAAGGATATCTGAACATCCTTCACAAATTCGCACACACCTTTCCTGTCTTTTCTTTTGTAAATCTTCTGTTGTGTTTCTTCATTATTTTTTCACATTTGACCTTTTATTTATATGATTTTATATTTGTCAAATCGACATTATTTAGTATAATAGTTGGCTGAATTAAGGAAACTCTTTTTGCAAAAATCCCTCAAGGGCTGACAGTGCTCGGTGACCATAACTTTCTATAATCTTTCAGAGACCGAGGGAACTCGGTAAACACTGACAATCCTTTACCTTCGATAACCGACTAAACTTGGTAAACACTGAATTTCCTTTGACAATCGACTGAACTCGGTAAACACTGAATTTCCTTTGACGACCAACTGAACTCGGTAAACACTGAATTTCCTTTGACGACCGACTGAACTCGGTAAACACTAAATTTTCTTTGACGACTGACTAAACTTAGTAAATGCTGAATTTTCTTTGATGACCGAGTGGACTCGGTAGACACTGATTTTCTTTGATAACCGAGTGGACTCGGTAAGCACTAATATTCCTATCTGGCAAACCGACTGAGCTCAGTAGGAACTGATTACTGTGGACTATGACATTGTGTGACATCAAAGACAATACATAATTTGAGTAGAAATTTCCTTCAGATAATTGTTTCCAACAGTATTTTAGTGTCTGCAATAAACTATGTAGTCTATAACTCGCTAAATTTTTTTATAGGTTACCTGTCACTTTGTTCGCTATTAGGTAGTGAATTGAATTTTGAGCATGCCAAGTAATGATGGAAGTGACATCAATTACAGAGCTTCAATAATAAATGATGTAATGTATTCAATTCTTCAAGATACATATAGTTGACTGTTAATAATTCTAAATTTTCCAAGCATTGAAAGACCCAAAGTGAGGAAATTATAAAATTACATGTACTTATTCTAAATTTACATTGCATTCAGAGAAGCAGAGAGAGGAAATTGTTAGATTATCTAAGTTTGCACCATTCTCAAAGTTGACGAGTTCAGAATCCCTACAATTTTTTTTAACAGTTGATCAGTATTAGTGAGGCAACAATGAGTGAAGATTCTTCTAATAAGGTAGCCAAGGATAAAGGGAAGGAGAGTTATTCAGATGAGTTCCTCAGTCTCCTCCCGGGGTCTACACAAAACAAAAAGGTCAGTGATGAAATTTTCACTGATGATCTAGCATTTTGTAGAGATGCAAAAACACATGATGTATCTGGAATGTATTTGTTTAAATATTTCTATAAAAATTCTGAAAGCCCAGTGCCCATATCAAACCCTTGGACCTTAGGATTAGCTAGGTTGATAGTACCAAACATCTTTTTAGATATAGATTTTCTAATTGAATTGGCAAATAGATATGACCCTTTGTCAAAAACAATAAGGAAAGATGATCACTCACCCGTGGTGACATTGGATAGAAATTTGTTCATGCAAGCTTTTGGTATAAATATCTGAATGGCTACTAAGATCAATTTGCAAGCTCAAGCAAATAGATACGTTAGGGAGTCATCCCTAGTTGCAAGAGATATTCATCTTCATGTCCCTAGACTAAACAAAAATTACATTGTGGCAACACCAGGCTCTGTGCCATACTTCTATAAGGACTTGAATTTTTATATCAAGTATATTTCATATGGATTATGCATAGTGTTGGGGGTGGATGGTGGTGCAAACAAAATTTCCACTTGTATTCTAATGATGGTAATGGATTTACAGAGTCCTCATGTAAATAGAGGTTATGACTATGTAGGATATGTAATAAGTAGGATGTATGAAGGTCTTGAGTCTAATCGTGTCATGCCCAAAAGTTGAGCAAAACACAACTACAAATTTTTTTTAAAACCTAGTAACTATCTACCAATAATCACTCTTACGTAACTAAGAAGAGTACACTGACTAGCACAAGATCTTATGTTTACGCAAAATGGTGTAGAGAGAGAAAAAAAACAACTGATAATATCGAAAGGTTCTACAAAACCCCAAAGGTCAAACCATAGAAGGTTGACCAAGTTGACCAAGTTTGACCAAAAGCCAAACTTCATCAAACAGCTCCAAACAAAGCTAAAAGGTTCCCTAGACTATTAGTTTTGACTGACACATAAATCAAGATAGTTGACTAAAAGTCAACTAAAGTTGACCAAAAGTCAACCAAAGTTGACCAAAACTCAACCATCACTGAAATATGCACAACCAAGATAAAAGGAAATAAAATGCATCTAAGAATACTTGGGCATGCAAATTGAGGCATTTGACCAAGGTTTGACTAAAAAGTCAACTATGTAATAAGACAACCAACAAGTCTGTTAAGGTCCAATTGATTAGAGACTTGATCACAAGGGTCAAAATAGAGAAGGTTGACCAAGTTTGACCAAGTTTGACCAAAAGTCAAACTTCACTGAACAGGTTCCAAGCTATCCTATAGGGTTTCCTAAACTGCATGCTTCAACTAGCAGGCAAATTGAGATAGTTGACTAAAGTCAACTAGAGTTGACCAAAAAGTCAACCATGTATCGAACAACATGCCACAAAGTTAAAAAAGGTTCAAAAATTAATGAAAAATACTTGGGCACACAAATCGAGGTGTTTGATTTGACCAATGGTTGACCAAAAGTCAACTATGCCCAAATATGACCAACGATGATCTACTAAGGTTTAAAACATAACATAGACTATTTGTGCATGCAAACCAAGGCTAATGCCCTAGGTTTGACCAAGGGTTGACCAAAAAGTCAACTATGCACAAAATGGTCAACATGACCATTAAGGTCAAATTGACTTGAGGTTTGACTAAAGGAAGAAGAAATAAAACCCTAAGATGACTATAACGTTCCCTAGTTGAATAGTTAGAGTTATCCTAAAAGTTCGATATTCTAATTAATTAACTCCAAATATATAATTGTCCCATTTACATAGTTACAAAGTATTGAGAAATAAATCTAATGCAACACATCATAATCTGAAAATTACAATATTTTAATCTAATTTGTTTAAGCCAATGTGTTCAAATGTTTTAAAACAATAATAAGCTAAAATAAGTTCTTTAATAGGTTTAACCCAATCTTAACGTTGAAACGTCTAGAATGAATTAGGAGTTACTAATTCTAATTTAAATGTAAATAAAAGTTGAATTTTTTTCTAAAACAAAATCTATCTAAAAATAAGTTTAAGTTCCCTATAATGACTTAGACTTTACTAAATACAATTTAATCTTGATAAAATTCAATTTATCTAATATACTTGAAACACCGAATACTTAATAATAATAACACCCTTATTATATTCTTCTTTTTTTTTTATAATTGTTGGTGTAAATTTAATTTCCTGAATTTCAAAACATCAAGCATGTAGAGAATTTATTTTTAAAATTAAATTACATAATTGCATTCATATTAAGTGGCTAAACAACTTGTAGGAATCAAAATTTCAATTTAGGCCTTTTTAATTTTTTTATAATTTTCAAGAAATTTTCTAAGTACAAAATATAAATTTAAAATAACATTTCACAATATAACATTATAATTAATTTATTTAAATTATCGTAATATAAGTAAGATTAAGATAATTCAATACTATCGAATTTGAATATACCTTATAACACTATAATCTATAATATGCATAATGATGCCATAGACAATGATGCCATAGACAATCATGGAGTTTGTCCAATTAAAATGACATTTAAATGTCTAAATTGCTTCATAATCCATTAAACCCAAAATTTAATCCATAATTTCATTTTCAATACATTAAATAACAATAGAATTTACAAATTTAAAATGTATGATTTACAAGGAAATCCCCGATTTCCAAATTTCAAACATAACTTGAAATGCAAGGTTACAACAAATTTTACAATTTTGAATTTCAAACTCAACAATATTACTAGCCCCTATATCTAGCTGGGTACCTGATAGAGTGAGGTTGACCATGGAGGCTCACCTCTCAACCTAGGCCTTTTCAAGGCCACCCCTGAGCTAGGGGATCAGAACTGGAACGGGGTACAAAGAGACACTCAAGCGTGAAGAAAAAACATCCATACACATATAGATTTAAGTCATAATCCCAATAGAGTTTTTACAAGAGGAAGGCCTCCAAGAGACCTTCCTGAAAATGGGGTAGAGGTGGACTACCAGGTCAAGAAGCCAAAACAAGATACAAATATCCCAAGCCACACATGGACTTGGGAAGACCATCTCCAAGAGATACGATCTAACTCTCCTTGTGCCCCCCCAGGTGCCCGTAGGCCATGTTTGACATCATGGGTATCATGGAACCCCATGTTTTATCCATCCACACATGGGAGACTCTACACATCCTGAGTCTGCATCCTACTACCCCCTTCAAGGTTACTCCACCTTCCCTAAGGTGAATAAAACCTTGAAGAAACCCATCCCAAAATGAGATCACAAAGTAAAAACAACATTTTTACAAAACATAAATTTTACAACATGAACCATAAAAAGACATGGACTCCATTAATGGAGCTCCAAGCTCAAACATATGCAAGAAATAACAAAAATAGCACACGGCCTACCTTGATCCAAGAAAAGGTTGAAATCTTGAAAAAAAACTTGAACTCCTTCCAAAGCTAGCCTCTCTCCTAAGCTTTTTCCAACAAGTGGTCTCCAAATCTAGAGAGTGGGTGATCAACTAAAACCTTACTCCAAGTTTCTCCTAAATAGTAAAACCTCCTAAAATCTAGGAGCCAATCAGAAGAGAGGAAGATACTTCCATTCCCTTCTTCCCACTTGCCTTCCTTCACCATAAATGGAGTTGAATGCAAGTTTGGGAAGAAGAGAGAGGTTAACCAAAACCTCAGAACTCTTCGATCTCGTGGAAAATGAAAACCTTGACTTTAGAGGGGTCATTAATGAGTTTTAAGGCTCTTAATAGGTTGAAAATGACCCCTAACCCCTAAGGTATCAACCTGGGTAGCTAAAAATGACCCCAGTTAGCCTATGGGAGCCCAAAAGACCCTCCTAAACCCCACCTAAAGTTTATGCACGGATTTCTGGTCTTTGTTGACTTCTAGAAACTTCTCAACCCAAGGTTAGTTGATCCTACCCTAAGGTTACACCCTAGTCAAGCCCTTGACCCATACAATATTAAAATACTTAACCATGCCAACACTTAAGCCACAATTTGCCAAATTTGGCACATTAAATAAAACAATAGACATGGCTAATACACAGACATTTGCTAAATTAGATACACTCATGCAAACCACATATATGAATAAAAGACTACACAATGAGGTCCACATCTCTTTATACAAAGAGCACCTTGGAATGCATGGTATAAACATAGGCTCCAATACTGGATCCCCGCATTTAGATCCATGGTCAACTTATCCTGCACACTCAATGCACACATCAGTAGGTCCAATTAACATGATATAAACATAATACATCAAAACTGCTTGGTTGAAAACTATGTCTGTAAATCAATCCATTAAGCAAAACTTTGGTTTCCTAAACCAACTTTTCTTCTCAATAGTTTTAAAACATCATATAACATCATATGTAACATAATCGTAACTGAAACTAAAACATAACATGTAGTATCTCGAGTGTACCCTGATTACATAATCAGGTACCGAACATATAATATAGGATTCAACAGATCCTCAAATACTTAGGTGTCTCAAAAGTCCAGTATGTCTGTAAAATACGTACTAAAAGCATGGAAAACATAATAGTAATAGTATGATTGTCTGGTAGGTCTCACAAATTGAAAGAAGGAGCCATCTCCTAGGTTTATGCATTACTCTTTGCTAATGCATCTTATTTTGTATCACAATTACAATATCATGCATTTAGAATACTTTCAGCCTAAGATGATGTAATGGTCAACCTAATCCAGTCTAGTTTTGGATAAAGGCATGTAATTTTACTTCAAGCAGGTGTGATTTTTGTGCTTCTCACAATTGCATGGTACAACCAATCTTGTTGAGCTTGAGGTTAAATCTGTCTAGACTACCAGTTAAGGTTTTGCAATTATTAAGGCCTTATCAATTTGTTAAGAAGTGGACTAGAAATCACAATTGAGGAGAAATTTATTATGAAAGAGAATTTACAATAATCATAGTCTATGGTTTCCCCCAACCACCTCATCTTCTCCCATTTTATGTGCCACCAAGGATGGCAGTGCTAGAGTTCATTTGGCAACTCATGTTGACTGATAAAGAGCTCTTATCTCCACACAGAAAGGGTACTTTTACCCCTAGACACTTCAAAGTTTCCAACTCTAGAATTGAAAAGAATGCATTGAACAAAGTAAATGAGTGGTTAGGCCACTTTAAGATGAATGCTATGTTCTGTAGATATGTAGATACATAATATTTTATTGTCAATGCAAGGAAATTTTATACTCCCACCATTCCAATTAGTAATAAACATGAGCAATGTCTTGAAGAGGATATCATTAGAAATATCCTTAACGAAAATGAAATAGAAAGAAGGACACAATAATTATAGGAATTGTTGTCCTTAGAAAAATACCTGAAGAAAAAGGGAATTTTGTTTGGAGGCTTTTTCCTGATATTGCTTTATTTGCAAAGGCTAGATCAGATGATGAAAAATTTCAATGCTTTAATAAACTCTTTGGAGGGATTAATTGATGATAAGGAGAGGGAAAATGAGAATCATTCTTCTTTAGAATATGAAGAAGATAGTGACGATGGTTACTCAGTGCATAACCTTCCTACCATGGAACAACCACTTCTTATTGAGCAAGAAGTGGATGAAAATGTAGTTGTGAATTTGACAAAACTTCCTATAAAGGATAAAATAGTGTTTGGGGTCCTAGGACAATGGTTTGCACATAAAAGAGACCCCAAAGTCAATATTTTACACTTACATGAAATTGTATTGATATAGAAAGTAAATGTAGATGACTAATATTGAAATTAAGAAATAAAGGTACTTACCTCCAAAAAAGAATCAGCTGAAAACCATGTCAAATGATCTACAAAACCTAGAAATCTTTTTCTAAGATGAGATTAGGTCAACTTTGACCTTTTTAAAGGTCAAGGAAAACCTTAGGAAAATGAAGTTTGACTTTGACTTTGTTTGCGGATCTTGAAAGTTCAGTGATAAGGGTATCCAAATCTACTCTCTGATCCAAAGTTCTGCACCTATACCTGCAAGAAAAAGAGGGTTTTTGGTTGTTTGTTTGTGGGGGGTTTGCCTCAGTCAAACCCTAATTTAGGAAGTAACCTTGAAATTGAATTGAAATTGCTAGAGTAAACAAAGTAAATGGAACAATTCACCTTGCTTGAGTTGAAACCCTTGTGGAGGATTCGAATCCTTGAATTCACAAGAATGAATGAATATAGAATCACATGTAGGATGTCTCCAATCAAATGTCTTTAGATCTTCAACACCAAATTTGAATAGATCTTGAACTTGGAAAAGGCTTGAATAGAAAATGCATGAATCTTCAACAAGAGAGCTCCATAGAGCTTGAATCCTTCAATGGCTACTAATGGATCTCCTTGATGAATTGGATGCTTGAATGCTTGAAGGCTTGAATGCTTGATCTTCTTTCGTGAGAGCTTGAGAGATGGATTGCAAAACTTGATGACTTGATTGCTTGGAAACTTGATGGAGAAAATGAGAGAGGAAGGCTCCCTTTTATAGTGATCTAGGGCACAAGAGGGGGCTTGTAGAAAACAATAATTAAGGGCCCATGGCACAAAAATCTAGAGAGGTGCACATGGAAAGGAAATTAAATTAAAGTCTTGACACAAAACTCTAGGAGGGGACCACCCTTAATAAATAAATAAAATAATTATTGAAGAGCGTTGTTACAAAATTCAAGGTAAGGCCAACCCGAAATTTAATTTGAGCATTAGGCACAAAACTTGAGAAAGGCTAATCTCCAATAATAAATTAGGATTCTTATACAAATATCAAGAAAGGTCCACCTCAAATATTAATTTGAGAATTTGATGCTTAATCCGAGAAATAGTGGCCCCGAAGAGGGAAAATGCAAGATTTTGATGAGATCCCAAAATTGGAAGCTAACACTAAGATTCCAAACCCTAGGGTCAAGGTCAAGGTTGACCCTAACTAGGTCAGGGTCAAGGTCAACTTTAACCTAAAATGGTTGACCTTGACCTTATGGTCAAGAATCTCAGGTTCACAGTTCAGGATGGAAGAAAATGCTAGGAAGAAGTGGAAAATGTGGTAGAACAGGAGGAAAAGCTAGATCCAAGTCGAATATCCATTCAAGGTGTTTGACATGACCCCAAACCACTTACTCAAAAGGTTAAATACTCTTACCATGGAAGTGCTTCCATTTTAAGATAATACATTAAACCCCCACTTTAGCAAGAGTATGGACTCGATGCAAAGTCTTGGTAAAGGAGATCATAAAGGAAAAGATAATCTTATTAAAATCAAAGGGAGAAAGGAATTATCAAGCCCCCAGGGACTCTAGTCTTCATCAACTCGAAGATTGTAATAAGAGAGACATCACTAGAAGAAAGAGAGAAAAAGGGAAGAGAGGAGTGGCTAGCTCGCCCAGTAGGATGTGTATATCTCATTATGAACCACAGAAGGATAGGATGGCCTACCAAGAAAACTCTTGATAGTCAACCCATAATGTTGTGTGCTTTCTAGTGGCTTTGTGTATGTATGCAGTGCATCTTATAATGGATTTTGTAAAGTACCCATGGATCCACCTTCTTGTATCACCATGAATATGAAATGCCTATCCCCTCAGGATTTAGCAACTTATGTGCATTACCCTTGAAAGATTTAGCATATTGGTGCATGTCTTTTTAGGATTTAGCAACTTATGTGTGTTACCTTCCAAGATTTAGCATATTGAAAATTTTGAAAAATGCGTGTCTCAGGATTTAGCAACTTATGTGTGTTACCTTTGGAAGATTTAGCATATGAATGCATATCTTTTTAGGATTTATCAACTTATGTGTGTTACCTTCCAAGATTTAGCATGCTGTAAAATAAAAGATTAGAACATAATATAAAACAAGGGAGGCCGTATATATGCCCCCCTCCTTAATATGGCAAAAACTTACTATTTTGTCATGTTAAGGAAAGTAAAGAACAAGGATAAAGCCTTCCTCAGCATCAAGACAATATCCACAAACAACACCCAGTCCAAGCCAAGAAGGTCATAGCTCCTATGAGGCCATAGAAGGGATGAATGCAAAGAGATATGATGTAAGAAGTGAAAAAAAGTAATCCTTGTGAGGGATAGCACACTAATCAGCTTCCAATGTGAGAGATTTATTCACCATGGAAACCTAATGTCAAACACATAAATAGGTTGTGATCAAGGAAAAAGATCCTCAATGCAAACCAAAAATGTTCATGTAGGATTGGATATCACATAATAGATAAATTCTTCTTAACCAAGGAAAGAGGTGAATCCTGAAAAGATAGAAAAGAAGGAGATACCGTATGAATATGTATGAAACAACAATGCATAGATTTGAATAGGATAGAAAATCATACCAAGCCCCCAAGGCTAAAGTACTTCTACCAAATTCACAATCTGTATTTGTTACTGCATGTTTGATTTATTGAAGATAGAAAAGATGGAGAAGGCATCCTTGCCCCCCCAAGTGTAGGAACAACGATGGAAGAGTAACTATTATATCACTCACAACACTATGCAAGACAACGAGCCCCCAAGTATTAGGCTACTATTGTTTACATAATGTGGATCTCCATAATAGGAACATGAATGTTATTTAGAGAAAGTAGGATTGAAATACAACTCATTGTCACATGATATTTAAATAACCTTACTATCAATGAGATACCTAATCTTATAATGTAAAGCATGACATTCATTAGTAGAGTGATCATGAAATCTATGATATAAATAAAAAGGAAGAGTCTTCAAGTGTGGACTGCATTTCTTTTTGTGTTTAGGTTTAGTAATCATCTTAGCACGAAGGATTTTTGGCAAAAGAACTTCTTGGTCAAAGTCCTTCACATGTTCATCATGTTTTGAAGTGTTATTGGAGATGTTATTAACATTAGTTTTTTGCTGAGGATTAAATCCCAATCCATAAGAATGCTCATGCCCCCTAGTGCATAAGGGCATTTGAATTCCCTGTTTATGCTTACTACATCCTTGACCATTAAATCCTTGTTTAACGAGAAAATGATAACCAGGACCATAACAAGAAGCCATATCAGAAGGACTCAATGGAACCTCAAGAGTCACAATATCATCCTTGATAGATTTGATAGATTCATTGTGGGTAGAAGCAGTGACAAAGTTATTACTAAGGGCTTTAGAAGTAAAACGTTGTTCAAATTCTCTTTGTTGCTTCATAAAATCAAGATTATTAACCTTATATTCACCAATAAAGGTAGGAGTAAAATCCAAAGCTCCCCAATCATCACCAGGAAGAGCATTAGAGGAAGAAGGATTTATTTTAGGAATAGGAGTAGTGTGAGTTTGAATATTAAGACAAGGATTAGGCACATCATCAACATGAAGTGTATAGATCACATTGTTATGTATAAATTTGACTTTATGGTGAAGGGTGGAAGGGATGGCATGCATCTCATGCAACCAAGGTCTACCCAAAATAAGGTTATAATTAAGAGGTCCAGGCATAACATGTAAAGGTGTATTCAAGATGGTTAGACCTACTTTGATAGGTAATTTAATGATTCCTAAAGTGTTCTTAAAAATGTTATCAAAGCCATTTATAGGAACATTATCAAGTTGAATAGTTGAAAGATCGACGCTAATCACTTTGAGCATGTCCATGGTACAAATATTAAGCCTAGATCCATTATCAATCAAGGTCCTACAAATGATACTTTTATTGATAGTAATAGAAACCATAAGAGCATCATACTGATTTTGAACTTCTTTAGAAGGTAAATCCTTTTGAGTAAAAATAATGTTAGGAGGACCTGGGGTAGCATGCATGCATTGAAAGAAGTTATTGATGTTTTCTTGATTAGGAGGTGGAGTAGGAAGAGTTGCTAGAGCTTTTTGCAAGGCTTCATAGTAGGTAGGTGAAGTTTGAAGAAGCTCCCATAAAGAAATCTTGGCAGGAGTATTTTGCAATTGGGTAATCAAATTATACTCCTTGCTAGGAAGATGGGGTGGAGGATGAAGAATAGGTTGAGAAGGTGGAAAAGAAGTAGAAACCACTGGATTAGGTTGAGGATTATTCCTTGTATGATATGTGTGAGCTATAGAATCTTGATCATTAAAAGACTCCATAGGTTTACCTTTGATAGTAATGTGAGGACAACCTTTGACAGTCAACAAGGGTTTAGGATAAACCATTGTAGTTGTCTCAAAACTACAAATAGATTCATAACAAGGAAGAAAAGAGGATATCCTAGCAGGAGATGAGGTAAGATCTTGATTCTCCATAGGATCATCACTAACAGGGTGAGCATTAAGGGAATTCATATCATTCTCTACTAATGCCTCATCACTAGAAGGAATCTCAAATGGAGGTAAAGAATCTAAAATATCATCTTCTTTCACTAAAATGTCATCATAAGGGGAGTGTGTTGTAGAAAAAGAGTTATCATAATGTATCAATATGTCATCTATTAGTAAATCACCCTCTTGTATCAAAGCTTCTTTTTGAGGAGGGGATAAATCAATGTCATTGTCCAAGGGATCATCCAAAATGGTTTCATGACGAAGAGATTAATCAACATCCAAATCCAAAGGTTCATCCCAAATAGGAGGATTATCATCCCTACCAATAAAGCACAATTTAGGATCCCTAGAGGGGAAAGAAGGTAAATTATATTCTAAAGTAGGCTCATAGAAAGGACATATATTAGGAGAAGAATCACCACCAATCTTTAACTCATCTCCATAAAAAGAAATATGATGGAGAGATAGATTAAGGTCATCTTCTTTCTCTAATATATTCTTACAATAAAATTCAAAAGAGGATAAAGCAACATCACACACACTAGATAAAGTCATTGTAGGTGTAACGTCATGTATTGGTAAGGTAAGAGGAGAATGTTGTATAATCCCAAAAGTTATAGAAGAATTTTTGGAAAACACTTGAAATAATTTGTGCAACATGATAACAAATAAATAAATGCATAGAAAATAGATCTAGATATATCCAAATGCATTCAAATTAACTTTATGAGCATGAAAAGGAAATCAAAAACACAATAGGGGATCTAATTCCACAAAAGAAATAGAATTTGTAAAATGGGTTCACCAAAATGTAAAGGATAAAATAGTGTATGGGGTCCTAGGACAATAGTTTGCACATAAAAGAGACCCCAAAGCCAATATTTTACACTTACATGAAATTGTATTGATATAGAAAGTAAATGTAGATGACTAATATTGAAATTAAGAAATAAAGGTACTTACCTCTGAAAAAGAATCAGCTGAAAACCCTGTCAAGCGATCTCAAAAATTGTTGATTCACATATTGTTGAACCAAAACTACGAGATCTACAAAACCCAAAAATATTTTTATGAGATGAGATCAGGTCGACTTTGACCTTTTAAAAGGTCAAGGATGACCTCAAGAAAATGAAGGTCAACTTTGACTTTGTTTGCAGATCTTGAAAGTTCGGCGGACAGGGTATCCAAATCTACTCTCAGATCTAAAGTTCTACACCTGTACCTACAAGAAAAGGAGGGCTTTTGGTTGTTTGATTGGGGAGGGTTTGCCTTAGTCAAACCCCAATTTAGGAATTAACCTTGAAATTGAATTGAAATTGATAGAGTAAACAAAGTAAATGGAACAATTCACCTTGCTTGAGTTGAAACCCTTGTAGAGGATTCGAATCCTTGAATCCACAAGAATGGATGAATATAGAATCACATGTAGGATGTCTCCAATCAATTGTCTTTAGATCTTCAACACCAATCTTGAATAGATCTTGAACTTGGAAAAGACTTGAATAGAAAATGGATGAATCTTCAACAAGAGAGCTCCATAGAGCTTGAATCCTTCAATGGCTACTAATGGATCTCCTTGATGAATTGGATGCTTGAATTCCTGAAGGCTTGAATGCTTGATCTTCTTGCTTGAGAGCTTGAGAGATGGATTGCAAAACTTGATGACTTGATTGCTTGGAAACTTGATGGAGAAAATGAGAGAGGAAGGCTCCCTTTTATAGTGATCTAGGGTACAAGAGGAGCCTCATAGAAAAAAATAATTAAGGGCACATGGTACAAAAATCTAGAGAGGTGCACATGGAAAGGAAATTAAATTAAAGTCTTGACACAAAACTCTAGGAGGGGACCACCCTTAATAAATAAATAAAATAATTATTTAAGGGCCTTGTTACAAAATTCAAGGTAAGGCCAACCCCAAAGTTAATTTGAGCATTAGGCACAAAATTGAGAAAGGATAATCTCCAATAATAAATTAGGATTCTTATACAAATATCAAGAAAGGTCCACCTTAAATATTAATAAGAGAATTTGACACTTAATCTGAGAAATAGTTGCCCTAAAGAGGAAAAATGCAAGATTTTGATGAGATCCTGAAACTGGACACTAACACTGAAGATCCCAAACCCTAAGGTCAAGGTCAAGGTCAACCCTAACTAAGTTAGGGTTGAGGTCAACCTTGACCTTATGGTCAAGAATCTCAGGTTCACAGTTTAGGATGGAAGAAAATACTAGGAAGAAGTGGAAAATGGGGTAGAACAGGGGGAAAAGCCAGATCCAAGTCAAATATCCATTCAAGGTGTTTGAAATGACCCAAAACCAGTTAATTGGAGGGGTAAACACTCTTACCATGGAATTTATTCCATGTTAAGATGATACACTTCAAAATTCTAGGGATACCGATTACCCTCCTTTTAAAAGGTCAAAAATCAAAACAGGAGAGCCTTCTCAAGTATGCGCTACTGAGAATAGAAAAGATAGAGTTGGAACTGTAATTACTAGCACTAGGGCCTATGATCACCAATTGAGGAATAAGATCAGAGAGGAGATAAAAAACAAAAAAAAAATAGTAGAGGAAATTGAGTTTCCTCTAGCTCTATGCCAAGATGAAAGATTGCTTCATCAAGAAGCTTTCTTAAAAGATGATGAATTCATAAAAATAGATGAATTCAAAAAATTCTTGTTATGGAATAAGAAATTATAGGTTGGTTCTACTATGAAAATAGCATAGGAAGGCCAATGATGTAGAGGCCCTAGCTAGACTTGCAATCATTCATAACAAGAGGGACTTCCATAGTGTTATCCCAACACCAACCAAGCATCTTCATAGGATCACTCTCCTTGATCCAAGCCAACTCCATAACCTATTAGAGTGCACACCAAATCCTTATGCCACCATAGGTTCTACATATTTTAATTAATCCCACTATCCCTCAATCCATCCAAGCAATCTGATCAACAAACTATCCCTTACTAGTTGCTCACTAAGCCTATTTCCCTAGTAGCCCTACCAATTCGGTTTTTCAAGGATTTCTCCAACTTTTCCCAAAACACTTAGAAATATAAAAACATATCAAGATACCCTTTTTGAAGTTACATAACATACTTCAAGGGTTTAGGCTACTCCTTAGGACCAAATATCCAAACAATTGTTGGTGCTCTGTGATTAGCCCTCCTATTAGCCCTCCATTTACAAAGCATGTACTAAGAGATCACATACCCAAACCTTCTAACCAAAAAAAAGAGTTTTAACACCATCCAAATCAATGGATTTTCACATTCAAAGGAGATACCACCAAGTTCTACTCACCCAACCATCAAACCCTCCTTCCTAGGTGTATAAGCCTAGGACTTTACCAAAATGACCACTCCAATCACTTCCAGATCCTATCAATGGATCAAACACCATTACATGGTACTAACATGAAATTATATGCCATAAAATGTGGCCCACATGTGGGTGGAATCTCCAGACATTGACTGGTCCAACCACCATGTAACCCCAATCAACACTTTGTCTCAATCAAAGACCTCCATCTTCATCCTCTTGCATAACCCTACATACAACCACATAATGGAACATATAATAAATTTAATGGACTCTCCCCATAGTCACATTAACCATAGTAAGTGGTGGATTATATACATTCATTGAAACTTCAAAAGAAATTGTTGGTTGCACCCAAAAAATCTATCTAGGAACAGTAAGAAATCTGATTGCTTTCCTTGGCTCAAAAATTCAAAAAGCCGCTATAATATGCATGGAAATGTTCAAAAACTAAACCATATGTATTTAAGACCATTCCCAATCAACTTTTCATCCAAATAATAAATTTAACAACACAAAGCAAGGGTTGTTCCCTCATGGTAGAGAGTGGACAGTTTGCAGCAAATTAAAATTTTATTGAATAAAACTCCATTACAAATGTATTTTCGAAACACACCACTAAACTTCCCTACAATCCACTCTTCCAAAAATCATGCACTCACAAGGAAAAATAAACTATTCCACCAATTAGTTAACCACTTACAAATCGGTTACAGTCAGTTTTATGACTGTTAACATTAGTTTTTGTTTATTTTTGTTGTCTAGTTGACAACATGGTTGTCAACTTCAACAACTTACATTCTTTAGGCATTTATTAACCTTTTAAAGGTTCTTAGGATTCTATCCTAATCTCTTAAACCCCCTAAACCACTCTAAGACCCTCTCATGATCCTTTTAGGCTTATTTTGCCATTTTAGGCAAATTACATCATTTGGGCACTTTTAGTACATTACATCATTTTTAATGGCTTTATTGGTCATATTACATTTATTAGGACCTTTATAGGTCATTAAACATTTCATTAACCTTAGAATCCCCAAGTGACCCCTAGGTACTGATGCAAGAGCATCCTGGATGTAAGAGCAATCTTTTATCACCCAAAAATATTTCTATTTTATTTTCAATAAGGGCTATCTTGTGTAGAGCTACTATTTATGGAAACTTACTATTTCTAGTAAGTTGGTCATATGATCTCAGAATGTTCCGATTTCATAGTTGAAGGTTCATCCTAGTCATTTCAGCCTACTAGTTGAGTTTCATTGCCACATCATTAGGATTGGTGAAGTTATTGAGGTTTTTGGGTACGAAATCTTTCAGGTCAATTTTGAAAGCCTTAGAGGCTTCGAATCACGATTGACTCCCAGCTGACTGGTGATAGTGCCTATTAGGCACTGTAGATCTCATCATGGCATTTTCAAAAAGTGGTTACAATAGAAAAACAAAGCTAAAGTTAAAAAGTTATGGCCTCCAAAAATTGGGCTACCTAAAAACATATTTTGTATTTCTTTTGAGCCGACCCTATTGTAAAGATTGTGAAAATAAAATAATTCTATGTATAGTCAGCCTGAAAGGCTAAATTTCTGGAACCTTCTCAGGTGGTGGAAATTGCCTATATAAAGAAGGCCCATAGTGTTGTCTAGGGCAGTTTTAGGTAGTGGATCTGGGTATTGATTTGAGGCTTTATTCTACAAAATATTGTAAGGGAATGCCTATGTGGCTTTGCATATTGTAATTCTGAAAGTTTGTAATTCCCCATTTGTGGAGATAATAAGAAGCCCATTTTCTATTCTTGCATATTGTTGTTGTTTCTCTATTTATGTTATGTGTTTGTACTATTAAGGGGAGCACCCTTCATCAAGTGGTATCAGAGAGGGAGTTTCTGAGTGTGTAAATAGATCATCGACTATGAGGCAGTTTGCACTAGGACCGTGGTTAGGGTTTCAACGTGCATCATGAAAATGCCTCCACAAAAGGAACGTGGCAGAAGAGCTGGTGTTGTAACACTTGAGGTTAGAGCACTCCAGAGATAAGTGAGAGCATTGCAAGAAGAGATTCATAGAGGAATGAATCTTAATGTGAAAGACAAAAGCGAGGATGAAGCCAAAGAATAAGATCAAGGAGTAGTCGAAATTGTGAACCAAGAGGAAGCAAGACTTTTTTAGGCCATTTTCAACATCAGGAAAAGACCTAAGATTGAGGTTCCTGCATTTTTAGGAAATCTTAACCTAGAGGAGTTGATCGATTGGATCAATGAATGTGAAGAATATTTTCAATATGAAGATATTGAGGATCTTGATAGGGTCAAATTCGCGAAGGCCAGACTGAGAGGTCATGTGCAGATCTGGTGGCAAGAGATTCAATTGGAGTGAAATAGAAGAGGGAAAGATAAAATGACAAGATGGGATTAGATGGTGGATAAATTGAAGTGAAAGTTTATCCATATTGATTATGAGCTTTACCTACTAAAGAAAATGCAAAGCTTGAAGCAAGCGAGATGATCTTTTTAGGAGTATACAGAAGAGTTCTATTGAATCCTCATCAAAATAGGCCATGCAAAAGTTGATAAGGAGAAAGTTTCCCAATACCTTAATGGGTTGAGGCCAAACATTCAGGAGGAGTTGAATTTGGTTTGAATGAACAATATTGAAGAGGCATAGTAGTTTGCCCTAAAAGTAGAGGAAAAGTTGAGCAAGAAGTTCGAGAACAAAAAAATTGGAATAGGTCATGGTGGATGATTTGGTGGACGGTCATATGGAGGTTGAAATGAAGATTTGAAAAAGAAGGATGGGGCCAGTAGTAGTCAAAATTAGAGAGGAAACAATTTCAATAATTTTCAAGATTAGAACAAGAGAGATTAGAGAGGAAGAGGAAGAGGACAAGGTTCAAGAAGAGGAGGCTTCCATGGAACATGTTTTCACTATGGAGAAGAAGGTCATAGGGCATTTGAATGTCCTCAATTCCAAGGAAGGACATATAGGAGGAATGAAGGCCAGGCTAGAGTAGCACATGTAGATGAAGATGCCAGATCCTCAAATTCTGAGGATGTTGAAAGTAGCAAAATGTTGATTAATAGAAGAGTCCTCCTGAGTGGTGAGAATGAACCTAA
Organism: Chamaecyparis obtusa; assembly: GCA_027943335.1. NCBI lineage: Eukaryota > Viridiplantae > Streptophyta > Pinopsida > Cupressales > Cupressaceae > Chamaecyparis > Chamaecyparis obtusa. Next base: position 109,767 of record BSBK01006128.1, on the reverse strand, counting down.
ACAAAATAGGAGCCTATTTCACACTAGATGAAAATGTGAGGGTAAATGTTGTGATGTGATTATTGATAGTGGAAGCACTAAAATTTTTTTGTCAGAAGAGATGGTGACAAAGTTGAAGCTCAAGAGATAGAAACACCCACATCCATATTGGATTATCTGGGTGAAGGATGACCACAAGGTCATGGTCAGTGAACAATGGCTAGTAAATTTCAAGATTGGTGGGTACCATGATGAGGTAGTATGTGATATCATACCTATGGATGCATGTCACATGTTGTTGAGTATGCCATGGTAGTTTGACAGATGTGTTGTACATGATGGTCATGCAAATACCTATTCCCTGACAAAGGATGGAGTGCGACATAAGCTAAAGCCATTGAAGGAGACCGAAGAAAAGGTATGTGGTAATGCAAGAATAATGTTTGTTGATGGAAGAAAATTCCTAGATGGTATGAGGCATGAGCATGTGTGTTTTGCTTTAATTCTAAAAGCTAGTAAAGAGGAGGTAGAGGAACTACCTACAGAGGTTACAGATTTGTTGAATGAGTTTTAGGATATTCTATCTGATAATGTACTTGATGGATTACCATCGATAAGGAAGATCAGTCATTAGAAAAATTTGATTCGAGTCAGTTTGCCAAATGAGGTAGCAAAAACAATGACACCAGTAGAAAGTGAAGAGTTGAACATACAAGTACATGAGTGATTGCAGAAGGGGTTGATTCAAGAGAGACTGAGTCCCTATGCTGTACTAGTGGTATTAGCATCAAAGAAGAATGGAGAATGGAGGACGTGTACAAATTCTAGAGCAATAAACAAGGTCACAATCAAGTACCAATTTCCATTGCCACGAATGGATGATATTATGGACTGTTTGAGTGGGGCTGTGTATTTCTCAAAGATAGATCTAAAGAGTGGATATCACTAGATTTAGATCAGAGAAGGAGATGAATGGAAGACTACCTTCAAGACAAAGGAAGTACTGTATGAGTGGTTAGTCATGCCTTTTGGGCTAACCAATGCACCAAGCACTTTCATACAGCTGATGAATGACATTTTGAAAGAATTTCTGGGTAAGTTTGTCATTGTTTACTTAGATGATATTTTGATCTTTAGTGAGACATTGGAGGAACATATGATACATATTTTTATGGTGTTTGAGAAGCTGAGAAATGAGAAATTGTTGATTAATTTGAAGAAGTGCAATTTTGTGAAGGAGTTAGTGTATTTGGGATTTGTAGTTTCAGCAGAAGGCCTGAAAATGGACCCAAAGAAAGTATAGGCTATCCTTGAATGGGCTACTCCAAGGAGTGCTACTGAGGTAAGATCTTTTTCATGGTTTGGCTAGTTTTTACAGGAAGTTTATCAGAAACTTTAGTAGTATTTGTGGACCCTTGACTGAAACAATGAGAGGGGATAGAAAAGAGTTCAAGTGGACTAATGGGGTAGATAAGAGTTTTAAACTGTTGAAACAAAAAGTTACAGAACAACCTGTTTTAGCACTTCTAGATTTTAATAAGGTGTTTCAAGTAGATTGTGATGCTAGTGGTACTACAATAGGAGCTATTATTAGCGAAGAAGGTAAACCTATTGCTTATTTCAGTGAGAAGTTAAATGATGCCAAGAGAAAATATTATGTTTATGATCAGGAACTTTATGCTATAGTTTAGGCATTGAAGAAGTGGAGACACTATCTGATTCCTAAGGAGTTTGTTTTGTATACTGATCATCAAGCTTTGCAATATTTGAATAGTCCAGGAAAGTTGAATTAAAAGCATTTGAAATGGGTTGAATATTTGCAGAGTTATACATTTATTTTGAAACATAGAAGTGGAAAGTCTAACAGGGTTGTAGATGCATTTAGCAGAAGGTAACTATTGCTGACAGAGATGTAGACTGAGGTGGTTGGGTTCAAGGAACTCAAGAATTTGTATCCAGAGCATCCTGATTTTGGTGAAGCTTGAAAAGCTTGTAAAGAATCTATTACTCTAGATAGAATGAAGTGGCTGGATTTCATCATTCAGGATGATATGCTATTCAGAGGGAATCAGTTGTACATTCCAAGAAGTTCTATGAGGGAGAATATCATCAAGGAGAAGCATAGTGGAGGATTGGCTAGACATTTTGGTTGAGATAAAACCCTTGCTTTGGTTAGTAAAAATTATTATTGGCCACAGTTGCAGGAAGATGTCAAGAAGTTTGTACAAAGTTGTAGAGTATGTCAGATGGTGAAAGGAGTGAAGCAGAATATAGGGTTGTATCAGCCATTACCTGTACCAGAAAAGCCTTGGGAGGATATCAATATGGACTTTGTTCTTGGTTTACTGAGGACACAATGGGGACATGATTCCATTTTTGTGGTAGTTGACAGATTTTTGAAGATGACACATTTTATTCCCTGGAAGAAGACTAATGATGCTATTCATGTAGCATAATTGTTTTTCAGAGAAGTGGTGAGACTACATGGTTTGCCAAAGAGTATAGTTTCAGATAGGGACACTAAGTTCATTGGATATTTATTATGTACATTGTGGAAGAAGTTGAAGATAGATTTGAAGTTCAGTTGATCACATCACCCATAGACTGATGGACAGACATAGGTGGTGAATAAGAGTTTGAGAAATTTTATGAGATGTTTGCTTGGAGATAAGCCAACAAGATGGGATTTGATTTTACCACAGGCATAATTTGCATATAATAATTCTGTCAACAGGAGCACTGGTAAATCACCATTCTATATGGGAGTAGTCCCAGAAATGCATCTGAGTTGAGAAAGATAGATAAAGGAGAAATAAGTAGTGTTGAAGCTGAGGATTTTGAAGAACATTTGAAGAACATCCATGAGGAGGTGAGGAAGCATATTACCAAGATGAATGTGCATTATAAGGCTAAGGTAGATGAGAAAATGAGGCATAAGGAGTTTCAAGTTGGAAATGAAGTCACGGTTCATTTGCGGAAGGAGCGATTTCTAGTTGGTACATATAACAAGTTGAAAATGAAGAAGTTTGGGCCATGTAAGATACTGAAGAAGTATGATTCAAGAAATGCATATAAGGTCGAGTTTCCTACTGAGCTGAATATTTCACTAGTATTTAATGTTTTAGATCTGATAGAGTATCATAAAGGAGGTGTTGAAGATGAGGTTACAACAGCCTAGTGGAGTATTCTAGCAACCAATTTAGATATCAAGGAGATTGAAGACATACTAGATAGTCATGTTGGTAGAAGCACAAGGAACATGACATATGAAGAGTATTTGGTCAAATGGAAAGGATGACCTATTGAAAATTCATCATAGCTAACAAAGGAGGAGGTTAACCGTCTTAGTTTTCCTCTACACACCTGAGTCATGACAGGGTCACTTCTCAAATTACCCCGAGTGTCTAATGCAGGAGCATCGTAGGTGTAAGAGCAATCTTGCATCACCCAAAAATATTTTTGTTTGCTTTTCAATAAGGGCTATCTTGTGCAGAGCTGCTATTTATGGAAACTTACTATTTTTAGTAAGTTGGTCATATGATCTCAGAATGTTTTGATTTCACAGTTGGAGGTTCATCCTAGTCATTTTAGCCTGCCAATTGAGTTTCATTGCCACATCATCAGTATTGGTGAAGTTATTGAGGTTTTTGGGTACAAAATATTTTAGGTCAATTTTGAAGGCCTTAGAGGCTCCGGATCACAATCGACCCATAGCTAACTAGTGCTAGTGTCTGTTAGTCACTATAGATCTCGCCATGGCATTTCTAAAAAGTGGTTACAATAGAAAAATAGAGCTATGGTTAAAAAGTTATGGCCTCTTGAAGTTGGGCTACCTAAAAGCCTATTTTGTATTTCTTTTGAGCTGACCCTATTGTAAAAATTATGAAAATAAAATAATTCTATATATAGTCAGCCTTAAGGGCTAAATTTCTGGAACCTTCTCGGGCAGTGGAAATTGCCTATATAAAGAAGGCCCATAGTGTTCTCTAGGGCAATTCTGGGTAGTAGATATGGGTATTGATTCGAGACTCTGTCCTATAGAATATTGTAAGGGAATGCCCATGTGGCTTTGCATATTGTAATTCAAAAATTTTGTAATTTCACATTTGTGGAGATAATAAGAAGCCCATTTTTTGTTCTTGCATATTGTTGTTGTTTCTTTGTTTCTGTTATGTTTTTGTGGTATTAAGGGTAGCACCCTTCATCAAGTACATTCTAACTCTCAAAATGCCATTAAGGATTACATTATAAATCTCATTACAAAAATGATTCAAACATAATCAAAACAAATTTAAGGACCATTAGATGGTCTTATTATATCAAATGACCCAACATGGTCATGTTTATCCTTTTCTCACCCCTAGGATCTATTCAGTGACCCTAGTATCCTCTTAGGCCTTTGTCCTTGGCCTTGGTGGTCCTACACTAGCCAAGTGCTAGAAGAATCCATTCAAGTTTTGAAGGATTATGATCCTGAATCAGAAACAGTCACTCCTAAAGAAGTGAGGAGGTTAGTAAAGACAAGCAAAATGTTACTTGTACTTGGTTGGGATCTTTCTTTTGCATTTATAATAGACCAAATACAAAGGCAATGAGAAATTAATTTGTGTTCAGAAACCCAGGTAGGGGATATAATCAAAGGATTTGGGTATAGTCCAAAAAATTAGGCATTGGCTATGTGGAGCCTGTATCCCAAGGAACAGAATCCCTCTCTCTTAAATGTGCAAGAGAAGATGGACGAAGACAAAATAATATGGTCAATACACAACACTCGTGACCTTGAGATTTCTCAAGTTCTCACTCATTTTGGAAGATTAAATAAAGACAAATCAAAGGAGCTCTCAAATAGATATGAGAAAATTTTTATAGATTACAGTGCAATTGTTAGAGATAGAGAGTTGCACATCATGAAAGAAAGGGCATTAGAGAAAATAGTAGAGGATTTGAATCAACAAATAATATGCATTCCTATGATTGCCCCTCCACCCCCTCAATAGTCTATGACATCAGAGACCCAAAGTGTAGAGGGAGAAGAAGAAGATGTAATGAAAAAGAAAAGCACTATCGAGAAGAATGAGGGAGTACTGCAAGGGATGAATAAAATTTTGGAACATGGATTACAAATTTTGAACGAAAAAGAAGATATTGTTTACACTTCCTATAATAAATTACCTGGATGACAAGTAGAGGTTAACAATTTTGTTACTATTTTGAATACCTATTTTGGAACTTGGTCAGCAAGGATCTCATTGTTTGAAAGACTATTAGCTATACAACACTTAAGGATAGATATTCCACAGATAGTTTTGCAAGTAAAGGAAGAGATTGATCAGATAGGAATAACATTATCCTTTTTAAGGGTAAAGAAAATCAAATTGAGGCATAACAATGTTTGGACCTAATTCAAATAGGTTTATCCCACATATCAAGGTAGAAGATGGAGCAGTAAAGGATTTAAATACATGGAGATCAGAATTTGATTCACTACTCCCTAAGCAAGAGGTTTTTATTAATGATACCAACAAATTAGATATGGACTGCTTCAATTCAACTCTTGATGAAGTTATTAAGGCTGAAACGAACTTCATTAAGTTCATTTCAGATGTGAAACAAATTGCATATGGAAGATGGTAGAGATAAAAGGCACAAGTGTAGAGCATTCAAGAATTTCAATGGTCCATAGAGGAGAAAATAGCTACATGGGATGCCCTTAAAAAGCCCAAGAAGAAAAGGCCTCTAGAAGTTGACCTCGACATTCTTGATGAAGAATGAAGAACTCACCTGGAAATCTGACACCTGATCTATGAGTACAGGGATGGTAAGTATTTATGAAGAATAGTGTAGGTTAGCCTCAAATGGTGGTCACTATATCTCGTAATAACTCAATGAAGTTATCAAGAAAATCTCCAGACAAAGGTGTCAATTATCAATTAAGTAAGATCAAATGAGTCCACAAGTTTTTGGTCTTTCCATCAGCTAATAGCTCAATTGTTTGTTTTTTTTTTGTTTTTTTTCTTGTTTTTAGGTTTAAGGCTAAAAGTATTTGAGACCTATTGTATTCTTATTCTAAAAAGGATTCCAAGATGTTTTAAATATATATATTTTTGAATTGCAATCTATTATTGAGAAAGGTTGAATGTTGATTATAATTTGTGCAGAATAGATTTCTTATCTTTGCCTAGCAATCTGTACTTAAAATTTGGTTTGTATAGATACAAGCTTATTTTCAATAAAATAAATTACACTTTCTGTCTTATTTTGTTATTTTGTCTTTACTTTTATGTTATACTCTTCAATGGTTCTATGTTATACTCTTATATGTTTGTATTCAAAGTGCAAGTAATCTACAAGGCATTTTACACTATATGTTTTGATTTCTTCCTGTAGATTTACATACAATAACCATCTACCCAATGGAATAGGCATTAGTTGAATGTGTGTTACGAAATCATTTTTGATTCATCAAACACAAAGTATATCAGTAAAAATCCTTTACTTACTTAGTTCATGCATACATTAGAAAGGACTGCATTTGAGCAAGTATAGTTCATATTGTTGATTCCTTGAAAAGAGAATAAAAGGGTTAGCCTAAAATGATAGTCACCATATCTCATAATAATTCAATGAAGTGATGGAGAATATCTATAGACAAAGGTGTCAGTTATCAATTAAGGGAGATTAGATGACTCAAAAAGTTTTTGGTGTTTCCATCGCCTGAAAGCATCAATTGTTTTATTTTTTTTTCCCTTTTTTAGGTTTAACATTAAAAATATTCGAAGCTTGTTGCATTCTTATTCTACAAAGGATTATATTTGAATTGTAAATTCTAATTGAGAAAGCTTGAATGTTGAATATAAATAGGCTTAATTTCAAAAAAATACATTACAGTTTCTATCTTATTTTGTTATTTTGTCTTTACTTTAATGTTATACTCTTCTATGGTTTTATGTTATACTCTTGTATGATTCTATTCAAACTACAAGTAATATACAAGGCATTTAACAGTATATGTTTTAATTTCTTTTTATGGATTTTCATACAATGAGCATCTGCCCAATTTAAGTTGAACAATAATGAAACATGTTAATCATTATTCATTCAAATAAATTGTATATTAATATTTACATTCAAATAAAATTGAAAACTTTTAATTATTTTCAAAACCTATAATTAAGTTGATAAATTTTTAGCTGTACGATATGTCACATAAATTAATAGTGTCAGATTTTACATTAGACGACATTGATATTATACAAAAAATTAACTGACAATAGTCAGAACAATTAAAGCACATCCGTGACAAATCTAAGAAAGATTTTTTTAATTAATACTTTTCCAAATTATAGACAAAGTCAAATATTTGTTTTGAATGCAATGTTTTTGATCATCAGATTTATATGCCAGTCACTAGTATATCCAACATTGACAAGTTATAAAAAACAACAAAAAGTAGCCCTGTTGTTATAATAACAACAAAATACACCATACGATCAACATGTAAATTATTCATTCTACTTGTTGGTTATCATAAAAAGTACAACAAGAAAGAAAAGACCATATGCATTCCTTTTCAAATTTATTGGCATTTAATATCTATCAACAACCATAGATAAAATATTATGATTAATATAATTGTATAGATTAAAAAAATACTTCTGGATTGATCTAAAGACACGTTCCACTTTGAAGTATTTGCAGATGGACTCTCTCATAATGGTTTACAATGCAAAAAATAAAAATGATACTTTTTATATCTCTGAATAATTACTTTTTTCAATATCTATCATGATATTTGTTATGTTTAAATATAGAAGACTTTTGGATATCAACATAAATAGAAGTTTGATGATTTAGAATGACTATTATTGCTACTTAATTACTACTCATCCTCGCTGTATTTGTAGTTTTTCCTTGTATAGCTGAGAGTTGTTGAATATGCATTAAATTACATTCAATGTTAAATGGTTTGGTTGGTAACAATTTTTCTGTTTCCTCTTCAACATGACCGCCATCATAGCCTTTATAAGAATTGTTCTACTAATAATTTTCTAAACCAAAAACATATTTTCCAGAACTATTTATATAGATTTCAATATATACATTCTCCTGAGCATTGAGACATTTTAAGTTCATCATTATGAAGGCATTGTTAACATAGGTTCTTTTAAGTTCTTTTTTAAGAATTGTTCATTTTCTTAAATTGTTAGATTCTATCAATTTACATTTTTTAAGTTTGCATATATTTCCCTCAAAATTTCACAATTTGTTACAGTTTAGATATTATTTTACAAAATTACAATTTTACAAATTAACACTAAATAAGTAATTTATATGATTTCAATATTGCACAAATTATTTGTGTTAGAAAATGATCTATACATATTTATTTTAAGAATGCATCACTAAGAAATATAGTGTATATGTTTATGATATAGTTTTTATTACTGACATTGGACTATCTACCATTAAATAGGTAACAAAAATAGCCTTAATAACAATAGGAGCAATTAGTCAAATAATGGATGGTAGTTCCATCAAGGAACCATGTTTTCAAATTCTATCATTACATTCTATTGAACAACAACATACTACAAGTACAAAATATCATCTGGAACTTTCTGATGGTGTGCATATACACTTTGCCCTTTTGCCGGAAACATTTAACACACTTGTAGTGGAGGAGGCTTTAGTTAAAGGTTCCATTGTTCACATCAAAGAATACTTTTGCAAGAAACTCCACAATTACATGTATGCCAATTATTTTACTATATTTTATTGTACTTATGAAAATTCCATTATAAAATTTTGTTAAATATCTATTTTCTTTCTACTTGCAAGCCTATCCTAATTGAAAATTTGTACATAGTGTCAAATAGTGGAGACATTATTGGATCTCTAGTACCTATAGTACAAGGTACTAGATAGATAGCATCATCTAACAGTCATGGATTTTTAGATGCTTCTTCATGTAACATAATTCCCATAAAACTCCTGACCCAATACCACAAGTTATGGACTATTGAGTGTCGTGCTTTACAAAAATCACCTATCCATTGTTTCAAAAAAATGTCTAAAGAGGGTAAAGTATTCGGATTTGACTTTATAGGAAAAACAAGGATCTAGTATAGATATAACTTGTTTCAATGAATTGGTTGATAATATTTATGAGATTATTCAATCAAATAATTTTTATTTGATTTCTAATGGTTCTGCAAAAGTTGCAAATACAAAATTCAATAGTTCAACCAATCCATATGAAATAGTTATTTAGAGTTATTCAACAATCATACCTTCAACATGGTGTATAGGAATAGGAGAAGATCAATCTTCTATTTCTATTACTAAAGAGCTGACGATACTTGGTAGATTTACAAATCCACAAACAATGTCTACCATTTGTAAAAAAGACTTCCATTCCATGATTCCTGTTTTCATAACAACAGAAATTTGTAGGCTTAATCTGGATAACTTTATTATCTCTCATGTCCACGAATCATGGATGGAAAAAAATGTAAAAAAAAATGTTACTCAGAATCATACTCGGACATATGAATGTCCTAAATGTTGTGTTCATATTACAATATGTGATTTTACCTACATGCTTAATATGGATTTGCAAAATTCATTAGGAAAACTTCACAATGCTACTGCCTTTGAAGGCCATGCAAATGCTTTATTTGGTGTGGATGCAGAAGATTTTCAGCTACTGCTTGTTGAACCCGGTGCAAATAAACAACTTTTGGATAATCTGTATGATTATGAGTTTGTATTTGATTTAAGTATCAAAACATCTTCTTTTGTTAGGAAAGAAACTCAAAGCATAATTTTTCTAGCTTTAAAGCTTGCTTAAGACAATAGTTTACTTTTAATATTGAATCTATCTAATCATATGTTTATGTATATATGTATATTATACAATAAACTATGTCATGTTAATGTTATGTTGTTTCAGTTTTTATGAAATAAATAAATGTTTTTAGATCTTTTAAAACTATGTAGTGTTAAAGTATTGTTCGTTTGTGTTTAATAAATGATGAGACAATCATGATATGCATATAAATATATATATATATATATATATATATATATATATATATATATATATATATATATATATATATATATATATATATATATATATATATATATATATATATATATATATATATATACTATATAATATAATTGAAAAGTAAGTATATATTAATATGCATATGTGTGTGTGTGTGTGTCTATATATATATATATATATATATATATTATACAAAGTATGAATAAACTATTGGTTAAGATATGTTAACTAATAGTTATGTAATGAAGTGACATGACCATAAGTATATATGGTCATGTCTATTCATTACATGACTATTCGATATATACATATACCCTATTGTTATTGTAGAATCAATCAATAACAAAGGAAATTGTATTCTACAATATCAAACGAGTATATATTATCTCTATAGGATGATCTAGATTTCATAACATGGTATCAGAGCCTAACCTATAAGAGAATAAATTCAGAAGCAATTGATGATAAATTGGTAGTGAGATTGGTGACAAAATTCCATATATGTTCTCAGTCTAAAGGGTGAGCACTTGGAAATCATTGACAAACATATATATTAATTTCATATCCATGGATTCATTCAACATTGGAGGCAGAAATATTCAACGCATAATCTAAACGTATAGTACCTGATGAGAGATGAGGGAATTCATTAACACTAGAGGTAGAGTATATCATCTGGTTGAGTCTCGACATCTCTTAATAAATGATACTGGTTATTCAAAACCCCTGTAAATAGTCTATTATAGTCCAGTGAATTCTAAATTGTTGTATGAGTGTTGATTTATATTGCACATGATAAGAGTTTAGATTGCTCCATCACGACATTCAAAGGAATGGATGAGTACTATCATTTGCATGGAGTAGAATATTACTTTTCAAGATGCCTAGTGTAAATCAATGGGTGAGGGTGATCGACACATTAATACTTGGCTATCGTTAGGGATCACACATGACTATTTGAACATTGGAGGAGCTTGATGAATATAAGGAGTATCAATATTTTATTATGTATAGTAACACACATATAAGTGCAAGTCTAGGATTCTAAAGTTTAAGAAGGGAGATGAGGTTTACGGTGACATTCATGATCTGACTGTGAAAAACTGCAAGGAGCTGGGTAGTGTGGCTGAGTACACACTGGCAAAAGAGCACATGTTGGCATTGAAGCCCAACAATTTGTCTTTTGAGGAAGCCACCAATTTGTTGCTTGCGCTCCTAACTGTGCTTCAGGTAGGAGGACAGACGTTGGATATGGAAGAAAAGATAAATCCATTCTATACAAAAAATACAATGTTGGATAATATTAATGCACTCTGCATGCTCCAGATAACTATAGTTGTTATGAACACCCACCATGGTAATTTGGATAGAAGAGTAATTAATAAACATCTGAATGCATATGTGTGATACATCAGATCTAACATATATTGAGCTGGTAAAAGAAGTTGATTACAAATTTATTATGAAATAAAAGTTTAACTTCTCCTTTCTACATAACGCAAGCACAGGTACAAACCCATACGTGCCACTCGAAGCTTTATTCAGATTTGGGCATCGAATCAACATTAAAATAATTTGATATTATAATCATGAAAATAACGATTTGTATTGGGTATTCATATCGGTGTAGATTAATACCAATTTGTATTCGTCATACATACCACCGATGAGTACTAGTTAATATTATATTTATGACTATTCTTACTCACGATCAGTCTTCAAAGGTTACGACTAATAATTAGGTGATACACTATGATTGACGTGTTAAATATTATCGAGTAGTTCATTACGATATTGGGTGACTTGGCAAAGATACCGATTAGTATCGGTTTAACAGTGATACCGATAGATATCAGTTGGGATGTGAACATTGAGTATTGTCATCACAGATTAATATTAGTTAGTCATGAATCGGCACTAATTAATATTGTGGAAAGACATGTTGATGAACAGACATGACTCGATGTGTGGAGATATTCTCTTCATCAACATACCTTCACTTATCAATGAAACGAAATAGGAGGATTCTCTAAGATTGATCATCATAAGGAGAGACAAGTTAGCCTTTCATTAATTTTGGACATAAGATGGATATCAAGGAGTTCTGGGACATATGCTCGGGTAAAATAGTCAGAATGTTATTCACACATCGGGGTCACAAATGGAAGAACATCATTTGTCTTCCAGAAGAGTGACTTGTCCTTTAGGTCATCTCACTGCATATTCCTATTTTGTTATTTCTCCCAATCAGAGTATTACTATTCCCAGAGTTTTTCTATCGAAGTTGGACAAGTATGAACGTTTTTTCCTTTCAATATGAATGTCATCAATATATAGAATAACACAGGAACATGAGCTTTGATGTTATCATCTTCTGAGGTGGTTGTCATTGGTCATAGTATGACACTGATGAAGTTACTTTGAACCACAGAGGAATTACTAAATCCTATCTACTCTACTAATAGCATCTTGTAGGGGATATGGGTGCATCAAAATAGGAACTTGTGGATTTCTTTAATTTCCTGTAAATACTGTGAAGAGTCAAAGATTGCAAACAAATATAAAAGGATATAATTAATATTGTGGACAAGCATGGTGTGACAAGCCAATGGTGCTGCAATATATTGAGGTGTAGGGAATGTCTCATGGAAACTTCCAAGTGCAACCCTACTCTATTTTGAAATTTAAGGGCAAATTCAGTTAGTTCTATGATAGTTGAGCCTATAAAATCAGCTATCTAATAATGAGTCGACAGTGAGAACACCTCGTCATTCTTAGACAGAGTAAAATATTAAGGGGAATTATGATGAGAGTTAATTCATGCATGATATTTCCTATATGGGCTCACATTATGAAAGAAAATATTTGAAATTTGAGGACAAAAGCATATGAAATTCAGATTCAGAGAATGTAAAACAATTATGAGGCTATCAAAGTGGAAACTCGTGGATAGAATCACAAATGAGATGAACATGGATAGGATCTCTGATTGAATTAATTCATACATCTTGAAACTATAGTTTACTAAGATGAACATCATACCAGAGGTCTTTATTATCTTCCCTCAAGTCCAAGAAGGAGTGTTAATGTTGTGGCCTTGAAAAAGATCAAAATGCATCCTATGCTAGTCAATGTGAGTTGGAAACCTTATTTAGATTATTCATGTATGAGACATCAATTCTCTCAGGAAGAAAGGTATGGAGTCACATCCTACAATAACACTGAGATGAGAATGGTATGCCTCCATGACAGAAGAGAAAATGGAAGGATTTGCATCAGTGGACATTCGAAGATCTTGATTCAGAGGGAGTAGACCATGTTTTGTTGGTTACCTAGTGATCAAGAAATTGTAGCAGAGAATTATGATGAATTAGCATGTGAGAAGGCTATGCTTTCATGTCAGTGGGAGAAGCTAGAAGATAAAATTAAGATGGCAACCCAGGATCATGGTCATATTAATTTAGAGGAAGTATTCCTGATGTTGAGAAATAAAGTCTTAGCTGAAAAGAGATTTTCAGCCTTAGTGATCTATCATTTTGTATCTTAAATGATTCTTGTCTTTGATAGACAAGTTTAAGGTGGAAGCCTTCCTCACTTGATAATAGTGAACTAAAGTGTCAAGATAGACTACTTAATTGTGTGTCTCGACTGTGTGGAGATCTTGACTCTTATTATTGCTGGATGTGTAATAACGAAACCATATCATGATAGACTACTTAATTGTGTGTCCCGACTATGCGGAGATCATGATATTCAAGTCTATTTTCATGATGAGACTACATTAAATTGTGTGTCCCAAAGTGTCGGAAGTCACGGTAGACTTTATGGGCCCATTCATTTTGTGTTATGAAAGGTGACGATCTTTCATGTGTGTTGGGTTACTATTTCAAGGTGACGATCTTGAAAATAGTTAACTAGGCTTCAAGATTGACTCCCAAAAGGGACTTTCCCAGATGTGCCAGATATCTTGTTGCTCATGTTATTACTAGATGTGTAATAACTTGTCAAGATCGACTCCCGAAAGGGTCTGTCTCGGATGTGCTGGATATCTTGACGCCTATCATGATCAACTCCCAAAAGGGTCTGTCCTGGATGTGCCGGATATCATGATATGAAAAGATTCTACAAATTCTATTAAACTCTCTCTCAAGAGGGAGTGTTAAATTATTGTTCGTTGTGTTTAATAAATGACGAGACAATCATGATATGCATATATATATATATATATATATATATATATATATATATATATATATATATATATATATATATATATATATATATATATATATATATATATATATATATATATATATATATATATATATATATATAATTGAAATGTAAGTATATATTAATATGCATATGTGTGTGTGTGTGTGTCTATATATATATATATATATTATACAAAGTATGAATAAACTATTGGTTAAGATATGTTAACTAATAGTTATGTAATGAAGTGACATGACCATAAGTATATATGGTCATGTCTATTCATTACATGACTATTCGATATATACATATACCCTATTGTTATTGTAGAATCAATCAATAACGAAGGCAATTGTATTCTACAATATCAAATGAGTATATATTATCTCTATAGGATGATCTAGATTTCATAACATGTAATACTTGTATACTAAATTTCTTTAAATATTTATATAATTTACTTTAATATTAGTATATGTTGACATTTTACATTATTATTCTATTTTGTCTAATAACTTGGCATTTACTTTCTATGAATACATTATGCATAGATCTTATAAAGAATCAATATTTCCAAATTTACCATGATTCTTTTTAGATTACATTTCCATATCTCAGTATTGTTTTGAAATTTATGATTTTCAATTATTATAGATATAAATGACAATTATATATGTACTGCATAGAACTTATAAAGAACCAATATTTCAAAATTGACCATTATTTTTTTTAATTACATTTTGATATCTCAATATTGTTTTTAACTTTAAGATTTTCAATTATTATAGATATAAGAGACAATTATATATGCAGTCATGGATAATGCAAATAATGAAAGAGAAGCTAAGCGCAATCACAGAAATTAGATGCAGACAACTAGATATGATGCCAAAAAAACTATTATTAACAAAAGAAGATGAGAAACCTCTCAAAATATTGAACTTGCAATTTCTGCATCAGATGTACATTGTTTGAACACCTCACCTCATTTGGAACCAGTTGAACTTCCAAATTCATATCCTCTACCAAATTCTATTATTCAAAATTCTTCCTTGCTAGAACTTCAAATACCTAATTGTATTGAAGATCATACAACATCCAAGAATACAACTGACCATATTGTTAGTTCACCTTTCTCTAAAAATTATTACAATGCCAAAAAAAAATTCTATAGAAAGATAGATGGTATTTCAAACTCTAGAAAGTGTTCTATTTGTATGGAAAAATATCCTAGAATTAAAATGTGCATATCAGATGAAATTTTAATCTGCTACAAATGCAATTTAGAAAAAGATGGCCATCGATTCTCAAAGTGGAACAATATGGATCTAGTTGAACAACCATTGTGTATGAAAATCTTAACACAAATTGAACAAATGCTGATAACAAAAATAAGTCCTATTTTACAAGTTACATATGCA
This sequence comes from Chamaecyparis obtusa, assembly GCA_027943335.1. NCBI lineage: Eukaryota > Viridiplantae > Streptophyta > Pinopsida > Cupressales > Cupressaceae > Chamaecyparis > Chamaecyparis obtusa. The sequence goes on along the minus strand of BSBK01006128.1, from coordinate 94,080 downwards.
AAAGGTGGTCAACTCAAATATATTGGTCATACTATTTGTTTTCCTCAAAATATTTCCACTAACACAACATTGTTTCCAAGATGTATAGATGCATTGGATATAATCATTGTTAACAAAGAGAGTATAGGAAATTAAAAATATAGTTTTTATGTTGGCAGATCCCATGTTTATGAACCATTGAAATATAAAACATTGAATGACTCATACTATAGGGATGTACAGATAGATGAAAATGCATTAGCATCATTGCCTTTACAATCTACTGATATTTCAAACCTAATTTTTAATGTAGTGGAAAATAGTCATGCTAGTGAAGATAACTCATATATGTTAGATGAGATAGAAGAAAATGTGTTTGATGAGAGTCTAGAATTTAACAGCTCATTTGTTTGCACAATATTGAAGTAGAATTTGCAGCATTAGATGAAGGAATAATAAAACAATGGGAATTGTTTTCATGATCATATGAAGCATGGAAAGTACGTAGAACACATTTAGATGCAGAAGAAGCAGATGATCCTACAAGCCCTACAACAGATCCAATTCAATGCAAGATAGTATTCCAGATGAATGGAAAGTTTTATCTCATTTATATCCAAGCATGCCTATACATTCAAATGATTTAGATATGCTTGGATATCAAGATTTTGATTTAGGAAATAATTGGTTGCAAAATAATATTACTCATTTACAAAAACCTACAGCTACAAATTTCATTCAATCAAATCAAGAAATCTTTCAACATAATCCAGCTATGCATCAACAAACTTATTATAAATTATTTGTACAAAAACAAAAAGCATATGAAATGATTATATCACATAGCCAAAGAAGTATTGTACAACAACCATTATAGCTAATTATACAATGCATTGCTAGCACTGGAAAATCTCATCTAATAGCTCAAATCAAATCTAGTCTCACTCAATTAGCACCCAATGGATAGTCACCTGTTATACTCCTTGAACCAACATGAGTTACAACATTTAACATCAAGGCATCTACAATTCATTCAGCTCTATGCATTCCTATCAAAGAGATGGTACAATTACAAGGTCAACAACTGGCAAAGTTATAGGAAAATCTCTATTATGTTCAGTATATTATTATAGATGAAATGAGTTTTATTGGTCCCAAATTATTTGAAAGAATTGATATGAGATTGAGAGAAGCATTTCTGAATAGAAACCATATTCATTTTGGAGGTCGTTCAATGATTTTCTTTGGTGATTTGGGTCAGATTCCTCTAGTTAAAGATATTCCAATATATGCTTCAAATTGATATGGTGGAAAATTATGGAAATCATTCAGAAAAGTAATCACTTTAGAGGCTAAATTTTGCCAAATTGGTAACACAAATGTTCAGGTACAATTTCATTCTCTTCTTACAAATCTAAGAAATGCAGAACCAAAAATTGAAGATTGGCCTCTACTCATGTTATGGATAAGTATTGCTATTAGTAAAGATGAACAAGAATATTTCCACTCTAAAGTACACCTTTTTGTAACTAATGAAATAGTATCTCTTCATAATAAGAAAATGTTATTATGTCTACATCAACCTGTGGCTCTTTCAATAGAAGAATAACAAAAATATTTTGAGATCTCAAATGCAGATGAAGAACAACTTCAATCTCACATTATTTTATGTATAGGGAAACACGTTATGCTATGTACTAATTTATGTGTCCAAACAGGGCTAGTTAATTGTGCTATAGGAGAAATCAAAGCTATTCTATATAATGATGGTGAAAAGCTTCCTCAACTCCAATTGATAGTTGTGGTTCAATTTATTAACTACATTCATCCATCTTGGGATGATACTAATCCAAAGATATTCCTATCACACAAATTAAAAGGGGTTTCCACTATCAAATACCTCTGTGAATGTCATGGGCTTTAACAATACACAACTCATAAGGTTTTTCCCTTGTAAAAGAAACAATTGACATTGGAAGCACAAAATAGAAAGGATTAACCTTTACAGCTCTTTCAAGAGTTCATGAACTTTCAGGACTTCGTATTCATCCAGATTTTAGTTTTGAAATATATTCATGCACGCAACAAAATGCAAATGTTACAAGGTGAAAAGAAGAAGAAAGACGCTTAAATGCATTAACAAAATATTAACACATTTTTGTATCATTATTGTATATTCTTCATTGGAATCACAAATATGTATACATGATTCTCAGATTATTTTTAGTCTCTAAAATAACTATAGTATACTTTATTGACATGTCAAGTAGTTTTTATTGAAATTTCAAGCATACATTCGAATGTCTTTAACTCTACGAAGATGATCTAAATCACCAAACAAAATCATTGAATAACCAATACTCTCAATCTCATATCAATTCTTTTTAATAATATAGGATCAATCAAAGAAAAAAAATTTGAATGGACACAAGGTTAATTACGTTTGGACCACTTTTCAACACCTTCATTCTTCTAATGAAAAATAATTTCAATCTGATATTGTTTTATATATAAGGAAACAAAATTTTCTATGAGCAAATTTATGGGTCCACACACGACTAATAAATTATGCAGTACTAGAAATACAATAGACCAAACTTTCAATGAAGATACACTAACTCAAAGAAGTCAACTTATTCAACCAAATATAACATTTTATCAAAATATAGTACCCAAATTTAGAACTTCAGTTCAACAAATAGAAAGCCCTACAATAGTCATTATTTTTTTTATATTGAAAGTTTAAAATTTACATCATCATAAACATTACATAAATAGACAAGTTTATAATATCATCTTCACTCAAATTATATGATAACAATTTACAGAATCCCAATGCCCTAAATCTACAAAATATCCAACCAAAATCAGTTTTCATATAATTCCATCAATCATACACAGAGTAACAAGTTTACCAAATAAATCTCGTAGAGAAGCGGACCTAAAATACTATATTTTGGCTTCATAAATCATTAACAATTAATCAAATTCAATATTTTGTAAACCAATAGAGGATTCATTTAATGAAAACACTTCTCTGATCTCATCATTTATAATACTTATAAGATCTTCTCACATATATCATTTACACATCTTCATACTGGATTATAGTTCCTACCCCCTTCTATAATGATATAATCATACATAAAAACACCTGGTCACTAACCATGACCTTAAAAATGGCACAAATACTAGATATACAACCTGCATTTTCTTTAATAGACATCAATTATCACTGTCCAACCAGTCAGGACAAAAATAAAAAAATGACCACTTGTAGACTCTACCCAACTATTAATGTTCATACACAAAATTGGGGTGTACTACATCAAACATCTGAACATCTGTATTGGTTCAATGATTTGAATCCCATGAATGGTCAACCCATTGGTCCTAATGTAATGCTTTAAGACTATAAGATTGGACAAGAAAATATCACCATTCTTCAAAATTTAGGGCTTGTTCACTTCCTCTAATTCTATGCAGAAGTACTAGTATGTAAACAATCTCTTTTTTTAGATTTGTTTCGTAGGGTTTTCGGTAACTTTGAACTACCTACTCTAATGCTATCAAACCATTTATTTGAAATTAAACCTTGCCATCGTGACCTTTTCAAGTTAAAATTTGAAGCTTCTAGAGAGAAATTCCATTGTGAATATTGTTCTCTTGAAGGTAAAACAAAGAATTTCTATATTGAATCTCTATTCAAACTGATGACTACTTCGTTGTTTTGTTTCTTTATTTGTCTAGTATGTGGATCAAATATTTTGATGCAGTCCATAATAAGTTTATTTTATTGTACTTATGAATATTCCATTATAAAACTTTATTAAATATGTATTTTCTTTCTACTTGTAGGGCTATCCTAATTGATAATTTGCATATAGTGTCAAATAATGGAGACATTATTGGATCTCCAGTACCTATAGTACAAAGTACTAAATAGATAGCATCATCTAGTAGTCATGGTGTTTTAGATGCTTCTTCATGTAACCTAATTCCCATAAAACTCTTGAACCCATACCACAAGTTATAGATTGGTATCCATTTGCTCTTCAGGATTTACACACTTCAAACAATGAAATGATAGATATTGGAAATTTATTAATTTTAAGTCATAATTTAATAGACATAAAAGATATATATGGTAAAAGGAATTAATTTTCTTAACGTTTTCAAGAAATATTCTTTTGGCTTGTAAATATGATTAGTATATGTATTCAATATAGGAAATATTAGTAATGATGCTACATAGAATAACATATGGCTTTAATTTACTTTTTATTGATTAGTGTGTTTTTTGAAGTACTATCTGGACAATAAGTTTTTTGAGAATCGTTAATCAATATATTTGTCATGTCCACTAACAATTCTACTAGAGACAAATAACTTTCAAAAACAAGTTTGGATTTAGAAGTTAGTAACAAATAAATTCGATAATCGAAAGTGTTGTATTCATTTACAAAATTGACTCATATGTATAATAATTCTTGGATTTAGTTGTTACCAACTTCTAAATCCAAATTTTCTACTAACTACAAGCCTACCAAAAAAAATATTATATTTCTTATTAAGCGACTATAGAGTAAACTCTTAATCGCAAAAACATTAAATAGAATTTTATTTGTTCTGGAAACTTCATGCAAGCCACACAATCTAAGATCATGTGCTAGCCATTCATTTTGTTGAAAGGACATCATATGCAATTAGTCTCTTAAATACTGAAGTCGCGAGAAGAAATTAAAGTTTATTAAGAGTTGCAACGATTTCGAGAATACTCAGCAGTCACTAAATCTCAAAATGACACAACTCATGTAAACTCAATGAAAACTTGAAAAGTAAAAAATTGTTTTTCGAATAAGAAAATCCTATCAATTGCTAAGTATCTCAATAAAAAGTAAAGATAAAGACACCTAAGGAAAACAATTAGATTTAGATCTAACAATAGTCACAAAGTCTCACAATTAAATCAGGTATTGAAAAAACTTACAATGACTATGATATACACTACAGTCTCTTAGTCTTGACATTTAAAACAAATAGTATCTAGACACTTAAAGAATGTTGTTTAATTAAGATCAAACCATAGTCATTCAATAGTTATAAAAAATCATAACAAGCTATAAAATTCAATGACTATCTTTTCTTTGTATACTTGATAAGTCTTTGAGATCAAAACTACTTGATGAGTGTCTGGATAAAATCATGAAAACCTAAAATATTGACTGACTGTCATTCAGACCTTAGCTTTTAAGTCACCAAATAAATTTTTACTACTAAATTTATCACTAAATATAAGACACTTTCTTTATTCACCAGATCACTATACAAAATAAAAATATGCCAACTCTTTGAGCAACTACTACAATCTATATAATCGCTTCACAACTAAAAAACAAAAAATTCATAATTTCAAGTAGACAATATACTCAAATAGATTCCTCCCATTTGGCTTCTTTGGCTTTGCAATCTCATCTATTCTTGACTTGAATCTTGGTCTGGGTTCTGGGGACTCTTCATTGGCCCGTATGGATATTTGACTAGTTTCTTCCCCATGACACTTTGGCCTACACTTTTTTGGGTTTTTTAATAAATTTTGATCGATGCAACATCAACTTCAGTAGAAATTATTAATATACAATTCTTTGATACAGTCACCTTTTCTCTCATGTTCTTTTGTTGATAAACTCAATTTTCACTCATTGCATGGATGTATGAGTCATTTTGTAAACTCATCGCCTGCTGTGGATGAGTAATTTAGAATATATGTTTATTATCGATATGTGGTGTAAATATCTATACTATCTAAATCCAATTATCTATGGATATACAATGATGTAAGATGGTATCACTGTTGACAAGCTTCAGCCAATAGTGATCCATCAATTTTGGTTTTCTTTTTGTGATGGGGTCACGAACAAAGTTTTTTTTTCCCCTAGTTCTTTTCTCCAGGAGCCCCTTATTTTAGAACCAGGTTTATGTAAAAATGATAAAAATTATATAATATATTAAGTGGTGTTAGCATGTGCAAAAAATTTTATGGCTTCATTATCTTTCCCCTGGTCTCTGTATCATTTTTCATGTCTCTGGCTAAAGCCCTAAGCAGAATATTCAAAAAACTAGCTGTTACATTTTAAAACCCTTTGTTTTGCCTAGGCCCTGTTCTAATTTTAAGTTACCTTTATTCCAGCCACTTAGAGTCCTAATTCACATGTGCTAATTTTTTATCCCTTTGTTGCATGATTGCATGAACCTTTTTCATGTTATGCGATCATGCGACTAAGGTTTTATGTCGGCCCCCTTTAATATTTCCCTAAGTCAGTCGGCTTTATTTTTCCTAAGTCCTGCACCTTGACTTTCTTAATGTTCCAGCTTAATATTTTCTAGGCCTAGTCTTCTGACAACTACTCCATCTGATGGTTAGCATAAGTTCTCATAGGTTGTGTTAGAAGCTTGAGATCTTATGCCAATCATTGATCTTTCCTGATGACATAGCATTTCAAGGAAGTGGGACCTTCTAACAGGTGTGCACGATTGGTAGTCTCTCATTGGTCCACCAATTTATGATTTGGTAGTTGTCAGTGGGTCCTAGGTTGCCAACATGTCAGAGGGTCCTGACATCTACAGAGGATCGATGGTGGGAATATCTTCACAAGGGGTGTGTTAGATGTATAAGATTATGAGATGACTATTGATTCTTTTGTGTGATGTAACCTTTTCTTTCGGTGGGTCCACTACTACGTATACTTAGTTGGCAAACTGTGATTGGTCCACATTGTGTGAGCTAGATGTGTTGTCAGGTGGGCTAGGTATCTCAATCAAAAGATTCAAAATCAATGGTAGGTGCTTGATCTCATGCGATCTTCGAAGCCCTTGAGATCATGCATCGTCTGTTTGATTTTCTAGGTGATATTATGTTCTTAGTGGGTCCTTTGGTAGGTCATGCTGACTTGGGTGTGTTCTCATTGGTCCAGGTGTGCTGAGGTGGACTTGTCAGTGGGTTTTCTAGTTTTAGGGAAGTTAATACGCTAAAAGAATTAACGGTTGTCGTGATACCATTGATCAAAGTTGCATGATGGATAAGTCAGCAGTGTAGTGACAGCCGTCGATCTTTACTAAGGGGGAAAGCTTTAGAGTGGGTCCTTTGTCAGTGATGACTGAGAGTTTGTGGAAAATGATGTAGTGATATGTTGGAGGTTTTTAGGTGGGCCCAGGTGGGGTCTAAGGTCTTAGTAGTTGGGACAAAAGTGTTTAGCGGTTCCAATAAATTTCAATGGATTCGCTCATTCACAAATTAAGATGGCAGTTCTCTAAATGTTTAAGCGATCCAATGAACAAGTGTTCACATAATCGCTAAACTTTCTGGTGGTATTATAAAGTGTTTCACAAACTGGTAGAAACCTTCGGTCACCAATTTTCCAGATGTAGCTGGGATGAGTTAAGTCCCGTTGGTCACCAGTTCGTAGGGTTAAGTGGTGAGTTAGGTTTTCTTTCTACGAACAGGAAAAAGCATTGTCGCATAGTTGCTAGGAGTTAACTTGATGGTGGCGGTTAAGTTAAGACTTAAAGACTGCAAAAAGAGGAGATTTAACGGTCACGATATAAAGTTGACCTAGATTTAAATTATGCTCGTCGATTTGCTACCGGCACCATGGAAATGACCGTTTGATTTCAAATTTGAATTTCTAATCATTTCCTATGACAGAAAGGACCAAAATTGAATGCTCTCATGATCAAATTTGATTTTTTTGGTGGCACTCGCTGTTACAAAATGGTCCAGGGTGTTCCATGATCATCTACAGGGGTTTGTACTATGTTTTTTTTTCTCAAGGTGTTTCTGCAGGTGGTCGAATAGGTTGATAATTTGGCATTTCCATTATTTACAGTACTTTCCCAGAGATCTATCATAAGTGCAAATCTTTCTCAGGCATGGCCGACTAGTTTTCATCCCCTGCATTTAAATTTTTGACCATTTTAGTTGATCTGGTGGGTGAAACCCTAACCCTAGTCACCTGAAGCTTGATGCATTCTCTTTGAGGATTCCAAGGTGACTAGTGGAAGTATATATTGCAGAATTTTTTATTTTGTAATGTTGTTGTTGATGGTATTATATTGAGCAAGGAGAGCCTAGATTTTGGGTCTATTTCTTTGGCATTTTGTTGTCTTGGTAATGTATTGATTCTAAAAATTAATGAGAATACACTTGAATTCCTGTCTCAAATCTTTGATTGTCTTCTTTTTATGATTGTGGATTCATATATGTTAAGGTCAAAAAGTGGATTAGCATATGGTAAACAAAGAGCATTGTGAGATCAGCTTGGGGTTCCTAACAAAGTTAGGATTAAAGCCTTTAGGGTGATTTTAGTGAGTTCATTATTAGATTGGAATTCGATGATCATGTTTGAGAGTGAGGGGAGTAATAGGCAAAGCACTTATTCTAAGTTCATGTGTGTTTGAGTTAAGGTTTAGTTGATATATGCTATCAAGTGACTCTTTGCCCTAGTTAGGGCACTGATCCTTTCTCTAGAGGGAGTCCATCATCATCAATCACACACACATTCAAATGATAAAATCTTAAATCAGTTAGTGAAGGGTATAATGGAATAACATTTTATGATTCCTTTAAAGAAGTGAATCAATGGTACACCTATCTGAGCATTAAGGGTCAAAGTGTAGGAGGATCTCTTTTGATCCTTGTTAATTGGCCCTCTTCCTTGTAGAATCTGGAGTGGTGATAGAGTCAAGGTTATATTAAAATTATCTAGCAAAGTATAAATCTACAAGTTGAAGATCAAAGGGAAATCCCAACAAAATGGTGACTCTACTAGGGAGAGTCTAGATATAAAATATTTTCAAAGTGCACTCTTGTTTTCCTGTTGTATTCAGTTTTAAGGATTTCCCATCTAGGTGGGTGGCAGCTCAAGAGGTTAGAACTAGTGTCATATTGTAAATCATGGACAAAAGGAGGAATACTAGGTCCTTTGTCAGAAAGAATCTAGAGGTCACTCTAGAGCAATTGCCTAGACAAGAGAAGAAGAGTTGGATCAGAAGAAATGGTGAGTCTACTAGTGCTCCCATAAGAGAACAAGGAAATACTAGAGGAAGAGCACCACATGTTTCCTCAAGTGAGGAAGGTTCACATCATAGAGTTTTTAGATCATATGGTGGTCGCTTTGAAGAAAGATTTTATGATACCCCAGAGGCTATATTTCAAGACAAGGGTCCATTGCCTGGAGGTCAAGATGAACAAGCTAGAGAGATGGGTTTGGAGATTGATTTAGATCTTGATGAAGATAATTTTAGAAGGGAACCCATGAGACCAAGGAAAGTCCACTTCTCATATCAAAATCTTACTGATATGGATGTGTCATTAGGTTCTGATGACATTATGGTAGACCCAGATGATTTAAATAGACTAAGGTTACAATTGGCAGAGTAGGATGCCATACATAAGAGGTTACAAGAGGAGAGAGAAGATAAAAAGGTGAATGCTCTAATAGAAAGATAGTCTCTAGACTTAGAAAGATTAATGAAATGAAGGAAAGAAACAAGATGCTTGCTTCTACTCTTAAGACCTTGCAACATGATGTCTTTGGTGACCTTGAGGCTTTGAGAAGTGAGCAAGAGCACTTATTGCAAGATCATGAATTTGATCAAGACGGCCCTATGGTTAGATAGGTTCAAAGTTATGCTTCCCTCCCTAAAGATAAAGATGGCATGAGATCACTAGACCTGCTATTGCTACTGGTGAGAAAGGAAAGCAACAGATGGTGGGACATCAAACAAGTAGATCATTGACAATACTAGGAGTCCCACCACCCAATTCAAATAAGGACATAGAAATAGAAAGAAGAAGAAAAGAAGATGAGGACCTTGCAAGAGAATTAGAAAAGGCTGAAATTGAAGCTTCCATTGTAGAAAAGAGAAGAAAGATCTAGTTCTTGAAGGCTTCATCTGCAAATGCTCTTGGTCCATCTGCTACTGAACTAGGTATGCCATCTATGACTACTACTATTCCACTTAGTAATAATACTACTTGTTCAATACCTTCTTCATCTGCTAGGATAGGTGCTGATCCTAGACAACAGTCAAATGCACAAGTAGATGGAAATGTAAATGCAAATGTTGATCCTAGGGTTAACACTAGTTCAAGTTTTCAAAGAAGACCTATGTAATTAGAAGGCTATAGGAAAATTAGTTTTGATGGAATTCTTGGTTACCTGAATGCTTTTCCAAATGATATAAGTGATAAGGTACCTAAGTTTGCTAGTAATAATGCTATTAGTTGTGAGGATCATGTTAGGTTATTTTTTGATATGCTTAATGATTATGAGGTAGAGCATAAGGATGTAGTCATGAAATTGTTTGTTCAATCTCTAATGGAGGATGCTAGAGATTGGTTTAAGAGACTTCCTGATAAATGGATTGATACTTGGGATTCCTTTGAGAGATGTTTTAAAGAGTAGTATGGTGATAGACCTAATGCTAGTTTCATGTTGAATGAATTCAATACCATAAGGAAAAATCAGAATGAGTTTGCAGCTGAATTCAACATGAGATTTCAGAAGGGTATGCATAAATTGTTCCAAGCTATGCGGTTAGATGACAATGTTTGTCTAACTACATAATTCAATCCATTTGATGGAAAGATGTGATACTTGTTGAGGGACAAAGAACCAAGAACTCTTAGAGATGATTTTAGGATTTCTGTCAACATTGAGAACAATATGAAGATATCATGGAAGTTGGGTGGGAAGAGAGATGACCCTAAGTTATTTGGGGACAAGAAATACAAAAAAGAAAATGATAAGAATGTTGGAACTAAGAGGCAAGAAGAAGACAAATTGGATAAGGTGCTCAATGCATTGAAGGATTGGAAGGCACCTACAAATAGGAACATCAATGTTCCTACCAATGAAAGGCCTCAGTTCAACAACAATTTCAATAAGCAGAATAGATTGTAGAACTACCCCTACAACACTCAATGGAAGCATGGCAAGCCTATTGTCCCTGCTACAAGAGGTAAAAATGGCATAGGTGTCCCTGACCCTCTACAAAAGGCTTCAATAAATGTCATAGAGGACATACATTGGTGTATTGCATGTCAATCCCCTCATTCTATAGAGCATTGTGTGGTTGCACATTCTATGGCTGCAAATCAAGATTGTGGCAGTGAGGAGATAGGTCAAGAAGAAGATCAAGATGATGTTGGATGCAACATGGCCACTTCATATCTAGGATATGAAGATGATTCTAATTTTGATGAAGAAGCAGATGTAAATGTGAAGAGATACAATCAGGGCCTTTTTCATCAAGAGGTATTTTCTGATAGCGAAGACATTCATAAAAAGACATGTAACATGAACTCTTCTTCTAAGCCAGTAAATTTAATAAGACCTTCTAGAGAAGAGATGGATAGGATTACTGTAGAAATGATTGCCCAAGTACAAACTAGAGGCATGGTGGAAAGGAATACAAATGAGAAAGCTACAAGAATGTTTATAAAGAGTACCAACTCTAGAGAGCCTAATGAGAGAAAATCAAAAGGTGATCACATGGTGAAATTCAAGAATGTGAAAGGTAAGAATTGTGAGTGTAAGGGAGTTAGAGTTGAAAAATTTTCTAATGAGATTGAGAATCCAGTTAACACAATGGCTAAGGTTGAAAAGATGAGGGTGGCCAATACACCTAATGTATCAGATAAGAAAAATGATGTTAAGGCTATGTAGATTGAGATTACTTCTTCTGCTCTTGGTGATATGTTATCTGTATTGTCCCAAATGACAGTTAAGGTTCCATTGTCAGAATTGTTGAGGATCCCTGAACACAAAGACAGAGCTATTGCATGGGTGGATAATGTTCATAAAAATGATGTTACATGCAATGGATCTTAGGATAAAGCTTTGAAAGGTGTTACTGCTCAAGGAATTGTATCTCAAATTCCCCCTATATATTTGGACAATTCTGTCAATGCTAGCCTTGAAAACATTGATCCATTCTTTTTAAGTGTTCTTGTGAATGGAATTAAACTAAAAAATTGTATGATTGATAGTGGTGCCTCTAATACTGTTATGCCTTTTAAGATCATGGAGAGGTTGGGCCTTAAAGTTGATACAATCTAGGGTGGATGTTGTGCAATGGATCAGAGGGAGGTACTAGTTATTGGGACTATCAATGCAATGCCATATTGGCTTGCAGCATATCTAGAGAAAGAGTTAACAATGAGTGTTTTGGTGGTGGACATCCCTCCTCATTATGGGATGCTACTATCTAGAAGATGGAGTGCTACCATGGGTGGAAGTTTATAGTGTGATCTATCCTATGCCACTTTCAAGATTGATAATCAGTTTGTCAAGATTGATCGAGAGCCAAGAGTATGCCACATGATTGAGAGAAATATTAATAATGAAACTACATGTTTTGTGGATACTGATATTAATGTTTTTAGGGTAGAGATCCCTGAACTTGAGAAGGAAACTATTTTGTCACCTATCTCTATTGAGGTAAGTGTTAATTTTGTGAAGGGTGATTTGTGGGTAATGTACTTTGATGGTGCAAACTGCAAAGATGGAGTAGGAGTAGTTATTTTACTTATTTATCCTAATGGAAATACCTACAAATTTTCTTTCGCATTAAATTTATTTTGTACTAACAATATAGTAGAATATGAGGCATTGTTGTTAGGACTGACGTTGGCACAAAAGCATGGTATTGAATGCATAAGTGTTGTTGGTGATTCTGAATTGGTGGTGTCCCAAGTCAGGTCAGTATATGCTTCCAAGAACAAGAGGTTGAAACAATATAGGAATGCAGTTTGGGATTTGATTGAACATTTTGATTCTTTCAATATTGAATGGAAGGATAGGAGTAATAATAAGATGGCTGACTTGTTGGCCAATATTGCAATCAATCCCACTGATATTACATTTGCTGGTATTTCTAAAGTTGAAATTCAGGCTAGGTCTAGTATACCAGACAATATTGAGAATTGGCAAGTTTTTCATGATGATAATGATATCTTGAAGTTTATATGTTGTGAAGATCAGTATCATGGTCAGGAATTTGATTGTTTAGCCTTGTTTGAGTCAGTAGATGGAAGAGAGGTTGTCTTTGGCAATGAGGTCATTCAACTTAGAACTAACAAGGTGCCCAAGGGGCTTGTTGTTTTGGAGACTATCTTTGATAACCAGGATAGAGTTCAAAAGAACATCAAAAGAGAAGATCATGCTGATCTAGAGGAGATAAATCTTGGAACACATGAGGCACCTAAGAAAGTATACATTGGTAGGGACATGTCTCACAAGGTAAAGAAATCTTTGATTGAATTATTGAAAAAATTTAGGCATGTTTTTGCATGGTCATATGATGACCTAAAGGTTTATAGAGAAGAGTTGTTTTAGTATATTATTCCATTGAAAGATGATGCTAAACTTTTTTGACAAAAACAAAGGCCTATTAATCCCCCTTTGGCACCCAAGATGCAAGAAGAATTAATGAAGCTGAGAGATGCTAGAATTATCAAGCCTATAAGGCACTCTTCTTGGGTGTCAAACCTTGTTCCTGTGAGGAAGAAGAATGGTGACATCAAGCTCTATGTGGACTTCAAGAATTTGAACATCAGCTCATTAAAGGATAGCTATTGTCTTCCCAATATGGAAGCTATGTTGCAAAGAGTAACTAGATCAGAATTGATGTCTATGATGGATGGCTTCTCTGGTTACAATCAGGTAATTGTCAAAGAATCAGAGCAATTCAACATAGCTTTCACAACACCTTGGGGGACATATGTTTATGTGAGAATGACTTTTGGTCTCACAAAATGTTGGTGCTACATTTTAGAGGGCAATGGATGTTGCCTTTTTAGATTTCATAAATGCTTTCCTTGTTGTATATCAAGATGATTTAACTACCTATTCCAAAAAGGAAGAAGACCATTGCACTCATTTAGAGAAAATATTTGTGAGGGCCTTGGAATTTGGTATTTCATTAAACCCAAGGAAATGTGCTTTTGGTGTCATTGAAGGTAAGTTGCTTGGCCACTTAGTTGGGAAGCAAGGAGCGAGAATTGACCCTGAGAGGGTAGCAGCCATTGATAAAATTCAGAGGCCAAAGAATGTTAAAGGGATTCAGTCCTTCTTTGGTCAGGTCAATTTATTAAGGAGGTTTGTGATAAATTTTGCAGAGGTTACTAGACCTATTTCTAAGATGTTGAAGAAGGGACGTGCAATCAATTGGGAGGGTGAGCCTGATGAGTCTTTCAAAAATATCAAGTAGGATATCAAAGATGCACCAATGCTCAAGGCACCTAATTATAATGTCCCAATGCATATCTTTTCCTTTGCATCTTTTCACACTATTGCTGCAATTTTGTTACAAAAGAATAAGGATGGTTTTGAGAAGCCTATTGCATTTTCGAGGCTATGAATTGAAGTATGACTTAAATGAAAAACAATTATATGCACTTGTGGAGGTAGTCAAGGCTTTTAGGTGTTACTTGATGGGGGTAGTTGTGATTGCTTTTGTGCCAAGTGCAGCTATGAAGGATATTTTCTCATAGCAAGAGGTGTTTGGAAGAAGATGCAGATGGATCAATAGGATCCAAGAATTCAATGTTGATGTCTAGATTACTAAATTGATTAGAGGAAAAGGATTGGGAAAACTAATAGGGCCAATCCAATCTTGATGCTAATCAGGTAAATCATTTTGAAATTGATTATACATGTGATATGGATGATTGTATCTCGTATCAAGATATCATATATTACTTGAGAAATATGAAATGGCCAGATAACATGAATGATAATCAGAAGAGGACATTAAAATTACAGGCCATAAAGTATGTAATTGTGAAATGTAAATTGTATAGAAAGAATTTACATTGCATACTGCTGAAATGTGTAGATGAAGATCAAGCTAACAAGTTGTTAAAAGAAATGCATGAGGGAGTTCATGGTGGACATTATATGGGTAAAACAACTGCTCATAAAATCTTGAGAGTAGGTTTTGGCCCACAATCTTCAAGGATGTAGAATAGTTGGTAAGGAGGTGTGATGCTTGTCAAAGGTTCTCTAGTAAGCTAAAATTTTCAGGTAATGTGCCATTAAAGCCATTAGAAGTTTAGGCTCCTTTCCAACAATGGGGAATTGATTTCATAGGGGAGATACCAAACAAGTCAAGTGGAGGACACTTATGGATCTTAGTTGCCACTGATTACTTTACAAAGTGGGTAGAGGCTATATCTACAAGAAATGCAACTAGTAAGGTGGTAATAGATTTTCTATTGAATAATATTGTTACAAGGTTTGGTTTCCCTGAGAGGATAGTTAGTGATAATGAAATGTGCTTTAGGTCTATTGGATATAAGGACTTTTGCAAAGGTTTAGGAATTCAGATTTCTAATTCCTCACCTTATCATCCACAAGGAAATGGATAGGCATAATCTACTAATAAGAGTTTGATTAAAATTCTAAAGAGGATTCTTGAAAAGAATAAAAGAGCATGGAATTCAAAGCTACCATTAGCTCTTTGGGTTGATAGGGTAACTATAAAGAGGGAAATTGGTTGCGCACCATTTGACCTAGTATATGGAATACATGCAAGAATGCCTCAAAATAATTTATTAGAAATGTATAAATTTGTGCAAATTTATGATGATGACATAGATGATGAGATGTAATTAAGGATTGAGGACCTCATTAGACTGGATGAAACAAGAAGAGAGTTAGTTGCAAGAAATGCCAAATTACAGTTGCAGGTTAAGAATTTGTATGACAAGAAGACTAGTGACAGGAAGTTTGAGCTTGGTGATTTGGTATTAATTTGGAATGCTAGACTGGAGGATAAGGGAAAACATGGTAAGTTTGATCCCATCTGGATAGGGCCATATCTAATTCATGAGAAATGGGGCCAAGATTCATACATGGTCAAGGAATTAAATGTTGATATTCAGGAATTGCCAGTTCAAGGACAATTCTTGAAGAAATACTTCAATTGAAGTATTCTGTTTTCCATGAAAAGTAGTTAGGTCTATATAAATTGTAAATTCTATAAATAAGTTGCTTGCCCCTGCCCTATTTTGTCTTGGTCTATAGGGTTTTGGTCTTGTTTCTATCTGTTGTCATTTTTTCTAGTGGGTTGGTCTGCTTTAAACCAGTGATTCTAAGTCCTTGCTATGCTTGCAAGAGGCATACATCCCTAGACAAAGAAACTGTTAGCATGTGCAAAAAATTTTAAGGCTTCATGATCTTTCCCCTAGTCTCTATATCATTTTTCATGTCTTTGGCTAAAGCCCTAAGCAAAATATTCAAAAAAGTAGCCATTACATTTTAAAACCCTTTGTTTTGCCCAGGCCCTATTCTAATTTTAAGTTACCTTTATTCCCACCACTTAAAGTCGTGATTCATATGCGCTAATTTGTTATCCCTTTGTTGCATGATCACATGAACCTTTTTCATGCTATGTGATCATGCAACTAAGGTCTTATGTCAGCCCCCTTTAATATTTCCCTAAGTCAGTTGACTTTATTTTTCTTAAGTCTTGCACCTTGACTTTCTTAATGTTCCAGCTTAATATTTTCTAGGCCCGGTCTTTTGACAACTTCTCCATTTGATAGTTAGCATGAGTTCTCATAGGCTATGTCAGAAGCTTGAGATCTTATGCCAATAATTGATCTTTCTTGATGATGTAGTATTTCAAAGAAGTGGAACCTTTCGACAGGTGTGCATGATTGGCAGTCTGTCATTGGTCCACCTATTTATGATTTGGTAGTTGTCAGTGGGTCCTGGGTTGCCAGTGTGTAAGAGAGTCTTGACATCTACAGAGGATCAATGTTGGGTGTATCTTTGCAAGGGGTGTGTTAGATGTATGAGATTATGAAATGATCATTGATTCTTTTGTGTGACATAACCTTTTCTTTTGATGGGTCCACTACTACATATACTTAGTTGGAGAACTGTGATTGGTCCACATTGTGTGAGCTAGACCTGTTGTTAGGTGGGCCTGGTATCTTAATCAGAAGATTCAAAATTTTTGGTGTAATTAATTATTCCTAATTACACTTTACTTAATCTTACTTAGGTTAATGCATTACATAGTAATTTGCGATTGAGGCACCTAGGAGTGTGCACATCTAATAAGCACATGGTGTAGGAGAAATTCAACTTTTGGTGTGATAGTTGTCTTCACATACCTCATTGTGTGTGAGATCCACCTTTCGTGCTCTTATCACATTATCATCCTAATCTAATGCACATACTTTACTGCATATTGGAGGATGATCCACATTTGGTGGACATGTGATTACACCTAGCATAGGTGATAGATTATCAACTCCTTATCATTCTCTCATATCACCTTTCCTATATAAAGAGGCCTATTATGTAATCATTTCATTGCAAATCATTCAAGGTGAAGATCATTAATTCATTGGATCTATTCAATCCATCTTTGCATTCATATTTTCTCTCTTGTGCTTTTCTTCAACCTCTTGATCTTGGTTCAATATTTTCTATTTGCAAATTCTTACATGGTATCAGAGCCATTGGAGCATTTTAGATCAGTTGATTCAAAGAGAGCTTGATGCAAGCTTTGAAGGTCCAAATCTCATATTTGGCAACCAACGTGCGATAGAGGCATCTTGGAGCAGATCTGACCTCACCATTGTGTTTGGGAGGCTGTTTTGGTTAAGATCAACTATAAACTCACCCATATTCAGAAAAAGTCCAATCCGAGGCAAAAAAAATTTGCAAATCAAACCATACGGCCTGATCTAACTCTACGGTATGATTTTTCAAAAAAAAATAAAAATTTTAATCTGTAAAAATTTGGATTTTTTTTATTATTATTTTCCTTGCAAAATTGTTTGGGCTTGGTACATGCCCAATAGCCCTAGAATCTATAGTTTTGGTAGAGATATTCTCTATTGTTGGCAGATTGTACCAAGTCACATCAAAGTAGTCAAGCAACAGCCAAGCACACGCACCAAGGCAAGCCCAACCCACTTTCTCATTTGATTAGTTCTGCGGGCATTTGGCAATTTGAAAAGGGCAAAACCCCTTTACACACATGATGTGGGATTAAAATTTCCCACACCACCCACCCCTAGCCTAGCTGCCACTTCTCGGCCACTACAACTCCTCCAAGAAATCTCTGCCAAGATCTGTCAGCGATCGATTTAAACGTGCCACCCACCCCGAACATCAGCACCACCGCCCAGCCGGTGTCTGACACATGGTAGCCTATGCCTACACCACATAGGCCATCTACAAACCCCCACATGGGCCCCATCAGTGGCCAATGGGGCACCTTGTCAGCAGCTGGATAGACCATGTCCTCTGCCTCCTTGCCAGTCCCACGTCCAATCAGAAAGCACCACGTGGCCCTAGCCACGTTAGCTGATATAGTCACATGCTGATGTCACTAATAACATCATTTCCATGTCAACCAAGACACATCACCTCCACATCAGCATCTATATAGTATAGAAATTCCATGTCATCTCCCACATCGCCTAAGGGTCTGCCATTTTGTTGATGTCATTTTTTACATGGATTAAAATTGACGACCATTTAGCCATCACAACAACTGAAATTGGGTGTTTTTTGATGGTCATCTAGCCATCAAATTTAATCTAGTGGATCACTAACATCATCAAAGTTTGAAAATTTTCTGCCTTCACCATTTGTAGTTTTGATTTGATAGTCAATCTTTGAGAGGCCATAACTTGGTCATACGGGCTCCAAATCGGGTGCAATTTTTCTTGAAATTAGGTGGAATTTTATGAATTTTCTAGTGGTGGTGTTGATTTTGAATTTTTGTGACCTGATTTGTCAAAAAATGTAGTTTTTGTTGACTATACCTATCTACTCCTAATTTTTGCAACTTCCAGGGCTTCGTTTGGGCACATATTGTAACATTTTGAGGTGAATTTTTTTTCTGAAAGTGCATGATTTTTCATCTACTTTCCAGATCTGCAATCAGATTTGAGTGATTCTGGGTAGACATATCACTTTCAGAAATAGGTCATTTTGGGGCTATATTTGCACTTGGTTAATCCTTAGATTTCACTTTTTTGATTTACATCAGTCATTTGAAGAAGTTATCAATAGTTATCAGTCATTATTTGGTGCTAATATGGATATTTCAAAGGTTAAAATCCTCACTCCAAATAACTACCATGAATGGAAAGTATCTTTAAGTGATCATTTGTTGAGTCTTGGATTGCTTAGAATGACTCTTGGGTAGGATCAATAACCTCAAATAGGTGCTATAGAAAGGAGAAAATGGTTTGATAGAAGAGATAAAGAACTTGGCTCTCTTAGATCATCCATCTCTCATGACATGCTTTTTCATATTGCATCTTGCACACATCCTCATGATGCTTGGATCACATTGGAAGGACTCTTCGGTAAACCTGATAGAATGAGAAAATTCAAATTAGAGAATGATCTCATAGGTCTTAATCCTCACGATTTTGATAATATTCAATATTTCTTCTCTAAGTTCAATACTATTAGATTGGAGCTTTCTTCATGTGGCATTGTTAAAGGGGATGAACAATTGATCTTTTCTATTCTTTCCAAGCTTGGTCCTGATTATTCTATTTTTGTTTCTACATTCTATGCTACTATGGATGCTCTTGGTAGTGCATACAAATTGCCCTCTCTTGATGAATTTGCAGCATAGATCACAAGGTAACAAGCAAAGTTGGCACACATGGGTCAGTTGAAGCCTTCCACACATCAAGCATTGATTGCAAGTGAGTCTACATCAAAGGCTTCTAATGGCAAAGGAAAGAAACACCATAAGGATCCTAAGCCTCATTACAAAGGAAACAAATCTTCTTCACCAAAAAGTATTGAATCCAAGTCCTCTTCAAGAGAGGAATCATCTAGAAGAAAAAGAGATAAATGTGCATATTGTCAAAAGTTAGGACATGATGAGCATAAGTGTTTTCAAAAGAAGATTGATGAGCTAACTCACATTATTCAGAAACACAATATTAAGTTGCCCTCATTAGTGTCTACTCCTTCT
Organism: Chamaecyparis obtusa; assembly: GCA_027943335.1. Lineage (NCBI taxonomy): Eukaryota > Viridiplantae > Streptophyta > Pinopsida > Cupressales > Cupressaceae > Chamaecyparis > Chamaecyparis obtusa. Next base: position 74,070 of record BSBK01006128.1, on the reverse strand, counting down.
ACACATTTTATAGCTTCTACATCTCCATCATCATCCAAAGATAAAGGTAAAGGAAAAGCACTCATGGCTTCCACACATCCTGAGCAAGGTAAATGGCTTCTTGATTCAGGTGCATCACATCATATGGCATCTTCTATGGATTTGTTTTTTTTTATTGAGCCTTGTAATTCTCCTAATATTTTGATGGGTAACAACACATTCATGAGAGTTTGTGGGAAAGGTTCTATTCCTATGGGAGAAGGGACATTTAATGATGTTCTTTGTGTACCATCCTTGACCACTAATCTCCTTTCTATTTACCAAATTACACATGGGGCACAAGGTAAAATTGTTGAGCTCACTCCTAATTATATCTACATTAGGGACATGGAGACTAGAGATGTCATAGCTATAGGAGTTGTTGATCATACATCTTGCTTGTATTCTTTTTCCACTTTTGTTGATAATGATGATGATATTCATGATGTACCCATCCCTTTGCCAAGGGATAATTATGAGGAGAACTTTGGACACTTGAATCATTTTGTTGTTGAGACAAGTGTTGATCTTCCCACTCCTCCACCTCCTGCTTCTTCAGACATGGGCTCTACTATTCAACAAGATGATCATATTGTTTCAGATCTTGCAGAGTGTGATGACTATTTGGATGCATCTTTAGCATTTGTTGATTCTCATGATGCAGATTTGGAAGACATACATGAGGGAGTTTCTCTTTCCCTTGATGATAGTTTCATCATAGATGGGGATACTTCTTCACATTCTTTGGAGATTGGTACACTTGATTCTTCTCCTTCTTCATTTGATTTGTCACATGAAGTGATAGATTCTTTGAGCTTGGAGATTCCTAATCATTCTTCAGAGATTCATTCATGGAGACCTACATCTTCTTCCTCATTCCATTTGCACATGGATTGGCTTCTTCATCATTTGATGTATTTATTTCTTCCTAAGGGGTGACATATTTCTTGTAAGCATTGGTTAATCTATTTTTTGTAGGTACTCTTCATCAACATGGGAGCTTCTACATTATGGGGGGGATATCATGTCTCCAACTATCCTTCTTATGGGGTGATGATTCTTTGTATATACATGATGTATGTAGTTCTTGGGGGGTCTTGAGCACTCCATCCATGCATCTTGTTTTCTTCTCTCTTTTTGGTGGAGGGTTTTTCCCATGAGGTTTTACCTCTTTCTCCACTTTATGAGAATTATGCATTTCATGTATTGCATTTTGTACATGGGTATCTAACATGGCCTAGTAGCCAGGACCCATCTTGCATTGTGAGTTTAAGTGCATTCCCCTAAGTTGCACTTAAGGGGGGGTGTTGGTGTAATTAATTATTCCTAATTAAACTTTACTTAATATTACTTAGGTTAATGCATTGCATAGTAATTTGTGATTGAGACACCTAGGAGTGTGCACATCTAATAAGCACATGGTGTAGGAGAAATTCCACTTTTGGTGTGATAGTTGTCTCCACATACCTCATTGTGTGTGAGATCCACCTTTCATGCTCTTATCACATTATCATCCTAATCCAATGCACATACTTTATTGCATATTGGAGGATGATCCACATTTGGTGGACATGTGATTACACCTAGCATAGGTGATAGCTTATTAGCTCCTTATCATTCTCTCATATCACCTTTCCTATATAAGGATGCCTATTATGTAATCATTTCATTGCAAATCATTCAAGGTGAATATCATTAATTCATTGGATCTATTCAATCCATCCTTGCATTCATATTTTCTCTCTTGTGCTTTTCTTCAACCTCTTGATCTTGGTTCAATATTTGCTATTTGCAAATTCTTACAAAAATCAACGGTGGGCGCTTGATCTCATGGAATCTTCCAAGCCTTTGAGATCATGCACTATATGTTTGATTTTCAAGGTGATATTATGTTCTTAATGGGTCCTTTGGTAGGTGGTGTTGACTTGGGCATGTTCTCATTGGTCTAGGTGTGCTGAGGTGGACTTGTCAGTGGGTCCTCTAGTTTTAGGGAAGTTAATACACTATAGGATCTAATGGTTGTCATGATACCGTTGATCGGAGTTACATGATGGATAAACCAGTGGTGTAGTGACAACTATCGATCTTCACTAAGGGGGAAAGCTTTGTAGTGGGTCCTTTGTTAGTGATGACCAAGCATTTATGATAAATGATGTAGTAACATGTGGCAGGTTTTCAAGCGGGCCCAGGTGGGGTCTAAGGTCTTAGCAGTCCGGAAAAAAGTGTTTAGCAGTTCTGATAGATTTCAATGGGTTTTCTTGTTCACAAAGTAAGATGGTATTTCTCTAAATGTTTTAATGGTTCAAAAAACAAGCATTCCTATAATTGCTAAACTTTCTGGTGGTATTATAAAGTGTTTTGTGAACTGGTAGAAACCTTCGCTCACCAGTTTGGCAGATGTAGCTGGGATGAGTTAAGTCCCTTTGGTCACCAGCTCATGGGGTTAAGTGGTGAGTTAGGTTTTCTTTCCACGAATAGGAAAAAGTATTATCACGTAGTCGCTAGGAGTTAACCCGAGCGTGGCAGTTAAGTTAAGACTTAAAGACCGTGAAAAGAAGAGATCTAACGGTCACGATATAAAGTTGACCTAGATTTAAATTATGCTTGCTGATTTGCTACTGACACCATGGAAATGATCATTTGATTTCAAATTTGAATTTCTAAGGGTTTCCTACGATAGAAAGGACCAGAATTGAATGCTTTCATGATTGAATTTGATTTGTTTGGTGGCACTCACTATTACAGTATGGTCCAGGGTGTTCCATGATCATCTATAGGGGTTTGTACTATGTTTTTTGTGCTCGAGGTGTGTTTGCAAGTGGTTGAATAGGTTGACAATTTGGAATTTCCATGATTTGTTGTACTTTCCTAGAGATCTATCATAACTACAAATCTTTCTCAAGCATGGCTGACTGGTTTTCATCCCCTGCATTTAAATTTTTAACCATTTTAGTTGATTTGGTGGGTGAAACCCTAACCCTAGTCACTCAAAGCTTGATGCATTCTCTTTGAGGATTCCAAGGTGACTAGTGGTGGTATATATTGTAGTATTTTTTATTTTGTAATGTTGTTGTTGATGGTATTATACTGACCAAGGAGAGCCTGGATTTTGGGTCTGTTTCTTTGTCATTTTGTTGTCTTGGTAATGTATTGATTTTGAAAATTAATGAGAATACACTTGAATTCCTATCTCAAATCTCTGATTGTCTTCTTTTTCTGATTGTGGATTCATATATGTTAAGGTCACAAAGTGGATTAGCATATGGCAAACAAAGAGTATTGTGAGATCAGCTTGGAGTTCCTAACAAAGTTAGGATTAAAACCTTTAGGGTGATTTCAATGAGTTCATTATTGGATTGGAATTTGATGATCATGTTTGGGAGTGAGGGGAGTAATAGGCAAAGCACTTATTTTGAGTTCATGTGTGTTTGAGTTAAGGTTTAGTTGATATATGCTATCAAGTGACTCTTTGCCCTAGTTAAGGCACTGATCGTTTCTCTAGAGGTAGTCCATCAACATCAATCACACACACATTCAAATGATAAAATCTTAAATCAGTTAGTCAAGGTTATATTAAAATTATCCAGCAAAGTATAAATCTACAAGTTGAAGATCAAAGGGAACTCCCAACAAATGGTAATACTAGGTTTATTGTGAGGATGGGAATACTGAGAGGGGGGGGGGTGAATCAGTGTTCACTGTATTTTATCTTTTCCCTTAATCTTTAAATTGAACATAAATGCTTAAGTAGTAAAATGAAAATACATATAAACATGAAACATGAAACATGAAATCAACACATAACACCAATACAGTTATGGGGAAACCCAAATAGGTAAAATCCCTGGTGGGAATTGACACCCCGTAATATTTTTTAGTAGTGTTTTATGATCCTTGTTAGAAGATCCTTAACCCTTTTAGGAGTATCTTTACAATGCATTAAGTATAGTAGACCTTTTCAAGGGTTGGACCTTGTAAGGATTCTTTTACAATAGTCCCTATTAGGGGAGTGGATGCACTATCCTAGAGTTCACTGATCAAGTTGTGAAGGCTACAACCTTCTGGTCTCATATACACACTATATCTGTTGGATGAGTGACCACTGTGACACTGCTTGTTAGATCAGTTCCTTTGATGCGCTAATGATTTGACCTCTTTGAAAGCTCTAATACATCTTATAGTCTCTGTTACCATAATTTTCCTATTCTATACAAATTTGGCTAAAATCTATCCCCAGGTCCCTGTTTAACCCTACCAAGCACCTCAAAAAATTTCATGGTGTTCTACCCTATTCTCTGGCCTTTGTAATTTGTTTTATCCCCTAGTTTGTAGTCAAAAAATTCATAAAACTAGCCATTATAGGCAATAACCCTAGAAAACCCTTTGGCCTGTTATATTTCTTTATCACTTTATTCGCCACTTAAGTGTCCAAAATTCATGTGTGCAATTAAATCCTTCAGTCACCAAATCTTTGATTCCCAGTGGTCAAAGCTCTAACATCTAGCAATCCTACGAGTGGCTACGTTTTGAGTTGGTAGTCTCTGCTTAGTGGCTAAAATCAAGATTCTTCATCCAACGGTTGTCACATGATCTCATGGCCTCAGATGATTCCATGAGATCTTGCGATGACCATCAATCTTCCTATCTTCAGAGTCCATTTGTCAATGGGTCCAGCCACATTGTCTAAGTTATACACCTTTGATTGGTTAAACACTTGTGATTCGATGCCATGTTAGCACAAGCCTGGTGGTTGTCAGTAAATGATGATCTCATGGCTGGCACATGATCTGAAGGAGCTTCTTTGACACATGAGATCATGCACCTGTCGTTGATCTTACTTTATCTCTAAGCTCTGTCAGGTGGGTCCTTAGTTTCTAATGTGCTCATTCATTATTGGTTGGCCAGACAATAGCTTGGATCTATTAGTGGGACCATGTTAGAAGGTCTATAGATGTGTCAAAAAGGTAAAGATCTATGGTGGTCATATGATCTCATATAATCTTCTGACCCTATGAGATCATGAGACAACCATCCGATGAGAATCTCTAGGTTGTGGATTTGATGTGCTACCTAGCACTGATGTGCTCACATATAATTAGCTACTCTATGATGATGGGGATTTTTCAGAGCATCTGATGTGTCATGGGGTCCTAGTTCTAAAAGGATCAGTGACTGGTGCATGATCTGAAGGAATATTCGAAGGCTTTGAGATCATGACCCACCGTTAGATTGGAATCTAGTTCTTTGTGGGTCCGATGTTAGAAAGATGCCAAGGTGTATGCCTACAAGTGGTCGGGACAAATGAAAGATTTACAAGTGGAATATGGGTCTAGGGTTTACTGAAGTATTCCATGAATCAGTAACTAGGGGTTCTCCATTGTTCACTAGACTTAACCAAGGTTAGCCGAAAGGCTTAGAAATTTAGCAACCACCTTGTTCGCATAGTCACTTAACCAAGCTAGGGTTATGAAAGGTTCTTCATGACTTAGAGAAAATTCTTTGGTCATGTAGTCATAGAATGACTTAAGAAAAAAAAAGCTTGACGTGGGGCCAAAATGATAGGTGTGCTGATGTGCTTGCATTTGGTTGGCTACAGTGTACCGAGGTGGGACAAAGACTTTTCAAAGGGTTTTATAACTATTGTCAGGATAATCTAAGCTGTTCAACTACTAGGAGATAAAAGATATCAATGGCTATGTTTTAAAAATGACCTGCTAATCATTGTTATTTAAATTCAAATATTTTTGAGAAGGGTTTCACTATTGTTCTCATAGAAAGCAATATAAAACAACATAGTTGCTTAGAGTTATTTCTTCCAGGCATTTGTGGTTGGGAGGATGATGAGGAAGCTTGGATGGCCATCATGAGTCATTTCTTGTCCCTATGAGGTACCATTTTAGCATTATCAGGGTTGCTTGTCTGTGGGTGGATGTAGTATAGGGATGGGCACATAAACAAATATCTGATCAGCTATGTTTTTGTAGAGTTGTATTTATGATAGGAGTTGACAAAGTTAGGGTTGGTTTTATTCTTGTAAAATTCTTGTAACCCTAGTTAGGTTAGGTTTTTTGACTCCTGCTTGCGTGCAGTTGAGATGTATATATTGTAGTTTTAGAGCTTTTGAGCTTAGAGAGTTCACATTTTGTAATGGAGAGAGTCCAATTTTGAAAGAAATTCATCCTTTCTTAGAAGGCTATCTGTGGTATCTTCTCTACCCTCTATTCTTCTACTCTTTGTAATCTTCCATTGATTATTCAAACATTGCAGAGGTATTTTGTGACAATTCTTCATGTCCCTATGCTTCCTTGTTTGGATCATCTCTTAATGAATCGAAGTCTATGCATGTTTTCAATGACAACTTAGGGTTCCTGATCCCTCTTACTTTCTATAATTATGTGTGTTATTGTGTTTGATCTGATTTAGATGTTTTTGTGGGTATACTTCAGCCCCCTAATAGTCTTGTCTCAATCCTACACTGAGTTGCAAAAGTGAATGTCTACTTGTAGGTCATAAGTTGTGTCTTATGTTTAGGCCCTCCTATGAAACACTTATGCAATCCTATTTAGTAAGTTGTGACCTACTAGACCTAAGCCTTTCATTGATTCTATCCCTCTATGCTAAAATTCATAACCTAATTTCGGTGTATCACCTAGTAGGTAGTTTGCTTCTAGTCATTTCCCTTTCTAAGCATTCCTTCTATCCCTTTTCCCCTCAAGTTTTACTTTTCATGTCTAGAAGAAAATTAGGGATATTATCCAAGAGGAACTAGCCTAGAACCTAGATGTCTCATGTTAGTTAGCACAGGTCCCACAACCTAGAGATGATTCCCATGTTATACTAGGTTATCAAGACTACAATAGCTTGAAAGAAGGGTGCAAACTTAGTGTATAACAATTCTGGCACACCCAGTGGGACTAGAGATCAGATTGAAGTCCAAAGGTGCTCCTATTGGCTCAACTAGAAAAGGATTAAAGAAGTCCAATACACAAGGACTATCAGTATAGACGTAAGCTCAAGGATTCCCCACCTTGGTGCTAGTGTATAACAATTCTAGCATGCTTGGTGGGACTACAAACAAAATAAATTATTGTTTGAAAGGTTATGTTATCTCTGATATGTAGATTGCATAATACAAACTTTTAGAAGTTGTTCTATCAAGTATATCTAGTGACTTCAATAATTTCAAAGATTCAGGCCAAGCTTGTTTAAGGTTTATGAGAAAGATTGAGACTAGAAGCTCAAAGCCTACTAAATTTTTAGAGTTGCACTCAAAAATAAGTCACAAAGGTAGGTCAACTCAAAGAACATCCCCTATAAGGAGAGTTTAGTCTACACCACCTAATACTTTAGAAAGGAGACCTTTGTCCTTCCATCCAAGAAGAAGAGGAAGATCTCTAACCAGAGATCTAGAAGAAGATTCAAATCCAACATCAAATACAACTTGCATAGTTGTTAATATTTAGATTCCAACTCCTACAATGGATAGGAAGTTTTCCTTTGCACCATTCAACCAAGGAAGTCCCTTGGTATTTTCTCAACATCATGATGTCCCCTTGGTGGCACTAAAGAGTGTACCTAATTTCATAGGTGAAGGGAAGACAACTACTTTTGAGCACATAAGAGATGTGACCACCATCTCAAGCATACACAACATAACTCAAGAAGATGTGGCCACAAAATTATTAGTAGCCTCTCTAAAAGGTAAGGCTCTTGAATGGTTTAGAACTCTAACTGTTGGTTCCATAAATTCATGGGATGAGTTAGGAGATGCATTGAGTAAGCATTTTGAGGATAAATTAGATAACTTGTCTATGGTTGAGCAATTAACAACCATTAAGAGAGACAATCAAGAGAAAATGATAGATTACAATAGTAGATTCCTCAAAACATGGAATAGAATTCTAGTCTCTATGAGACCATCAACTAACCATGCTTTTCTATATTACTTGCAAAGTCTAAATGAGCAAATTTCTATCATGATCCAATCTATGGGTGGTACTTCTCTCCCCCAAGCTTTTGACATAGCTGTCAGGGTTGAAAATTATTTAATCCAAGTAGGCATGATTTCTAGAAGGCCTCCTATGCCCATCTTCCCTAGCCTTTAGCCCATTGAACCTACAGAAGTACCCCCATTTACCCCTATTACCACCATATTAGCACCTTAGGCTAGTACAAGTGGTCAAGAGATAACAACTAGTTTATCTCAAGAGTTACAAGAGATAAAGAATAGCCAACAAAGTAGTCAGCAAGAAATGACAAATTTATTGTAGACCTTGACTAAAGAAATCACAAATCTAAAGAATCAAGGTTAAGGAATCAAACCACCCTTCTAGCCAAAAGGCCAAGGTCCTAATCAACAATATCAAAATCAAGGACAACCTTACCAACAAAATAGGCCACCATACCAAGGAGGCTATCAAGGACAAAGACAAAGTTTCAATCAGAGACCATTCCAACCATATAACCCTACACCTCTCAATTCTGCAAATCTAGTGAAAGATATGGTTCCTATTATACACTAAGTTTGTGCCCTTGGTTCAAGCTCTCATAGTCTTGATAACCTAGTATAACATGGGAATCATCTCCAGGTTGTGGGACCTATGCTAACTGAGATGAGACCTCCATGTTCTAGGTTGGTTCCTCTTGGATAATCACCTTAATTTTCTTCTTGATAGAAAAGTAAATCTTTTGAGGGAAAGGTATAGAAGGAATGCTTGAAAGGGAAATGACTAAAAGAAAACTATCCTACTAGGTGATACACTGAAAATATGGTATGAATTACAGTATAAAAGATGAAATCAATGAATAGACTTAGGCCTAGGTGATCACAAATCACCAAATAGGTTTGCATAAGTACTTCATATAAGGGTCTATAGATAAAAAGTGTTATTCAGGGAAAGAGAGATTCTTTCACAAATAATAACACCCCTTGAAATTAGACAAACAATCTATGACTTGCAAACAAACATTCACCTCTACAACTAGGTATAGGAGTAAGACAAGATATTTAAGGGGTTGAAGTATGCCCACAAAAGCACTCTCATCTAATCATCCACAATGATACAAAAAATTTTAGAAAGAAAGAGGGATCAAGAATCCTAAGATATCACTGAGAAGCATGTAAATACTGAATTCATTAAGAAATAACTCACACAAGAAGGCATAGGGACATGAAGAATTTCACAAAAACACCTTCAATATCTAAATTATCAATGGGAGGTTACAGAATGTAGAAAACCAAAGGATTGAAAAATGTCTTAGATGGCCTTCTAAGAAAAGATATTTTTTCTCTTTACAAAATGTGAACTCTAAGCTCTAAAGCTCTCAGAAAAAATATATACACCTCCTATAATGCACACAGGCGGGAGCAAAAAATCTAATTAGGGTTTACATAAATTTTCATATAACAATCAAAAACCTATCCAATTTGGCCATAAATGCACATGAAAATATCCCAGCTAATCAGATATCTGTGTTTGCATGTCCATTTCATGTTTATACCTACAAAAAATCTAGCCGCCATGATCCATCTACCTACGTGCAACTTGGTCTCACCATAACTGTTGAAATTTGATATTTTGAGATATTTGAATTTAAAAAATGATAAAACGGTCTTAGGTGGCACTAAAAAACCCTATCGATGGTCGGTATTTAAAAATCAATCTTACTTTGAAACGTGACTATCAGATCTTCCCTTTTTTTTTTTACTCGGGCTTGCCACTTGACTGTAAAACTAACTCAGCCTTTACCTTGGGTTTCAATTTCCCTTTGTCATAGAATCATTTAATACCTTGGCTAACCCCAGTCCAGTTGAGCAATTCAGTGAACATAAAAATGGCTCTTTAATCATTGATTCACTGAATACTTTAAACTTGGGCATGACTAAATAACCTTAGCCATTCCGCAAACACGCGATTGAAAGCCACCTATTATTTGTAGAATACTTTCCACCCTTGCCAATTTATTTAGAGATTCACTAAAAAAAGTGTTCACTAAATCACCAAGTCATTTGTTGCACTACTAAACTATTCCACGAACAAGCGAACACATAAAAATTTATCGGGACCACTAGACATAAGGAGCACTAAATTCTCTCAGTCACCAAATCACTGAATCACCTTGCTAACATAACTTTGATCAGACGGTCATTGTAAGATCTTATACCTCTGACACAATTCATGAGAACACACACCAAATATCTAATTGCCTACTCTAAGAACTTTGGACCCACACAAGACTGGATTCGAATCTAATGGCAGCTGCATGATCTGATAGCCCCCAAAGATTCCATCAAATTACCAGACAACCATAGATCATGAATCTTGCTAACATCTCCATAGACCCTTTGACAATGGACCCACTGACAATTAATCTGACTTAGCACATGTGGACCAACCAGGAGCTACCAAACTAGAAAATGTGGCATCGAACCCACAATACACTGCAGCATTGAGCAAAAGGGGAAAATCAATAGATGTCTAAAGATCTCATGTGTTGACAATAGCCTATGTGAAGATACGCTAGCTGCTAGATCTTCCTAACTAGGACCACACTCTGACAAGTAATCTTGATACCAAATCTATGGCGGGCATATGATCTGATGCTCCTAGAATATTTGTTCAGACTATAAGACAATCATCTGATGTAGAATCTTACTGCTACCAATAGAACTAACCCCACCTTGACTTGGTAATTTAGCAACCAAAGGCTTCTTATTCATGAGATACTTTGATAAACCATGGTTGAGCTAGGTGAATACGTGAACAAAGGGGCTTCGCTAGTTCACCGAATTACATATGAACCCAGAGTTTGATTAAGAAAATGCCTGACTGAGGGCATTTTCATAGAATCTCTGAATGACTTGAAACACTATCGGAAGGAAATAGTGAACTGGTGAACAAGGAGAAACCTAATATGCACGTGCCTTTTTTGATCACTTAAGTTGCTGATAAAGTAACAAGGAAATATAACAGGGTTTAGGGCTTTTTGGGATTTTTTAGGGTAACGACTACTTTTCAAAATTTTAAACTTGTAGACCAGAGGCCAAGATAAATTGCAGAGGCCAGAGGACAAGGCATAACACCATGAAATATTTTGAGGTGCTTGTGTTATACACTAAGTTTGTGCCTTTGTCTCAAGCTCTCTTGGTCTTGATAACCTAGTATAACATTGGATTCATCCCCAGGTGTGAGACCTATGCTAACTAGGATGAAACCTCTAGGTTCTAGGCTAGTTCCTCTTAGATAATCACCTTAATTTGCTTCTTGATAGGAAAAGTAAATCTTTTTGAGGGAAAGGGATAGAAGGAATTCTTGGAAGGGAAAATAACATGAAAGCAAACTACCTACTAGGTGATACACTGAAATTAAGGTTTGGATCTCAGTATGGAGGAATGAGACCAATGTAGAAATTAGGTCTAATAAGTCACAACTCACTAGATAGGCTTGCATAAGTGTTTCATAGGAGGGTCTAAACAAAAACACAACTGATGACCTGCAAGCAAACATCCTTTTCTACAACTAGGCATAGGAATGAGACAAGACTGCTAGGGGTTGTAGTATACCCACAAAACATCTAAATCAGATCAAACACAGTAACACAAAAAATCACAAAAAATGAGAGGGACTAGGAACCCAAATTTCCATTAACAACATTCATAAACTTCAATCCAATAAGAGATAATCAAGATAGTGAAGATAGGGATAGAAAAAATATCACAAGTACCTCAAGAATGCCTTAATCATCAATGGGAGATTACATAAAGTAGAAGACCAGAGGGTAGAACAAATACCACAAATGGATTTCTGAGAAAAGATGACTTCCTTGCAAAAGTGTGCTTCTCTCCTTTATAAAATGAACCTCCTCAATTGCATGCAGGCAGGAGTCCAAAATTAACCTAACTAGGGTTAAAAATTTTACAATGCATTAAACAAAGCCTAAAGGTACACAAAGTATCAAATTTATTGAAAATATCTAGCAAATAGATCATATCATTTATTTTGCATATTAATCCTATACTGAGCTCACCTACAGACACAACAACTTTGATCCATCTACCCACCTACAATTCCACCAAGTTGTGAAGGCCTCAAAAATCTAATCTTATAGATATTTGTATTTGATAACCTTACAAAGGTGGAGCCAAACTATTAAATGCTTCCTCAAGACATAGTCCCCTATAAAATCTATGGCACCAATGATTAGATTGTCTATCATCATTCCCTCAACTGCAAATGTCCCTTAAGAATTTATTCTGAGCTACCCCACCACTATATCCCATTGAATCAAAAACTAGCAAAAAACCCTCTGCAGAGATATTTTAAATTTGAAATAAAATAGCTAGCTGGTCATTTTAAAACATGACCATTGATCTCTTTTATCTCCTAGCAAATGAAGAGGTCAGATTAAATTTACAACAGTCGTGAGCCCCTTAGAAAAGTCAAAGTCCATATCAGCATGGTTGGACCAATCAAAATGCAACATGTCAGCATATTTACCAGCTTGGACCTGCTTTGAATTTTCTTTTCTTTTAAGTCATTCAGTGACTACACAACTGAAGACTTCTCTTATTCATGAAATCCCTCCTACCTCTACCAATTTATTTAGAGATTCACCGAACAAAGCATTCGCTGAATCGCTAAGTCATTTGGGGCACCGCTAAACCATTTCATGAATGAGCGAACATGTAGAACTTTATCAGGACCGCCAAATCCTTTATCAAACCTGGGCCCACTAACACATGTTAATCTTTTATTCACTCTGACCACTCTATCAGCAACACCTCTACAAGCCTCTCTAACAACGGACCCACAATCTCCAAGATTCCAATCTAACAGCTAGTCTCATCTCCTCATGACCTTGAAAGATTCTTTCAGATTATATGCCTACCATAGATTTCATTAAATTAGGACCCTTTCAACACATTAGTCCACTGAGGAGTCCTCATCAACATTTGGAAACCAATCACATTCGAACATATCAGCACACTTGGCAACACACTCCCACAATCCTCTATTCACTTCAGCCAATGAGAAGATGACATGTCACCCTGACCTGGCATCAGACCCACCTAAAAGAGCCTCAAACACTTGGTAAATCTAACGGTTGTCTTATAATCTGATGTGTCAGAAAAACCCTTTGTGAAGATACGCCAGCTCTTGATCTTCATCCTTCTGACATCGGACCCACTATTTGAGATACTGATCTAACAATAGGTGCATGATCTTATAGGCCCAAAATATTCCTTATGCTTTTATGCCAGTCACTATATCCTTTCTAATCTAAGACCCCACTGACACATCAGTCCACCTAGAAATCCTCATCATTATTCGGCAGCCAATCAAAAGAATGCATGTCAGCAAAAGGACCCACCGTAAGAGCCTTGGTAAAATAAAGTAAGATCGGCGGTCGGCACATAATCTCACGTGTCAGAGAAACCTTATGAGATTATACACTAGACATTGATCTTTGTGATGATATAACCTCCATCTGCTTGAAAGAACCTGACCCTACTGATAGACAATCTAACTCAACACACATTGACCAATCAGAAGTTTCCGAATCGGATGAGCTGGCGTTAGTCCCACTGACACACTAAAGCACTATAGACATGGAAGATCTAATGGTCATCTTAAGATCTCAAGCTTTGACACTAGCCTATGTGAAGATATGCCAACCATCAATTCTCATAATCAGGACCCCACAAATTAGACCACAAAAAGATTTAGTGATTACATGACTGAAGAGAAGTTAACATTCTCTAGGTCGCAAGATATTATGTGGTGACTGGGAAACACTTAGCGATTATGAGAATCATTGTATTCGCTAAGTCACTGAATGGGAAATGTAACCACCAAGAAACTTAGAGAACCTGTGACTAGCCAATGAGATTAAAGCGCACATGGGTATTGAGGATTTTAAAAGGTTTCAACACAATGACTACTTTTTTGAATATTTTGACTTGTAGACCAGGGACTTGAAATAATTATAGAGGCCAGGAAACAAAACACGGGGTCATGAAACTTTCAGAGATGCTCGGTAGGAGTAAAACAAAGACTTTAGAATAGATTTTAGCCAAATTTGCATGGATATGAAAATTAGGGTAACAGCTTGACAGGAAAAAAACAAAGACCCAGGAATAGGACTTGGCCAAATTTGTAGAATAGGAAATTTTGGGCAACATTTTTGGTGATTTTTGCTGGATGTCAGCCTGCTAGACATGGAAAACTAGTGGCCTATAAACAATCCATTGGGCATGGGGAGAATTTATGAGAACAAAAATTGATAGAGGGATAAAACCTGAACCAGAGGGACAAAACTTGTGCACAGGCACTTCTTGGAAAATAGGGAACTAACCTAGAAAGCAAGGAAAGAAAACAAAAACACATATTTACAAGAATTATAGAGAGGGATTAACCTCAAAGAAAGGATTCAACTAGAAACCATTCACTAAGATAGGTAGGGGGACTCCTTCCATATTTGATATCTGAAAAGCATTGGATCCCTTGCACTCTGTTATTACAAATGGTCCACTCTAGAATGAATCAAATTTTGTGTGCCTGCCAGGTCTTGACCTGAACTCATCCCACTTGAGGACTATGTCTCCAACCTTGAAATTCCTCACTTTATCTCTCCTATCAAAGCTCTTTTTCATTTGAATCTAATGGAATTCCATATCCTGCATTGATTTGTCTCTGGGTTCTTCCAACTCCATCAACTAAGCATATCTAATCTGCAAGGGATCTCTTTCTTCAAATAGAGCATATTGAGTGGCGAAGTCTAGAGCCAGTAATTCAACTAAGATAGACAACTTGGCCTCTCTACCATATACTAACATTTAAGGAGAATTACAAATAATCTTCTTTGGGGTAATTCTATCTAACTAGAAGGCAAACCTCAGTTCGGTATGCCAATCCCTTTGGTTGTCCTGTAGAGTCTTCTCAATTATCTTAATCAAATTCTTATTTGTTGATTCAGCTAAGCCATTGCCTTGAGGGTAATAATTGGAATAGGTATTTAGATAGATGCCATTCTTGACTGTCCACTTTGAGACTTTGAGGCCTATGAATGCTAATGCATTATCTGATATGATGGAATCAGGAGTGCCAAACCTATGAATTAAGTCATCATAAAGGCTTAGGACAACACTCCCATTGGCATCTTTTAATGAAATTTCTTCTATCCATTTGGTGAAGTAATTAGTTGTAGTAATTATTCATTTATGTCTTGCACTAGATGGAGGATTCATCATGCCAATGAAGTCTATGCCCCACCTCATGAAGGGCTTCTCTATTTTGATTGGTTGTAGGGGCAAGGCTGCAAGCCTTTCTTTTCCTACAAACATGGCACACTTGATGCATTTTCTGACATAATCATGACTATCCTTAAAGATAGATGGCCAATAGTACCTAGCCCTCATGATTTTGAAAGCAATAGTCCTAGGAGAGAAATGACCTCCAGAAGGTCTGTCATGAAACTCAAATAGGATATTTGCTACCATTTCTAAATCTATGCATCTTAAAAGGACACCATTGTGATCCTTTCTAAAAAAAACTTCATCTATTAGCACAAAAGGAACAGATTGTAACATATAATACCTTCTTTTTGCTAAATCCAAACCTACAGGACATTGTCCTGTCTTCAAGTAATTGATCATATTAGGCAACTGGTTTGCTACCTTGGCTTGTTCTCCTATAGACTACACCACTAGAGATGCATCTATTGTTTTTGATTTCTTTAAACCTTCATCCTCTACCAAATGCTCATAGAGACCTCTTCCTCTAACCAGCTTGGTAGTTTGAATATCAATGTCATATTCCATCACCTTGGTGGTCCAACCAGCTCTTTTCTCATTTAGGTCCTTGGAAAGCAAAAACTCTTTGACACTTGGATGAGTAATTTTTAAATGTACCTTGCTATGGGTCAATAGATATCTGAAATTTTTAAGGCTCTTCACCATAGAAAGTACATGTTTTTCTACAAAAGAGTATCTTTGTTCATACTCTTCTAAACCTTTGCTAAACAAAGCAATAGGCTGCTCCAATCCATTGGAATTTTATTGGGTCAGCATTGTAGATATAGCATCATGACCGCCATAAGCATAAAGGATAAAATCATTACTAAAATTTGGGTTTAACAGAGTAGGGGCTTCTGTTAAGGCCTCTGTGATAGCCTAGAAATTAGCTTTTTCCTTATTTAGTCTAGCTAAAAGTTGAACCCTTCTTTAGCATGGTTGTCAAAGGCTTAAGTAAATCTGCAATGTTAGGCAAGAACCTCCTAACAAAATTAATCTTTCCTATGAAAGATTGGAGACTTTTCTTGTGATGTGGTAGGGGTAGCTCTTGGATAGCTACAATTCTCTCAGGATCCACTGTAATTCCTTCTTTGGATACTACATATCCCAATAGTTTTCCTTCATGAACTGTAAACACACATTTTTTGGGATTAAGAGATATCCCAAACTCTCTACACCTTTCAAAGATCTACCTCAAATGTTTGATGTGATCTACTACATGATTTAAATAGATAGTTACGTCATCTAAGTAGACCAACACAAACTTGTACATAAGGCTTTTAAAGGCCATATCCATTGCCTTTTCAAATGTAGCACCTACATTTGACAAACCAAAGGGCATCTTTTGATAAGCCATGGTTCCCCACTTGGTTACAAATGCAGTCTTATATTGATCCTCTTCATTAACTAGGATATGATTGTATCCTAAATAGCCATCCAATAATGAAAATATCTTAGATCCAGAGACACATTGTAATATTTGTTCCATAGAGGGTAACTAATGGCGATCCTTTAATGAAGCTCTATTAAGATCCCTGAAGTCAACACATAACCTCAGCTCCCCATTCTTCTTCTTGATAGGAACAAGGTTGGAAACCCAACTAGTATTCTTGATGGGGTAGATGATACCACCTTCTATCAATTTGAGTACTTCTTTATGCATGAGTGGCTCAAGCTTGGGGTTAACAAGCCTTTGCTTTTGCCTCACTGGTTTGGCATTAGGCTCTAATTCAGTAGTGGGTTGAGAAAGAGGAGGGTCAAAACCTTTGAGGTTTTCATATTTCCATGCAAATACATCACTGAATTCTTTGAATAACTGAGTGTAAGCTTTCTTTTCCAATTTAGTGTTTATCTTTCCAAATTGTAGACTCTTACCTAGTTCCAACTCTAGTTTAACACAATGTTCTTGTTGGACTACCAGGCCTCCTTTGTTCTTCTGAACTTCATCATCCTTGTTGAAGATAGTCTGTAATGTAACAAGACCTCTAGGCATCTTATTGGACTTCAGTTGTATCACTTGATCACCATAATTTTGTGATAATCTCTCTTGATTATGCCTTGAAAAGACATCCTCTTCAAACAAGAACTGCAGAATTTGTTCATCATTGTCAAACACTTTCCAATTGACATTATTATCAAGAATAGAGGGTTTGACAATCAATTTGATATGCTGTTGATCTATCTCTTTTGAAATGCTATTGGGAATCTCATACTAAGATCCAACAGTGGCTAACCTATCTGCATTTTGATTTAACTTTCTAGGGATGGCAACAATATTGAAAGCACAAAAATCTTCAATTGCATCCCAAAATCTATGCTTGTATGCTTTCAAAGTGTCATTTTTGGTTTTACTTATCCCTCTTACTTGGCTGACAACTAATTCATTGTCACCATAAACTTTTAAGGCTTTAAGCCCTCTTTTTCTAGCCCACTCTAGTCCATTGACTAGACTTTCATACTTTACAGTATTGCTAGTCCAGGAGAAACTAAATCTAAAGGTAGTATAATACTTCTCTCCTTTTGGGGACACTAGCATAGTACCACCACTAGAACCATGTTTACTTCTAGCTCCATCAAAAAATAGTTCCCAAACTTGATTATTCTGATCTTCTGAATCAGTGTCTCCTTTGAGAAGGCTTGGTTCTATGGCTCCACTTTCTTGTATTAAATAACTTCCCAAAATAAAATCCCAAATTAGATTTTCTTGGGCCTCTGAAGCTGTTTCATCTAGAAGAATATTAGGGATACTTTCTATCTTTGTGCTTGCTTCACTAATGGTTTGGAAGTCACTATCTTCAAATATGGGGCAATTTACATTGATGGCATTGGACACATATGGTTCTATATGGTGTGCTACTAATGGTTCTAATTTAATGGTGACCTTGGTCCCATACCTTGTATGAAATAACATGTGAGACCAATCAAAAGATAGATAGCCTCCTATCTTAGCTGTAACCTCGCTTGAAAGACCTATAGAAAATAATGTAGGGAGATCTATGATGTATATATCAAGGAGGATTGAAAAATTAGGACTAGCATGTAGGATTAAACTGGCATCCTTGGCCACACGTATAGTATTGACTGAGGATCCATCAAGTTGGGTAACCTTCTTTTGGAAGGGCTCATATTTCAGTCCTAATTGGTCAGCTACCTTCTGGGGCATTATAGTCCTAGTAGCCCCACTATCTACCATATAATTATGCACTAAATATTTTCCAATGATTAAAGATACATAAAAGGGAGGTGGTTTTGAATTCTTACCTTGAATGACATTGGCCTTGGAGTTGCTACTTGGAGCCTCCTTCTCTTGATTAGTGTTAACCAATACTAGCTTTGCAACTTCTTTTGTAGGTTAAGGAGTTGCTACCTCTGTCATGGCCTTCTTCAAAATTTTAGGTTGTCCTGGAAGAGCCAAAGAGTCCCACATAGACATGGTGACATTCACCTTCTTCATGTTGTCTATGATATTATAACATGTCATAGTGTGTACTTTCTATTGTGATTTCACCATGATGGGCTCCACTTCTTTAGAATGTTGGCCTTCTTTGCTTGTGATGGTAGGAGCCTCCTTAGGTGTGATGGGAGTAGCTTGATGCAGTGGTTCTATAGATGTAGTGGCTTTGGAATTGGAATATGCTCTCTCCATGTCTTGAGCTCTTCTCCTTGCTCTTGTAAAGGCAACAAAAGAAACTTCATCATTGACTCCATTGAAGTCTGGTTGTTGCCAATTAAAGAGAGAAGTCTCATTCTCTTGTGATTCTTGTTGAGGCATTGACCCACTAGATGAAGCCTTTGATTGAACTTGGGATGCATTCTGAACCATTAGATCTTGGTTCATCCATCCATTTGAACATATAGCCTAATTGTGAGGCTGATTACAAGGAAAACACCATTCATTCTCCATAGCCATATTATTTTGAGTAGGAACCATATCCCTCACTGGGTTTGGAGAATTTAGAGGTGCAGGGTTATATGGTTGGAATGGTCTTTGATTAAAACTTTGTTTTTTCCTTGATAACCTCCTTGGTATGGTGGCCTATTTTTTTGATAAGGTTGTCCTTGATTTTGATATTGTTGATTAGGACCTTGGCCTTGTGGCTAAAATGGTGGTTTGATTCCTTGACCTTGCTTCTTTAGATTTGTTACTTCTTTAGTCAAGGTATGCAACAAGTTTGTCATTTCTTTCTTCCTACTTTCTTGACTGTTCTTTATCTTTTGCAACTCTTGAGAGAAGCTAGCTATTAGCTCTTGACCACTAGTACTAGCCTGAGGTGCTAATATGGTGGGAATAGTGATAAATGGGGGTACTTGTACAGGTGCAATGGGTTGAAGGCTAAGAAAAATAGGCATAGGAAGCCTTCTTTATATCATGCCTGCTTGAATCAAACAATTTTCGGCCATGACAACTATGTCAAAAGCTTGGGGTAGGAAAGTACCACCCATAGACTAGATCATGATAGAAATTTGACCATTTAGACTTTGTAAGTAATATAGGAAAGCATGGTCAGCTGATGGCCTTATTGAGACTCAAATTTTATTCCATGTCTTAAGGAATCTACTATTGTAATCTATCATTTGCTCTTGAGGGTCTCTCTCTATGGTTGTTAATTGCTCAAATAGTGACAAGTTATCTAATTTTTCCTCAAAATGCTTACTTAATGCATCCCCTAATCCATCCCATGAATTTATGGAACCAACAGTTAGATTTCTAAACCATTCAAGAGCCTTACCTTTTAAGGAGGCTGCTAGTAATTTGGTGGCCACATCTTCTTGAGTTATGTTGTGTATGCTCCAAATGGTGGTCACATCTCTTATGTGCTCAAAGGCTAGTGTCTATCCTTCACCTATAAAATTAGGTAGACTTTTTAGTGCCACCGAGGGCACATCATTATGCACTACAAAGGTCAATGGACTACCTTGATTGAAAGGTGTGAAATCAAACTATCTTGCCATTGTAGGAGTTGGAATCTAAAGATTAACAACTATATGGGCTATATTTACTACTGGGTTTGAATCCTCCTCTAGATCTTTGGTTAGAGCTCTGCCTCTTCTTCTCGAATGAAAGGGAAAAATTATACTTTCTGAGGTATCCAGTGGTGTTGATTGAACTCTCCTTGTAGGGGATGTTCTTTGAGTTGTTCTGCCCTTTCCATTTCTTTTTGAGGGAAATTCTGAAAATTCAGTAGGCTTAGAGCTCCTAGTCTCAACCTTTCTCATAAACCTTGAACAAGGTTGTCTTGAATCCTTCCACTAAAGGATCCGCCAGATATACTTGATAGAACAACTTCTAAAAGTCTATAGTATGCAATCTATATATCAGAGATAGCATAAAAAAACATGAATTTCTAATTCTTTTACTGTCCCACTAGGCATGCCAGAATTTTTATACACTAAGTTTGTACCCTTGGTTCAAGCTCTCATAGTCTTGATAACCTATTATAACATGGGCATCATCTCTAGGTTGTGGGACCTATGCTAACTGAGATGAGACCTCTAGGTTCTAGGCTAGTTCCTCTTGGATAATCACCTTAATTTGCTTCTTGATAGAAAAGTAAATCTTTTGAGGGAAAGGGATAGAAGAAATGCTTGAAAGGGAAATGTCTAAAAGAAAACTATCCTACTAGGTGATAAACCAAAAATATGGTATGAATTACAGTATAAAAGATGAAATAAATGAATAGACTTAGGCCTAGGTGATCACAACTCACCGAATAGGTTTTCATAAGTACTTCACAGAAGGTTCTATAGATAAAAAGAGTTATTTAGGGAAAGAGAGATTCTTTCACAAATAATAACACCCCTTGAAATTAGACAAACAATCTATGACCTGCAAACAAACATTCACCTCTGCAACTAGGTATAGAAGTGAGACAAGATATTTAAGGGGTTAAAGTATACCCACAAAAGCACTCTCATCAAATCATCCACAATGATACAAAAAATTGCAGAAAGAAAGAGGGATCAAGAATCCTAAGATATCACTGAGAAGTATGTAAATACTGAATTCATTAAGAAATAACTCACACAAGAAGGCATAGGGACATGAAGAATGTCATAAAAAAACCTTCAATATCTGAATTATCAATGGGAGGTTAAAGAATGTAGAAAACTAGAGGACAAAAAAATGTCTTAGATGGCCTTCTAAGAAAAGATATTTTTTCTGTTTACAAAATGTGAACTATGAGCTCTAAAGCTCTCAAAAAACAATATATACACCTCCTATAATGCACATAGGTAGGAGCAAAAAATCTAATTACGGTTTACATAAATTTTCATATAATAATCAAACCCTAAACCTATCCAATTCAGCCATAAATGCACATGAAAATATCCCATCTAATCAGATATCTATGTTTGTGTGTCCATTTCATGTTTATACCTACAAAAAAAACTAGCTACCATGATCCATCTACCTACCTACAAGTCGGTCTCACCATAGCTATTGAAATCTTATATTTTGAGATATTTGAATTTAAAAAATGATAAAATAGTCATAGGTGGTGCTAAAAAACCCTATCGACGGTCGGTATTCAAAAATCAATCTTACTTTAAAACACGACTGTCAGATCTTCCTTTTTTTTTTTACCTAGGCTGGGCACTTGACCGCAAAACTAACTTAGCCTTTACCTTGGGTTTCAATTTCCCTTTATCACAGAATCATTTAATACCTTGGCTAACCCAAGTCTAGTCAAGCGATTCAACAAACATAAAAATGGCTCTTTAGTCACTGATTCACTGAATACATTAACCCTGGACATGACTAAATAACCTTAGCCAGTCCATGAACATGCGACTAAAAGCCAACTATTATTTGTAGAATACTTTCCACCCTTGCCAATTCATTTAGAGATTCAACAAACAAAGTGTTTACTGAATTACCAAGTCATTTGGAGCACTGCTAAACTATTCCATGAACAAGCGAACACATAAAAATTTATTAGGATGGCCAGACATAAGGAGCACTAAATTCTCTTAGTCACCAAATCATTGAATCACCTAGCTAACATACATTTGATTAGACGGTCATTGTAAGATCTTATACCTCTGACATAATTCATGAGAACACATGCGAGCCATCTGATTACCTACTCTAAGAACTTTGGACCCACCCAAGACTGGATTTGAATCTAATGGTGGGTGCATGATCTGATAGCCCCTGAAGATTCCATCAGATTACCAGACAACTATAGATCATGAATCTTGGTGATGTCTCTACAGACCCTCTAACAACGGACCCATGAACAAGTAATCTGACTCAGCACATGTGGACCAACCAGGAGCTGCCAAATCAAAATACATGGCATCAGACCCACAATACACTGCAGCACTAAGCAAAAGGGGAAAATCAATGGTCGTTTGAAGATCTCATGCTCTGACAACAGCCTATTCAAAGATACGCCAGCCGCTATATCTTCCTAACCCGAACCCCACTCTGACAAGTAATCATGATACCAAATCTATAGTGGGCATATGTTCTTATGCTCTTGGAATATTCCTTTAGATTCTTATTCATGAGATACTTTGATAAACCATGGTTGAGCTAGGTGAATATGCAAACAAAGGGGATTCACTAGTTAACCGAATTACATATGAACCCAGGGTTTGATTAAGAGAATGCCTGACTGAGGGCATTTTCACAAAATCACTGAATGACTTGAAACACCACCAGAAGGAAATAGAAAAATAGAAAACAAGAAGAAACCTAATATGCACGTGCCTTTTTTTATCACTTAAGTTGTTGATAAAGTAATAGGGAAATATAATAGGGCTTAGGGCTTTTTGGGCTTTTTTAGGGTAACGACTACTTTTTGAAATTGTAAACTTGCAGACCAGAGGCCAAGATAAATTTCAAAGGCTAGAGGACAAGGCATAACACCATGAAATCTTTTGAGGTGCTTGATAGGAAAAAAATAAAGACCCAGGAATAGGACTTGGCCAAATTTGTAGAATAGGAAATTTTGGGCAATAGTTCCTGGTCAAAACAATATGGCTATGGATAATAAATGGTTATTTCCTTTTAATTAGCCTCATAATTAGGCTACATGTTCAAATGGATGGATGAACCAAGCTCTAATGGTTCAAAATTCCTCACAAGCTCAATTAGAGGCTTCATCCAGTGGGTCAGTTCCTCAATAAGAATCACAAGAGCACGAGACTGCTCTCTTCAATTGGGAACAACCAGACTTCAATGGAGTCAATGATGAAGTTGCTTTTGTTTCTTATATAAGAGAAAAAATGAGAGATCAAGACATCGAAAGAGAAGATTCCAATGCCAAAGCCACCACATCTATAGAACCACTACAGCAGGTTACCCCTGCCATACCTAAGGAGGCTCCTGCCATCACAAGCAAAGAAGGCCAACATTCTAAAGTGGTGGAGCCCATCATAATAAAGACACAACAAAGAGTACACACTGTGACACCTTTCAATACTATAGATAACATGAAGGTGAACATTACCATGTCCATGTGGGACTCTTTGGCTCTTCCGGGACAATATGAGATCCCAAAGAAAGCCATGATTGAAGTAGCAACTCCTCAACCTACAAAAGAAGCTGCAAAGCCAGTGTTGGTTAACACTGATCAAGAAAAGGAGGCTCCAAGTTGCAACCCCAAGGCCAATATCATGCAAGGTAGGGACTCAAAGCCACCTCCCTTTTATGTATCTCTAATTATTGGAAAATCTTTAGTGCATAATTGTATGGTAGATAGTGGAGCTACTAGCACTGTAATGCCCAAGAAGGTAGCTGACCAATTAGGACTAAAATATGAGCCTTTCCAAAAGAAGGTTACACAACTTGATGGATCCTTAGTTAATACTATAGGTGTGGCCAAGGATACTAGTCTAATCCTACATGCTAGTCCTAACTTCTCCATCCTTCTTGATATCTATATCATAGATCTCCCAACATTATTTTCTATATGTCTTTCAAGGGAGTTTATAGCCTAGATAGGAGGCTACCTATCTTCTGACTGGTCTCACATGCTATTTCATACAAGATATGGGACCAAGGTCACCATTAAGTGAGAACTATTGGAAACACGCTATATAGAACCATATGTTTCCAATACCATCAATGTAAACTGCCCTATATTTGATGATAGTGACTTCCAAACCATTAGAGAAGAAGATACTAAGATAGAAAGTATCCCTGATATTCTTCTAGATGAAATAATTGCTGAGGCCCAAGAAAGCCTTGTCTAGGATTTTGGTTTGGGAAGTTATTTAATATAAGAAAGTGGGGTCATAGAGCCAAACCTCCTCAAAGAAAACATTGATTTAGAGGATCAGAGAAATCAGGTTTGGGAACTATTTTTTGATGGAGCTAGAAGTAGACATGGTTCTGGTGGTGGTGCTATACTAGTGTCCCCAAGAGGAGAAAGGTATTATACTACCTTTAGATTCAATTTCTCATGCACTAGCAACATTGTAGAATATGAAAGTTTACTCAATGGACTAGAATGGGCTAGAAAAAGAGGGCTTAAGGCCCTAAAAGTTTATGGTGATAGTGAATTAGTTGTTATCCAAGTAAGAGGGATAAGTGCAACCAAAAATGACACTTTGAAAGCATACAAGCATAGATTTTGGGATGTAATTGAAGATTTTTGTGATTTCAATATTGTTGCTATCCCTAGGAAGCTAAATCAGAATGTAGATAGGTTAGCTGCTGTTGGATCTTAGTATGACATTCCAAATAGCATTTCAAAAGAGGTAGATCAACAACATATCAAGGTGATTGTCAGACCCTCTATTCCTGATAATGATGTCAATTGGCAAGTGTTTGACAATGATGAACAAATTCTGCAATTCTTGTTTGAAGAAGATGTTTTCTCAGAGTATAATCAAGATAGGCTATCACAAAAATATGGTCATCAAGTGATACAACTTAAGTCCAATAAGATTCCTAGAGGTCTTGTCACCTTAGATACTATCTTCAACAAGGATGATGAAGTTAAGAGAAGAAAAGCTGGCTTGGTAGTTCAACAAGAACATTGTGTTGACTTAGAGTTGGAACCAAGTAAGAGCTTACAATTTGGGAAGGTAAACACTGATTTGGAAAGGCAAGATTACACACAACTTTTCAAAGAATTCAGTGATGTGTTTGCATAGCAATATGAAGACCTCAAAGGTTTTGATCCTACTCTTTCTCAGCACACTATTGAGTTAGAACCTAATGCCAAACCGGTGAGGCAAAAGAAAAGGCCTGTTAATCCCAAACTTGAGCCACTTATGCATAAAGAAGTACTCAAATTAATAGAAAGTGGTATCATCTACCCCATCGAGCATACTAGTTGGGTTTCCAAACTTGTTCCTATTAGGAAGAAGAATGTGGAGTTGAGGTTATGTGTTGACTTCAGGGATCTTAATAGGGCTTCTTTAAAAGACCACCATCCACTACCCTCTATGGAGAAAATCTTACAATGTGTCTCTAGATCCAAGAAATTTTCATTATTGGATGGCTGTTCAGGATACAATCAGATCCTAGTAAATGAATAGGATCAATAAAAGACTACATTTACAACCAAGTGGGGAACCATGGCTTATCAACAGATGCCCTTTGGTTTGTCAAATGCAGGTGCTACTTTTCAAAATGAAATGGATATGGCCTTTAAGAGCCTCATGTACAAGTTTGTGTTGGTCTACTTAGATGACATAATTATCAATTCAAATCATGCAGTAGATCATATCAAACATTTGAGGAAGATCTTTGAAAGGTGTAGAGAATTTGGGATATCTCTTAATCCCAAGAAATGTGTGTTTGCAGTTCATGAAGGAAAATTCTTGGGATATGTAGTATCCAAAGAAGGGATCACAATAGATCCTAAGAGAATTGCAGCCATCTTAGAGCTACCATTTCCACATCATGAGAAAAGTCTCCAATCTTTCATAGGAAAGATTAACTTTGTTAGGAGGTTCTTGCCTATGATTGCAGATTTACTAAAGCCTTTGACAACAATGTTAAAGAAGATTTCATCTTTTAGTTGGACCAAAGAAGGGAGAGTTAATTTCCAAGCTATCAAAGAGGCCTTAACAGAAGCCCGTACTCTCCTAAACCCAAATTTTAGTAAGGATTTTATCCTTTATGCTTATGGGGGTCATGATGCTATATCTGTAATGCTTACTCAAGAAAATTCAAATGGATTGGAGCAGCCTATTGCTTTCTTTAGCAAAGGTTTAGAAGAGTATGAATAGAGATACTCTTTTGTAGAGAAACATATACTTGCTATGGTGAAGAGCCTTAAAAATTTTAGATATCTATTAACCCATACAAAGGTACACTTGAAGGTTACTCATCCAAGTGTCAAAATTTTTTTTCTTTCCAAGGACCTAAATGAGAAAAGAGATGGTTGGATCACCAAGGTGATGGAATATGACATAGATATCCAAACTGCCAAGCTGGTTAGAGGAAGAGGTCTTTGTGAGCATTTGGTAGGGGATGAGAGTTCAAAGAAATCAGAAACAACAGATGCATCTTTAGTGGTGCATTCTACAAAAGAACAAGCCAAGGCAACAAGCTGGTTGCCTAATATGATCAATTACTTGAAGATGGGACAATGTCCTTCAGGCCTAGATTCATCAAAAATAAGGTATTATAGGTTACAATATATTCCTTTTGGGTTGATAGATTAGGTTCTTTTTAGAAAGGATCGCAATGGTGTCCTTTTAAGATGCATAGATTTAGAAAAGATAGCTAATGTCCTATTTGAGTTTCATGATGGACCTTTTGGAGGTCACTTTTCTCCTAGGACTACTTCTTTTAAGATCATGAGGGCTAGGTACTATTGGCCATCTATCTTTAAAGATAGCCATGAGTATGTGAGAAAATGCATTAAGTGTGCCATGTTTGCAGGAAAAGAAAGGCTTGCAGCCTTGCCCCTATAGCCTGTCAGAACAGAGAAACCCTTCATGAAGTGGGGCATAGATTTCATTGGAAGGATTAATCCTCCATCTAGTGCAAGACATAAATGGATAATCATTGCAATAGATTATTTCACTAGGTGGACAGAAGAAGTTGCCCTAAAAGAATCAAATGAGAGTGTTTTCTTGAGTTTTTATGATGATATAATTCATAGATTTGGCACTCTTGATTCCATCATTTCAGATAATGCATTGGCATTCATAGGCATCAAAGTCTCTGAGTGGGAAATCAAGAATAGAATTTATCTGAATACCAGTTCCAATTATTACCCTCAAGGCAATGGCTTAGCTGAATCAACAAATAAGAACTTGATTAGGATAATCAAGAAGACTCTGCTAGACAACCAAAGGGATTGGAATACCAAACTTAGGTCTACCTTGTGGTTAGATAGAATTACCCTAAAGAATATTATTGGGAATTCTCCTTATGTGCTAGTGTATGGAAGAGAGGCTAAGTTGTCCATTTCAACTAAATTACCAGCTCTAGACTTAGCCACTCAATATGTTCTATTTGATGAAGGAGATCCCTTGCAGATCAGATATGCTCAATTGATGGAGTTAGAAGAACTCAGAGACAAATCAATGTAGGATATGGAATTCCATTAGATCCAAACAAAGAAAAGTTTTGATAAAAGAGCCAGGATCAAAAATTTCAAAGTTGGGGATGTAGTCCTCAAATGGGATGAGTGCAAATCAAGGCTTGGCAGACATACAAAATTTAACTCATTCTGGGGTGGACCATTTGTTATAACAAAGTGCAAGGGGTCTAATGCTTTTCAACTATCAACTCTTGAAGGAGATGCCTTGCCAATATTAGTGAATGGTTTCCACTTGAAGCCTTGCTTTGAAGTTAATCCCTCTCTATAATTCTTGTAAGTGTGTTTTTTCTTTGTTCCCCTATTTTCTAGGTTAGTTTCCTCCTTTTCAAGAAGTGTCTACGCACAAGTTCTATCCCTCTGTCAAATTTTGTGCTTAGTATGATCCCATGCCCAATGGATTTCTTTAAGGCCACTAGTTTTCAATGTCTAGCAGGTTAACATCCAATAGAAGTTGCCAAAATATTACCATAATTTTCCTATTCTATACAAATTTTGCTAAAATCTATCCCTAGGTCCCTATTTTAACCTTGCCAAGCACCTCAAAAAATTTCATGGTCTTCTACCTTGTTCTCTAGCCTCTACAATTTATTTAATCCCCTGGTCTGTAGTCAAAAAATTCATAAAACTAGCCGTTATAAGAAATAACCCTAGAAAACCCTTTGGCCTGTTATATTTCTTTATTACTTTATCTACCACTTAAGTCCCCAAAATGCATGTGCACAATTAAATCCTTTAGTCACCAAATCTCTGATTCCTGATGGTCAAAGCTCTAACATCTAGCGATCTTGCGAGCAGTTACCTTTTGAGTTGGTAGTCTCTTCTTAGCAGCTAAAATCAAGATTCTTCATCCAATGGTTGTCGCATGATCTCATGGCCTTAGATGATTCCATGAGATCTTACGATGACTGTCGATCTTCCTATCTGCAGAGTACATTTGTTAGTGGGTCCGGCCACATTGTCTGAGTTGTACACCTTTGATTGGTTAAATACTTGTGATTCAACATGATGTTAGTGCGGGCCTAGTGGTTGTCAGTTGATGATGATCTAACGACTGGCATGTGATCTTAAGGAGCTTTTCTAACACATGAGATCATGTACCCGCCGTTGATCTTACATTATCTTTGGACTCTATCAGGTGGATCCTCAATTTCTGACATGCTCATTCATTATTGGTTGGCTAGATGAAAGCTTGGATCTATCAGTCGGACTGTGTCAGAAGGTCTATGGATGTGTTAGAAAGGAAAACATCTATGGTGGTCATATGATCTCATAGAATCTTCTAACCCTATGAGATCATGTGACAACCATCTGATGAGAATCTCTGGGTTGTGGGTCTGATGTAATACCTGGCACTAATGTGCTCACATATGATTGGCTTCTCTATGATGATAGGGATTTGTCAAAGGATCTAATGTGTCATGGGGTCCCAGTTCTAAAAGGATCAGCAGCTAGCACATGATGTGAAGGAATATTTGAAGGCTTTGAGATCATGCACCCACCATTAGATTGAAATCTAGTTCTCTGTGGGTCCAATGTCAGCAAGGTGTTGAGGTGTATGCCTACAAGTGGTTGGGACAAATGGAAGATTTCCAAGTGGCAAATGGGCCCAGGGTTTAGTGAAGTATTCCATGAATCAACGGCTAGGGGTTCTCTCTTGTTCCCTAGAATTAACCAGGGTTAGCTGGAAGACTTAGAAATTCAGTGACCACCTTGTTTGTGTAGTCTCTTAACTGGGCCAGGTTTATGAAAGGTTCTTCATGACTTAGAGAAAATTCTTCAGTCATGTAGTCACCGAATGACTTAAGAAAAAAAATCTTGAGGTGGGGCCAAAATGACAAGTGTGCCGACGTGCTTGCATTTGATTGGCTGCAGTGTACTGAGGTGGGCCAAAGAATTTTCAAAGGGTTTTATAACTATCATCAGATAATATAAGCATTCGGCTGCTAGGAGATAAAAGATATCAATGGTTATGTTTTAAAAATGACCTGCTAACCATTGTTATTTAAATTCAAATATTTCTGAGAAGGGTTTTGCTATTGTTGTCATAGAAAGCCATATAAAACAACATGGTAGCTCAGAGTTATTTCTTCTAGACATTTTTGGTTGGGAGGATGATGAGGAAGCTTGGGTCGCCTTCATGAGTCATTTCTTGTCCCTATGAGGTACCATTTTAGCATTCATGGTGGGCCTATTGTAGAAAAGTTGATGGATCAGGGTAGCTTGTCTGTAGGTGGATGTAGTACAGGGATGGGCACGTAAACAAATATCTGATTAGATATGTTTTTGTAGAGTTGTATTTATGATAGGAGTTGATAGAGTTAGGGTTGGTTTTATTCTTATAAAATTCTTGTAACCCTAGTTAGGTTAGGTTTTTTGACTCCTGCCTGTCTGCAGTTGAGATGTATATATTGTAGTTTTAGAGCTTTTGAGCTTAGAGAGTTCACATTTTGTAAAGGATAGAGTCCACTTTTGAAAGAAAGTCATCCTTTCTTAGAAGGCTATTTGTGGTATCTTCCCTACCCTCTAGTCTTCTACTCTTTGTAATCTCCCATTGATTATTCAAACATTGCAGAGGTATTTTGTGACAATTCTTCATGTCCCTATGCTTCCTTGTTTGGATCATCTCTTAATGAATTGAAGTCTATGCATGTTTTCAATGACAACTTACAGTTCCTGATGCCTCTTAATTTTTGTAATTGTGTGTGTTATTGTGTTTGATCTAATTTAGAAGTTTTTGTGGGTATACTTCAGCCCCCTGACAGTCTTGTCCCAATCCTACACCGAGTTGCAAAAGTGAATGTCTACTTGTAGGTCATAAGTTGTGTGTTATGTTCAGGCCCTCCTATGAAACACTTATCCAAGCCTATTTAGTAAGTTGTGACCTACTAGACCTAAGCCTTTCATTGATTCTATCCCTCTATGCTACAATTCATACCCTAATTTCAATGTATCACCTAGTAGGTAGTTTTCTTTCAGTCATTTCCCTTTCTAAGAATTCCTTCTATCCCTTTTCCCCTCAAGTTTTACTTTTCATGTCTAGAATAAAATTAGGGTGATTATCCAAGAGGAACCAGCCTAGAACTTGGAGGTCTCATCTCAGTTAGCATAGGCCCCACAACCTGGAGATGATTCCAATATTATACTAGGTTATCAAGACTACGAGAGCTTGATACAATGGTGAAAAATTAGTGTATACCAGTCTCTTCATAAAATTTTGCTCTACTTATCACAACTCTATATCAACTTCCATCTTTATTACAATGGGCGCATCTCATATTTATATGCACATACAAAACAAACAACTAGGTCAGCCATTAAACCTATTACATACAATGCTTGAAAATGAATTGGCTCAAGTGTGTTTACAAAAAAACATATTTACATGTTGCAAAATTAATTATAATAGGCACATAGCCTTTACATCATTATAATATAACCACAACTCAAAATGCTAACAGTCGGCTACTTACTCTATTCTTCTCTGGCACACACTGGTTGTGTAACTTCAACTATCTGTATCTTTCTCATACTTGCATATCTGAACATGCACTCATATAATAAGCATGAAGATAGTCTAAACAAATTATCTTCTGGGGTGCATACCATAACTCAATCATACACACATGCGCTAATGCTCCGAGCTTCAGGTACTCTGTATACTATCCAGTCTTCAACACTTAGCTTATTTATGATCTTCTCATGAAGTGGGCTGACTCCAAACTACTATATGAATTTGTTTCCATAATGAAAACACTATACCAAGTCATATACACTAGTATAGCCAACTTTTCAACAATCTCCCCCTTTGTTATTGATGGCAACAAAGGAATATGGCCAAGTTGCTAATTGTTCCTTAATACAAAAGACTTGTGTCTTATATCCCCCTTATACATAATTTCTATCTTATATCTCCTTATACATATCTATACCCCATATTCTACACATACTCCCCCTTTGACATTAATGAAAATGGTGTTTCAAAACTATATCTACAAAAACTTAATGTGATAAAACATCTGGATATGCTATTTGTAGGTTTTGGATCTCCTTCTTCCAAAATGTGATCAGTGAATTCACAATCTTGAGATGGATGCATAATGCATACTGCAACTTCTCCATCTTCTCCAAATCTATGCTAGGACCTTGATCATATGTCACCATGGTGGCATTGATCTCCTTGATATTCTAATTAAGTATGTATAATGAGGGTGCAGGATCATTCCTTAGCCGGCTCTGCCTAGCCCTTATCTTGGTCATCTCTTTTTCTACCTTCTCAATCTTCTCTATCTATCCTTCGTAGAAATTATTACACATATTTACATCAATAGATGGATCTTCCACTGATTTCCTTATGCTTTATATAATGGTTTCTACCTCTTGAATCTTCTTGTATAGAGCACTAGTTAATTTGTCCTGGTTCAAACAGTCAGCATTGATCTTTCTGCCCTTTGCTACAAACTCCTTCAAGGATGCTTGACCAGCCTTTAGTGAGCTTAGGTCAACTGTATAATTTCTAACCAATTCACTCAATCTCTTCTTCAAGTACTTCTCCTCTTCAAATAAGGATGCAGATTCTTCTAGGCTAGAGAAACTATTCTTGAACTATGAAATCATTGAGCTGACATCATCAATGGTGTGTACCTTAGAAACTTTCTTGTCTGCTGGTAACAAGTTTTTCAGGATGTTCAATGACTCTACAAGGATGGGATTCCTCATAAATTTTTTCTCTGTGGCCTTCTCCATAGCTAAGATTCTGAACTTAATCAAGTCTTATTCTCCCCATGAATCCAAACTGGTTACGTCAAGTGTCAAACTTGCCAACAATGCTACTGAGGGAAGTGGAGTGATAGAATTATTGTCCATAACTTCCTCTCTTACCTTGATCACTTCAGCTGATGGTTCATTTTGTTGGAAATTTGGCTGATTTGGTTACATAGATGTTGTCATTATGGAAACATATGATCTACATGAAGATCACACAGG
This sequence comes from Chamaecyparis obtusa, assembly GCA_027943335.1. NCBI lineage: Eukaryota > Viridiplantae > Streptophyta > Pinopsida > Cupressales > Cupressaceae > Chamaecyparis > Chamaecyparis obtusa. The sequence continues at coordinate 41,259 of BSBK01006128.1, read as the reverse complement.
TCAGAGAGCTACTATGATAGAGCACAATCCGAAATTGTCTAAGTATGAGATAGTGTTTTTACCAGTGAACCTAGAGATAATTTTTGTTTGTGATGTTGATTGGAGTAAGTTCAATGCTTTTGCACTTGAACATAGACTCTATGATGACTATTGAAGACTCATCTTAGAGCACAAGTTAGTACAACATCTATGGAAGAAGTTATGATAGTTTTACTAAAGAAGGTGTCAAGCTGACAGCACAAAATATGAAGACATAATTGATAAAGAGTTAAGGGATTATTTTTTTAATCAAAATAATGACTTAGCAATATAAAGGGATGACATCCTATATGTTAACCCTTGGATAAATTTATTTGTAATATGATAGCTAACTAGAAAGTTATTAATCTGAATAACTTGTATAAATGTAATTGTATATTGTAAGAAGAATAATGATGAAGTGATATGATGTGAGATATATGATGCATATGTAATAGCAATAGTGAAAGAGAAGTGAAGAGATATTGATGCAAGTAGTATAAGGTTATGTACCTTAACCTTCTTTTATAATTAGTGTATATTGTACATTACTTGTTTGGGTAGTGGGCTCATCTAGTAATCACATTTTGTACTGCCAACTCCTAACAGGGTTGAGGCTTCTAACAAGGCCTATAGTCCCTTAATCAGGACTGAGACACTATATGCATGTAATAGACTCCTAATAGGGTCAACATCCTTAACATGATACTTTTGATTAGTGGATCTTTGTGGGTACCATCACCGCCGGGGTTTTCCCTTGGCTAGGGTTTCCTCGAGAACAAATAATGTGTTATGAGTTATTTAGTTTTATTGCTTTGCATGTTGTTTATCTTCTTATGTTAGGCATGTGTTCAGATAATCTGTTATATCCATAATTGGGAAAAAGTAAAAGTTTGTAGAATATTGATTCACCCCCCCTCTCAGTATTCTCTATTTCTAACAATTGGTATCAGAGCTTAGTTACTCAGAAAAAAATCATTCAAGGAAAGCCTAGCAGCTTGAGTAAGATCTCTATGGATATGGATCAACTAAAGAAGAATCTTGAAGAAGCTCTTGAATAGATTGACTTGGTTACTATTGAAAAAGACACTTTGAAAATAAAATATGATGATGCAAAGAACCTCATTGAGAAATTGAAAAATAAGTTGGAAGATCTGAGATCTAAAAAGGAATCTAAAGTTTTTATTGAAGATTGTGATGACAGTTTAGAAAAATAAAATGATATCCTTAAGCATGAACTAAAGATAGAAAATCTGAAGCTTACCTTGAAAGATAGAAATGGTAAGAATGATTCAAATCTTAAATCTGAGAATGAAAGTCTAAAGACTAAAAATGAAGGACTAAAATATAAACTTGGTAAAGTAACATCTAAACTTGAGAAAGTCAATCTACAGTATGCTAAACTTGAGAAGTACAATAAAAATGTGAAAGGTAAATAGACTCAATCCAAACAACTTGAAAGGCTATATTCAACTAGTGAGAAGATTGATGAACAAATATCTTATCAAAAGCCATTCTATGATAAGACTGGTCTTGGATTAAACACTTTTAAAGAAAATGAAGAAAGAAAGGAACCAGATCTAAAAATATTTGAAAGCATAGATGAGAAGAAGTCTAATGAGATTAAAAATTCTAAAGATACACCTAGAGAAGAAGAATCACCTAAGCAAGAGGAATCACCCAAAGGTATGCAAAGAGAATTCAAAGGTAGATGTTTTTCTTTTAATACTATTGGTCATATGAAGAGAGATTGCAAATGTAAGAAATTCAAAGCTCTTAATGGTTATTGTTATAATTGTCATGGTTTTGGACATAGAGCTATTGAATCCAGGAAACCTAAATTTATTGAGAATAATGATGGTAGTAGAATGTTTAGGAATACTAACAATGTAGATAAGAAACATACTAAAGATATGAACAGAAGAAATGGAGTAATATCTTATAGATGCAACAAAGTTGGACACATTGCTAGAAACTGTAGATCACAAATAAATCATCCTGGACCAAGATATGGAAATAATGGAATTGTTTGTTAGATATGCAACAAGATTGGACATACAACAAGGTTTTGTAGAATGAACAATAGAGTTTTGCATCCTAATCCTAATCCCAAAAATTAAGCAAGAAGAAATGAAGATGCAAGTAATAGTCAGAAAGGATGATGTAGTAATTCAGATGAAGTGAAGTGTAAAGATTGATCTTTTAACACAAAGACCACATCAGTAAATTTCATATAAAGACAAGGAAATCGGTCAACCAGTCAAAGGTTGAATGCACAAATTGACTAGATACAAATATATCATCGATAATAAAGGAATAAAATTAATATTACGATCATAACCATTGAAAAGATAAATCATACCTTTGTCTGAAATAATAAGCATAAAGTTGACCATCTATCAAATCTCCTAAAGAAACCATAATAAGAGATGTCACATAATCTACAACCAAATACTAGTTTCCATGTCTTGGTAACAACCAAATACCACAATGTCGATTACGAAATGGTGTAACACTGAAAAAGAAAGTCCTTCCTATAAGAAGCTAGTTTTTACTAGTAGAAATATGGAGTTGCAATGCTTCCATTCTTCTCTTCTGCATTGAATTTATTCCTCTTTCCTTCCTTCCTTCCTTCCTTCCTATGTGTGAGCTAGTCTTTCTTCCTTAAAAAATGAGCTGTCCTCATTTTCCTTCTAATGTGTGCCTCTTATAAAATTTGCCTTCTCCCTTAAAATAAAATTCTCCCTCAAAATAAAACTCTCTTCTTTAACATAAAAACTCTTCGTGTTTCTCCAAATAAAAACTCTCTTCTTTAACATAAAAGCTCTCTGTGTTTCTCCAAATAAAAACTCACTTCTTTAACCTAAAAGCTCTCTGTCTTTTACATGTATTGCCTTCCCTTTTATTCTCTCTGTGCACTAATATTTTATTTTTCTACAAAATTATCCTCCCTTAAATCTGTGCGGTTCAAAGATTTATAGCCAAAGGGCTATTGGCTAAATAAAAACACATTCACTGACTATGAAGCACGTTTTGGGGACTGGAAAGAAGTCAAGGAAAATCAATTTATTATTTGGTCATTCACATGGGTGGAAAATGACACAAAGTAACTAGGGCTTAGATAAATATTAAAATCTCCCTTGAATCTTGGCATAAAATATGGAGTCAAACAAGGAAGACCCATACTGCACATGTCCTTTCTTTCATGCACTCATTGCCCAAAAGCTAACATCCACTATCGATGTACAATCAATATCTATTGTGTGGGCCATTGGGTCATGACATGAATTTTATCAAAAGCACAAATCAAGGAGACATATTCAACATTGAAGGTAATCAGGAAGGTGAAGCATTAAAAGGTAAGAATGAATCTTTACCTGACCCATCTCAAAGTACTTAATTTATGAAAATTGTAGTAGAATAGGAACTTAGATTAGTGTAGAAGTAGATATATGATGAAATGAGTCTTGCACAGTTAATGCAAGGTAGTATATGATGTTCTAATTCTATGGTTAAGAGCGTAAAGAAAAATATTATGTTTTGCAAGATTGCAAGAAGTTTTAAGTTTTACAAGTTAGGAGAATTAGCTTTTTGGAAAGAAGTGGCAAAAGAATTGAATGCGATGTTAGATCTAAGTAAGATTGAATTAATAAAAGGTCATGATCAATATTATTTGATCATCAAAGTGAATTCAAGTGTTAAGGATATCAAAGAGCAGTGGTTGAAAGCTTTAACGACCCATTTAAGAACCAAGAAGAGAACCATTCAAATTATGGGAGGCAGATATGAAGAAGTTAATGTAGAAATAGAGCAAGAAATCATCAAGGTAATGTTAGAGAATGTTGGAGAATCATTAGTTGTAGCAAAATCCAAAGATCAAGCAGCAAAAGAAGTAGAACAAGAAGACATTCACTCTCCTCCAGCCATTAACATTGAAGATGAAGTCATGAATGTAGAAGGAATGAAGATCACCTTGGATACTGATGATAATGTATTCAAGAATCTAGAAAACATTGTTGACAATTCGGCTTTTTAAAGAGTAGGAGTCTACCAAAGGAGAAGAGACAACAGAAACCATAGTTGTAGAACCCTCAGTGATATAAAAACAAGTACCTATTCCCACTAAAGAAGATATCAATCTTACTCCTAAGATTGGAAAGAAGAATCAGATTGGATCTAGGATTGAGCATTTGGGAAAGGAAGTAGATGATGATGATCAGTTGGAATTGATCACATCCTTGAACAAAATCATTGGAAAGAACAAGAAAGTAAAAAATCTTGAAGGATGCCTGAAGGAACTTAATGAGAAGTTACAAGGCATTGTAACTACACAAATTGTAGAAGCTAACCCTCTAGAGAAAGAAAAGAAAGTAATGAACACTTTTGACAGTGAATTCACAAATTTATCTGATATAGAAAAAGTGAAAGCTCAAGCAACCTATGAGGTCAAAATGCTTTTAAACATTAGACAAAATATTAGGAATGATATCAATAATCTTGATATCTGTATAAAGGACTTGAGGAAGAATTTGGAAATAGGAAAATCTTTGTACATCCAGTGTACAAAATCAAAGACCTTGACAAAAGAAGAAGATAAGAAGATGAAGATGAAGGAAGTAGAAATTCAGAATGAAACTAACTTTCTTTCCAGCCCCAATGTGAAGCTATTTGATGTTGAGAAGAAAATTCGTAAGCTATATGATGAAATTAGAATTTTGCAAGATGAAAAAGATAGGAAAATGAAAAGATTCACTCTTTTAAGAGAGCACACTTCTATGAAGTTAAGCATTATTGAAGAGCAATTGGAAGAATGTCTTTCGGCTAAGACACCTTTTCAAAAGTTTAACTTTGAGCACCTCCAAGCATGTGAAATAGCATCTTATGGATTGAGCACACTACTCAATGTGGCAGATTCTATTAAGAAATCATGAGAGAAGGAGTTAGAGGCTATAAAGATTAATTTTGTAGATTGTGTTGCAAGCCTACCGGCTTTGGAAAATTGAATTAAGGTATAATCTTTTTGAGAATACAGTTTTTGTAACCCTCCTTACCTTTATTTTATCATTGTTGTCAAAGGGGGAGAGATACATAGCAGAAAATTCATAAGAAATGATAAGGATTGATACTCTTAGGGGGAATATTGTATTAGAGATAAATTTTTTTTGGAGTTATAAGGTGTTAGCGTTTGAACCTGCAGATTAATCAATTACTCAAATAATCCCAATGGCTGTAACCTAGCAAGTTAAAAACTACTAAGGTGTTAAGGTTAAGACCTTCTTCACTTTGAGTAATATATACTCAGGCGGGTGTACCTCTATCAATTCAACGTTCAACTGAGCTCTGAATTGAGAACTTGCTCCTTCACTGCTTTGTTACTACCTTCAAAATCCAACTCAATAAGTTGCTAAAACTCTGAGTATAACCCAAATCATCCTGATACACAACATCATGATATAGATTATAAAAATAGCAACACGATACAATGGCTTAAGGATATTCATCCTTCTTCCTTTTAGAGTTAAACTCAGGGAAGGGTTAACCTCATTTAATGCTTCTTCAAAGCATTGAAATATATATTTATGAACTTGTCATAAAATATCTCAAGTCTGAAAATTATGCATATAAAGTAAAATTTCAATCAATTATATCTTGGATGGTAAACCAATGTAAATGGATCTAAAACCAGTCCCTGATCCACTGGGCATCAGAGTTGAACTCTACCTTCACATATATCTATTAAAATGAATACAATGAAACTCAAATAACATGCCTAACATATCATTGTTTCCATTCCTACGCCTGTCATCAAATCCACATATAGATATTCAATTCCCAGAGACCTCCCCTAAGATTTTACTCTTTCCTTGAAAGAAACTTAAGCTCAACCCCTACATTCACCTTGTGAAAGATGTATTTAAATTGTCTTACAATTTAAATGCATAAAGAAACTAAAACACTCCACATGTAAAGATAATCAAATGATAGTAACAAAACTCCAGTGTATTTGTATTAATTGATAAAATGCATTCGTACAGTCTTCCTTGATTTCATAGAAAATAAGGTTCTATATTCTGGACCTCTCCTTTACAAAAATATTTTCCAACCCTGATCTTCAATCTAAACTGACTATTTATACTAATCAACCATCCTGAAATCCTCGAAAGGATGCAACAAGCTTCGGATGGCTGATAGAAATTTGCACTAGAAAACAAAAGAAAATACAAACAGAAAGATATTTAATAAAGACAGCAAGGCGTATTTTTCAGTTCTGAACAACTTCCGCAGCTGGCACCTTTGTTTATAGATATTTTCATAGTAGTTACCAAGTTTGTCATATGAATGATGACTGCCATTACAAGCTAATTTACATCATTCTCTTTTTGAACACGCTCTCCCTCAAATTCTGGATCAGGTGCCAAGTGCGATCTATTCTTCTTCCTCTTCTGTCAGCTGGATAACCGATTTCTTCTTCTTCTTTGTTATTAACTTTTCCCAAGCTGCCACATCATCATCAGATGGCCAGTCGTAACTCTGCAGCTCCTGTAACAAGTTGACTTGCCGTTCCCATGTAGAACCAGTCACCTTTTTAACTTCTGCTATAAACTTGATACAGTCACTTTCAACTTTGAATAAACTATCAATTATATTGTTATTTCCTTCCACGTCCAAAGCCTTATTATCTTTTATGAAGGCATCTTGATTGATGACCAACTGGCCCATTGACAACTTCCAATCTTCTAGCTTAACCACATTTCCATTGTCATCATATACCGGGGGCAAATACTTGTTGTAATCTTTATCAAACATGGCTAACTTAGCCTTTATTTGGTTTGACTTTCCTTTGAAAAAATTTGATGCAGTGCTTATTAGGCCAATCATTTCAAATACATCAGTCACTACTTTTGGGATATCAGGCCTGTGTTCTTGTAAACTATCAAGCTTATCAAACAACAAATTCCTCCCATACCAAATACTATAGAGTGGCTCCAAGGTGGCTAAATAGTCATTCACCTTTTGATTGGTCTGATGTAATAGGCTGACTGATTTATGAACTGCATCCATCTTGTCCTTTATTTTGTCCTGCCTATACTGCACTATTTTGGCTATAGTGTATAGGGATGCATCCAATTTCACCTTTTCCAAGTCTTCAACAGGTCTCTCAGGTGCTTCCAAGTTTATCTAAACAGGTACCTCAACTTGCAAAGGAGGAGGAGGAATTATTTTTGAGGCTTCCTCAAGTTTGACCTTTATTTCTACTAGCTCATCTTCCAATTTTTTGATTTTCATCATTTTCAAATCTCTGTCCTTGGCTACCATGCTTGAACTTTCAAACAATTTGGCATATCTTTCTGACAACTAAGCTGTCTTGGCTTCATTCAGATTAGCCCAATGAGTTACTGCCTTGGAGACTTCAAGGTCTGTTGTATTTTGTACAGTCCATATAATCTTATTCCCCTCCATCTTATCCTCTATACTCAATAGAGATGGCTTTTGGGTTTTGGGGGCCATAGACCACATTGCAACAGCTTGGGACTTAGGGTCATAGCCACTTCCTCTTATCATGTCACCAATGTGAACCTCATATGATAGGCTACCCTCTGGTTGCTTTCTCAATTGATCAATGAGGAATGCAGAAGTCAGATCCCATCCTGGGGTTAACAACATTCCACTTGATTTAACCAATTCTCTGGCTTCGTCCACTGTTATAGGATCAAGGCTAGGATCATATGAAGCAAGAGCTCTCAAAGTTTCTTCACTTGGCTCCATACCTTCAGGCAGAGCTTTCCTTACTTCTTGCTGCTTGTTCCAAATGAGAAAACTCTTGAACTCATCAGTCTTAATGAATTGATCATCACTCAAGAATTCCTCTTGATAGACCTCTCTGATATCCTTCTCCAACCATAAGGACTTTTCTCTGCTTTCCTGCTCAATGGATATTTTCTTGCCTGCTCTTATTGCTTTCCTCAATTGATGATGGTATGGCCTATCACCTGGTACAAGAGTAGATGCTCTGTCAATTTCCCTTATTTGTCTCACATGCCTTGAAGGTTCACCTTCTTCAAGCCTCTGTTTCTTCAATGGTGGCTCTGAGATATCCCTTATTTCTGGTTGATCTTGAGTAAGATCAACAACTAGTGGTCCCTCAACCTGTGGAGGACTATCTTCTTCTTGTGACTCATCAGTAAATTCTTCCTCATCAGAAGATGAATAATCTTTCTTTTTCTTCTTCTCTGGCTTATTCTGATCAATCAAGCCTTCCAATTGATTTGCCAAGGTATCATATTTTTCAGTCATCCCATAAATCTTCTTCAAATAAGGAAGATCGGGGAAAAAACCCTCAAAAGGAATCTGAGATGCTTTCAATTGGTTGGACAAATCTACTAAATCAAAGAATCTGTACCACCTCCTCTTAACCTCATCTTCATCTAAGATGTTTCTAATCACATCTTCTTCATCCAAACCTTCATGCTCCTTGATCACACCAATGTTTGGGATGTAAGTCATCCTGGCAATCTTGATGAAGTCCTCAGGATCTATGTGCCTACAAGCACCAGTAACCATTTTGAATTGTTGTAGCCATGCACTAATTTGAGGAAAAGCCCTCTTTCCTATCAGGAAGTCACCTACCCTGAACTACCTGGGTGTGAACGTACCCTTTCTGTGAGGGGCCAGAAGCTCTTTATCTGTACACATTAGTTGCCAAACAAATTCCAAACAAGCCAATCTCGGAGGCACATACTTTGGTAATAAATGTGGGGGTTGGGGACAACCATAAACTCTGATAATTGTGGAATTATCTCCTAAGTAGAAATCACCCCAATTATGATTTCCATCCCACTTATCCACATACTACAGTGGTCTGAAAAGCTTGAGGACTCTAGGAGATAGCCTGGTGACATTTATGCCTAGCATCCTGATAATTGGATAGACAATGAAATTTTGAAAAACAAAAAAATCTGCTTCATTGGAGGTAGAATTCCATATCCTCACCCACAATTGCACTGGATTGTGATGATTCTTGAAAGTGAACCTTGGTTTTAACATGTTTACATCAAAACTGTTGATGTTGAAAAATAGAATCAAATGCATTAATAGAGAATAATGCATGAACTCAATAGGACTTTTACTTTCTTTGACAGACATCAGCCCTTGATGCATCCTATCAATCACATACTGAATGTAATCATAGTCAGTATTTACCAAGGGATTTTGAATATCCAAGATGATCATCAGCAAGTCAGCTGGTAAAAATTCTGCATTCCCATCCATTCCCAAAACTCTACATAATGCATAGCAAGTATATCTCATATAATGATGGAGGGATTTGAACTGGTATGGGGCATTCATGTTAGTAGGAAGGGGGGCTATGTATTTGTCCTATTTTGGCATATGTTTAACCAACTGGTCTTTTACTGACCCTATATTGCTTCTGTATCTTGCCTTTTCTTTTTTCAAATCAATCTCAGTTGAAAAGAACATGTATAGACCAAAAGCTTTCATAAAAGATCCCCTATCAAGAGTAACTAAGGGTGATTGGTCTTCTTTTCTAATTGTCCTTGAAATAGGGTCATAACTTCTGGCTAGGGCAACAATTAAATCAATATCTAGGAAAATGTCAGGGACAACCTTTTTTCCTAATCCTAACACCCAACCATTACAGACAGGAACATGCTTATTTTTATTGCTGTAAAAGAAGTTGAAAATAGTGTAACCTATGAATTCCGGAGTTATTGGGTCTCTACACCATTCCAAAAGATCTTCAAACACGTCATCAGCAGCCCTCTTGTTCTGACTGGAGCCCGGCAACAGTTTCAGGAATTCATCTGAAAAATTTGGCTTATTCTTGTCCTCACCAGTTTTGGACTTGGCCTCACTACTGGAAGACGCTGCACTCTTCTCAGGTTGACTCATCCTTGCTACAGAAACACCTTCAATTCTCTGTATCTCAAATGCTTTATGCTCGGAAATTCTCTGGACAAATAGAAACTCTTGACAACTAAGACTTGAACAAATAAACAATGAGCTTAAACTTACTTATCGATATGAATCCAAGGTGTGCAACTACCATAGTTAATGCAAATCTCCTTAATTGATCCCATATTCAATTTCATGTACCCTCAGATTTCAAATTTTGAGCTCGCCATGTCCGGATGTTGACAGATAGATTAAACTACTTGAAAACAAGGTGAAGAGGGAATGATCATGATTCTGTACTTTAAAACTATTTGCGTCATGCAATCTTTCTTCTTGAAGCTGATTTGATGGCTTACTGGTTTCATGTCCATATCGACAAAGTACTTTATCTATGTGGCAACGGTCCTTTTTCTTTTCCCTTTATGACCTTTTCCATCTGAGCCCATTTAGCGAACCAACGACTATTGGCTTCTCTTAGTCGCTGAATATGATGCTAACCCTAGCTATTAACTGGAGAACTGGCGACCACTGGCTTCGCTAGTTCTCTGAATCCCTACTTGACCCTGGTTCAAATCTGGAGAACTAGAGACTACTAGCTTCGCGGGTTCTCAAAATCCTATCCTTAACCATCCATGCATTTCGCGAATCAGTGAACAAAGGGCTCCCACTTACACAGTTAACTGCAATCACCATTTGGTGAACCAGTGAACAAAGCCATCTCCCATTCTCTTAATATTATGACTGACGGTCACTTTTCTTGGAGATCTAGCGAACAAAGGGTTCGCGTATTCGCTTAAAGATATACTTAACCGCTTGATTGTCTGGAGAACTGGCGAACCGCTTTAATCTCTGATTCGCTGAATCTTTCCTTAATCTTCACTTTATACCAGGATTCCAGTTTGACCATTGATCTTCATCAATCGATGGCTATCTCTAGTTCTCTGAATAACAAAACCCTTAACCATTTAATTCTAAGAATCAGCGAACAAAGAGCATTCGCTAGTTCTCCAAATACTCCATATCAGTGAAAATTTCATTTCGAGAATAAGCGACTGAAGCCTTAAAACTCATCATCCATTGATTCGCTTATTCGCCAGATTGTTTTAACCTTTATCCTTTTATCAAGAGAACTAGCGACCAAAGGCTTCGCTGAATCGCTAAATGGTTTAGCATGTCACCAACTTATTCTGAGAATAAGCGAATGTGAGAAAACTTATCTCCGCTAAAATCTTTTGGGAAAACCATCAGAACCGCCAAATTTAGAGGATAGCATTATAAGTATTCAGTCGCTCATTCGCCAGATCAAATATGCAAGACCCACAAATATTTTGAGATTAAAACAGGGCCGTTGATCATGAAAGTGATCCATGGTATTCGCTAATTCTCTAGTTGAAACAACCCTTGACCGCCAGATTCTGAGAACAAGCGAACAAAGTGTTCACTGAATCGCTAGATGGTTTCAAAAGACCGCCAAATATTGTGAGAACTGGAGATAACCGCGATTCGCTAGTTCTCGGAAAGGAAAATGAAACCACCAAAGCACTTGGAGACTTAGCGAACAAGGTAATCAAAAAGCTTGGCTTTAATGCATTCGCCAATTCGCTGGATGTTTGGGATAACCGCTGGAAGATCTAGAGAACTGGCGACTGATATTAATAGTGAGCATGAATTTGACTCATTCGCTGAATCGCCAGATTGTTTTGACCTTTGATAATACATTTCTTGATTCAGCGAACACTTGGGGAAAATTAGCACATGCACAAATAGCAACTTAAGTGACTTAAAGGTAACCAAGAAAAAGAAACAAGAAGGCCACATTAATTTTGGAAACGAATTGGAAACATTTTGAAAGGCAAGACCTAGGGTAAGGGTTTTCCTGAACATGTCAAAAACCATTTTCATGACACTTTACAAACCCTAGTCTAGGAAAAACACTCACATGGAGACTTAAACCAGGAATTGGACACAAACCTTGAAAAATTTTAGGATACCCAACAGTGGCTCTATCTGAGGATGCTTGATTATAAGATCAAAGCAAGAAACCATGAATCTCTGGGAGGCAGACCACAAAACCTGAACCTAAAACAAGAAGCAAACACACCTATACATATAATACAAGCCTACTGTGCATGGAAAAAGAACTTTCAACTGAAGAAAAATTTCAAAAATTGTCCATGCACTGGCAATTCTTGCTCTTCACCATCCATACTTTACAAAAAATAAGAATCTTTGCCATGAATCTGACAAACAATGAAGGGACCCATCCATAAGGACTCAAATTTTTTATGCTTCCCTTTGTCTTCATATCTAGCATTCCACTGAAGAACCATGTCACCAGGCTAAAATTTTCTCACAGTTGCCCTTTTATCAAAAAGATATTTCATTTTTTGCTGCAGTTTTATGTTATTTTTCTGCCCTTCCCTTCTTATCTCATCTAGCTCAATCAGGTGAACCATCCTATCTTGCAGTGGGTTACTGATTTCAATATCTTCCTCTTGCATAAACTTGTAGATGGGAAGGAAATTATTAATTGGCAATCTTGTCTTTGCACCATATACCATTTCAAAGGGGGACTTCCCTGTGGCCTTTTTCTCAAAAATTCTATCAGCCCATAGTGCTAACTTTAACTTCTCATGCCAACCTCTTTTATTCTTTTCCAAGGTCTTCTTCAAAATTTGCAAAATGCTCTTATTGCTAGACTCAGCTTGTCCATTGGCCTGTGGGTGATATGGGCTTGAATAAGACAAGATAACTCCCATTTCATCACAAAAATTAGTAATTTCTTGACACCGAAAACTCATTGCATTGTCTACAACCAATTTGATTGGGACACCAAATCTTGTGATTATGTTGTTCATCAGGAAATCAATTACCACAGCACTTGTTGCTCTTCTAGTGGGAATAGCTTCTATCCACTTGGTGAAGTAATCAGTAGCCACCAAAATGTGACTATGTCTTCCACTGGACTTTTCAGAGAACTCTCCAATAAAATCCATACCCCACATTGCAAAAGGAGCTTCTGCAACAACTGGATTTAATAACAATGCACCTGAAAATTTTAGTTTCTTTGAAAACCTTTGACAGGGTTCACACTTTCTAACATAAGAGTGAGTGTCTTTAAACAGTACAGGCCAATAATATCCTGCCCTCAAAATTTTATGAGCTATTGATCGAGTAGAATAATGCCCTCCACACATTCCAGAATGCATTTCTTTTAGCACCTTCTCTGATTGATGTTCATCCAAACAAAAGAGTAAAATGCCATCATTGTCTTTCCAGTACAAATCACCTTGAATGAGGACATATCTTTGAGCCTGTAATCTCAAGCTTCTTCTCTGATTATCATTCAATTCAGGTGGACATTTAGCATTTTTAATAAAATAAACAACATCCTTGTACCAGGGTTGCATCTCAATACTAGTAACTGTATCAACATTAGAAGCAACATTATTTATCTGGATAAGGTCCATGTTTTCCTCAGTCATTAACTTGGCAAGTCCCAATCCTCTCACCAATTTGGTAATATGAATCTCAAGGTCAAACTCTTGAATCCTGTTTATCCATTTACATCTCTTCCCTGTAACTTCACTCTGTATCAAGATATCCTTTACTGCAGCATGGGGTACATAAGCATTAACCTTTGCACAAACCAAATACGGTCTAAAAGCCTTGACTGCTTTCACAAGTGCATAAGCTTGCTTTTCCATTATTTCATAATTTCATTCAGCAGATTGCAAAGACTTGCTGAAAAAAGCTATAGGATGTTCATATCCTTCTTGATCTTTCTGCAGAAGGACAGCTGCAATAGTATGAAAAGATGCAAAAGAAAATAGAGAAAAAGGTTTTAAATAGTCAGGTGATACCAAATCAGGAGCTTCTTGAATTGTTTGTTTAATTTTTTCAAAAGCCTGCTGAGCTTCCAAGTTCCATTCAAATTTCATTCCCTTTTTAAGGAACTTAACTATTGGCTTGACCAACTCTGCAAAGTTAGCAATGAATCTTCTCACAAAATTTATTTGCCCCAAAAATGATTGCACACCCTTTATATTCTTTGGTGGAGGGACCCTTTTGATGGCCTCCACTCTTTCAGGATCAATCCTGACTCCTTCTTTTGATACTATGTGTCCCAGTAGCTTTCCTTCTGTCACTGCAAATTGACATTTCCTGGGATTCAAAGACACACCAAACTCTAAGGCCTTGAGAAAAATATTTTCTAAATGAGAACAATGATCATCAGCCCTTTTGGAAAAAGCAGTGAGATCATCTTGATACACTACCATTAAGACATTGATCAGTTCTTTGAAAGCAACATCCATGGCTCTCTGAAAAGTTGCCCCAGCATTTTTTAGACCAAAAGGCATGCAGACATATACATAAGTTCCCCAAGGAGTTGTAAAGGCTGTCTTGAATTGCTCTGATTCTTTGACTAGCACTTGGTTATACCCTGAGAAACCATCCATCATTGACAGGAGTTCACATCCAGTCACCTTATGTAGCATGGCCTCCATATTAGGCAATCCATAATTATCCTTGAGTGATGCCACATTTAGGTTCCTAAAATCAACACAAAGCCGGATGTCACCATTCTTCTTCCTCACTGGTACAAGGTTTGAAACCCAAGTTGAGTGCCTAATTGGTTCAATAATACCAGCATCCCTCAGTTTTGTCAACTCAACTTGCATTTTGGTGGCCATTAAAGGATTAATGGGTCTCTGCTTTTGTCTAAAGGGTGTGGTTTCCTCCTTTAGAGGAACTTCATGCTGAAATAAATCAGCCCTATAAGCTTTGAGGTCATCATATGACCAAGCAAACACATGTTTGTACTTTTTCAAAATTCTAATCAAATTGCCTCTGATCTCCCTATTCAGTTTCTTTCCAATGTATACCATTTGTGGGGAATTTTCTAATCCTAGGTTTATCTCCTCTAAGTCTTCCAATTTTGTATTAGACTTTTGGGACAGAAAACCATCATTTATTTTAAACATTCCCTCCAGTTCTACCAGTCCTTTGGGTATATGATTAGAAGGCAATTGAACTATTTCATTTCCCATGATGCATTCTTTTCCTTCAATACATTCATGTACCTCATTGAAATCTATTTGTTGACCATCATATTGATCCAGGCCTCGAAGGAATCTAAGGATATCAAGATCATCCTCAAAAACTTGCCAATTGTACACATTGTCAGGAACTGTAGGCCTAGTTTTAGTTTCCAACATGGAAACACCAGAGAGGGTGATATTATTGTTTTTCAAAGCAACATTAGCAAGAAAATCTGCCATGATGTTATTTGACCTCTCTACCCAGAGCAAATTAAAAGCTTCAAAAAATTCTAATATATCCCAGACAGCATGCTTATACAACTTGAGTTTCTCATCCTTGGAGGCATATTGGGATCTTACTTGGGCTACAATCAATTGGGAATCACCGTGGACTTTTAAACATTTAATACCATGCTTTATGGCTACATCTAATCCCAAGATCAGGGCCTCATATTCAGGAGTATTATTTGTACAACTGAAAGTCAACAAGAAGGAATACTTGAAAGTATTACCTGATGGGGAAATGAAAACAACACCAGCTCCCGATCCTTCTTTGGAGCATCCACCATCAAAAAACATTTGCCACAGGCTATCTTGTTGCATCATCAACTCTTCCACAATTGGGTCTGTGTTTTTCAGCTGAGGTATCACTTCTTCAATCACAAAATTGTTCATGTCAATATCTACAAAACAATTAAGGGCTTCCGGAGCAACCATTTCCACCATAACTAAGGAACGGGGCTCCCTGTACAACTTTACTTTAGTCCCATTCACTGGAATAGTGGCATAAGATAAATCTAGTTCCAGCTTTCCACCCACTACTGCAGCCCATTGTCTTGACAATAACATGCCATAGTGAGGCTCTGTATCCACAACAACTACATCCATTTTGTATGTAGCCTCTGGGAATGCAGCAATTTTTACCTCAATTCCAATCAAAGTCCCCACAACAGGCACTGCCCTATTGTCCATTGCATAACACCTGCCATTAGAAGTGTCAACTTGCAATCCTAATTCTTTCATTACATGATATGGCATCACAGTTGTGGTAGCACCAGAGTCTATCATACAATTTTTTAACAATAAATCATTCACAATTAGAGTGACATAAAATGGATTGATGGAAGAAGGTTCTTGTGTTACAATTGTCCCAACACATACATCTGAGATGGGAATAGGCCTTTTTATAGAACTCCCTTCCTCTTGTTTGGTAGGAGCAAATCTCTGCTCATTTATAAGAGCCAAGGCTGCTGTCTTGTGCTCTTCTATTTTCAACATTTCAAGCAGAGGGATGGACACTTTCATCTGAGACAGCGCATGTCTCATATCAAATGTAGGGAAATCAACAAGAGAATCGGATTGACCCTTTGTCCTACTAGTTTTCTTTTTCATCTTGTCAGCACTAACTTCCTCCCCTTTCTTCTTTTCACCCACAAGTTCTTGATCCTTGCCATCTATAACATTGGGCTTTGGGAAACCCTTATCCTAAGGACTACCTTTGATGAATACTGATCTAGGAATTACCTATTCATTATCCACCTTTCTGTTCCTCAAATTGTATGAGGATCTTGCTTGTGTTATGGCAGCTACAGTTAAGTTTTTGATCTCCTCTTCACTGGGCTTCCTCCATTTCTTCTCATCTGATCTAGATCCTACCATATGAGTTTTATAATCATTATTATCAAATTCTTCAGGATCAGATTGAGTAAATATTTGTTGCTCATAATCAGAGAAAATCTTTCTCTTATGATCAACATTTGGACAGCTTGCTTCATCATCCGAGGACACAAAATCCTCTATTGGATCTGTAGTAAACATGTTAATGGTAGGCTTTTCAGATTCTTCATAATCTCCTGCACATGAGTTATCAACCTCTTCTCCTAAGGCTTGGGCCACAGCACACTGGAAGGGTGAATGAGGCATATTACAAGCTACACACCAAGGAGTGTTTTCTACATTGTGTGTAGTATTTTTCTTTAAGGGATCTGGGGTATCTCTCCCTTTTTGTACTTCATTGCTATCGAGAACAGGTCTCCCATCCTTCCAATTAGTTTTGTAAGGCATATCTCTCAAATTAGGGGCCTTGTCGTGCCTTTGATAAGGGGGTCTTTCATCTTGAAAGTTTCTACCACCTTTATCAAATCTTGTTGGGAACTCCTTGTTAGCACCCGATCCTTTATCCATCCTATCCTCCTCTTTAAAAGGCCTTGCATGTTGTGGTCTGGTCTCTTTCCACAATTTACCCTCATCCCTTTTGTACATTTGGCCAGATGCCTTTCGGTTACTCTCAATATTTATGGCCAATTTAAATGCATCCCTAAGGGTGCAGGGATTTTTATCTCTTAGGAGATAAGACATTTTACCATCCATGGAATTGAAATAAGTGGTCATGCAAACTGCATCATCCAACCTCAATACCTGGAACAATTTGTACATAGCCTTTTGAAACCGGCTATTGAATTCTGACATGCTCTCATTATAATTTTTATTGATATTATTGAATTCATTGAGCATGTAACTAGAATTCACATGTTCAGCATACTGCTCTTTAAAACTCCTGACAAATTCATCCCATGAAGCAATACTGTTCTCAGGTAATCCTCTGTACCAATCCCTAGCATCTTCAATCAATGATTGAACAAAAAGCTTCATAATGACATCTTCATGTTCAATCTCATAGTCATTAACTTTATCTGTGAAAAACTTCAAATGCTCTTCACAAGTAATAACATTATTCCCAGTGAATAATGGGATCTTCTTCCTGATTTCATTGGGGATAGCATTAGGTTGGCCAGGAATACCATTAAAAAACAAGGGCCTATATCTATCCAAATGAACTAGTCATCTTTGGATAGTTGGCTGATTTGAAAGGGTTGTTGCAGCATTTTGACATGGCACATTTCCCACTGTACCTCCAACTATAAAGGGAACTTGACTAGGAAATTGTCCAGATGGGTATTGTCTAGAGTGAAAGGCTTGAGTATTTGGAATTGAAATGTTAGGCTGACTGGATGAAGTTGTTCCTATGGTAATAGGGACATAACTACTAGCAGATGTATTCATGTTAGCATGTAGAAAGGCAATCTTCCTTTTCATTTCATCTGCAGCAGCCTCTAACTCAAGTTTCTCAAGTTGCATAGCCAAATCCTCCTTTGCTTTCCTAGCTCTATCTAAATCTGTACTCGCTTGAGTAGGCACATTAGGAATGGGCACAACCTTCTTTGGTTCATTTATAGCAATACCCACCACTTTTTGTTTTCCCTTATCAGGGATTTCCTTGGGGGCAATTTTAATCTCCTTGTTTATTTTGATTTCAGAGGGATTCAATTTTCTTAAAACATGGCCTGTTCCCTCAAATTCACTTTGTTTGGGCCTGGTATCCTGAGCTTGCTTTCTCAAAGCTTGCATATCACCAAACAAATCTTTATCCAAACCTTGTACATCCTGGTTTAGATCACTAACATGGGTCTCATTTCTCCTAGTTCTCTTGAGGAGTTCTTCCCTTTCCAGAAGCAATTCATGAAGCTGTTGTTCCCTTATCTTCATTCTATTAGCAATTTCTGCTAATTGTTCACGTTCCTTTTCTCTCAAGGCAATCACTTCCTCTCTTAACTTCTCAGAATCATATGAAGTTGTTTCAGTAGTAGAGGTTTCATCAGGTTGTTCAAGGGTTTCTCTAGCAGGGAAAAAACCTACTTCTGTGACTACTTCTTTCTGCATATAGACCTCTAGTGTGACCCCTTTGACATGCTCAAGACCGTCAGAAGATGAAGAAGTTTCATGAGGAAGTGGAACATGAAATCTTTCTCGAGAAGGAGCCTGGGAACTAGCATTATTTTGGCCTCTCCTAGACCATTGCTTTCTGCTTGGTGTGTGGAGTTCATCCCCTATATTATCTTTTGGATGATCCCTATAGTAAGACCTAGTGTTCCTTGGTTGACTCATGGTAAATGACAATAATTTTTACAAAATTTTGCAAAAAATAGCAACTGGTAACATAGATTTCTTTAGAGTCGCCACCCACTACTCAAGCGGGAATGAAAAATTATTTCTACTAGTCTACAAACATACAATAGATAAGATTTGCACTAACCTATTGCAGGCTATCAAAATCAATCCCCAGCAGAGTCACCAATTTTGTTAGCGTTTGAACCTGCAGATTAATCAATTACTCAAATAATCCCAATGGCTGTAACCTAGCAAGTTACAAACTACTAAGGTGTTAAGGTTAAGACCTTCTTCACTTTGAGTAATATATACTCAGGCAGGTGTACCTCTATCAATTCAACGTTCAACTGAGCTCTGAATTGAAAACTTTCTCCTTCACTACTTTGTTACTGCCTTCAAAATCCAACTCAATAAGTTGCTAAAACTCTGAGTATAACCCAAATCATCCTGATACACAATATCATGATATAGATTATAAAAATAGCAACACGATACAATGGCTTAAGGATATTCATCCTTCTTCCTTTTAGAGTTAAACTCAAGGAAGGGTTAACCTCATTTACTACTTCTTCAAAGCATTGAAATATATATTTATGAACTTGTCATAAAATATCTCAAGTCTGGAAATTATGCATATAAAGTAAAATTTCAATCAATTATATCTTGGATGGTAAACCAATGTAAACGGATCTAAAACCAGTCCCTTATCCGCTGGGCATCAGAGTCGAACTCTACCTTCACATATATCTATTAAAATGAATACAATGAAACTCAAATAACATGCCTAACATATCATTGTTTCCATTCCTACACCTGTCATCAAATCCACATATAGATATTCAATTCCCAGAGACCTCCCCTAAGATTTTACTCTTTCCTTGAAAGAAACTTAAGCTCAACCCCTACATTCACCTTGTGAAAGATGTATTTAAATTGTCTTACAATTTAAATGCATAAAGAAACTAAAACACTCCACATGTAAAGACAATCAAATGATAGTAAAAAAACTCCAGTGTATTTGTATTAATTGATAAAATGCATTCGTACAGTCTTCCTTGATTTCACAGAAAATAAGGTTCTATATTCTGGACCTCTCCTTTACAAAAATATTTTCCAACCCTGATCTTCAATCTAAACTGACTATTTATACTAATCAACCATCCTGGAATCCTCGAAAGGATGCAACAAGCTTCGGATGGCTGATAGAAATTTGCACTAGAAAACAAAAGAAAATACAAACAGAAAGATATTTAATAAAGACAGCAAGGCGTATTTTTCAGTTCTGAACAACTTCCGCAGCTGGCACCTTTGTTTGTAGATATTTTCAGAGCAGTTACCAAGTTTTTCATATGAATGATGACCACCATTACAAGCTAATTTACATCATTCTCTGTTTGAACACACTCTCCCTCAAATTTTGGATCAGGTGCCAAGTGCGATCTATTCTTCTTCCTCTTCTGTCAGCTGGATAACCGGTTTCTTCTTCTTCTTTTTTATTAACTTTTCCCAAGCTGCCACATCATCATCAGATGGCCAGTCGTAACTCTGCAGCTCCTGTAACAAGTTGACTTGCCGTTCCCATGTAGAATCAGTCACATTTTTAACTTCTGCTATAAACTTGATATAGTCACTTTCAACTTTGAATAAACTATCAATTATATTGTTAGTTCCTTCCACGTCCAAAGCCTTATTATCTTTTAGGAAGGCATCTTGATTGATGACCAACTGACCCATTGACAACTTCCAATCTTCCAGCTTAACCACATTTCCATTGTCATCATATACCGGGGGCAAATACTTGCTGTAATCTTTATCAAACATGGCTAACTTAGCCTTTATTTGGTTTGACTTTCCTTTGAAAAACTTTGATGCAGCGCTTATTAGGCCAATCCTTTCAAATACATCAGTCACTACTTTTGGGATATCAGGCCTGTGTTCTTGTAAACTGTCAAGCTTATCAAACAACAAATTCCTCCCAGACCAAATACTATAGAGTGGCTCCAAGGTGGCTAAATAGTCATTCACCTTTTGATTGGTCTGATGTAATAGGCTGACTAATTTATGAACTGCATCCATCTTGTCCTTTATTTTGTCCTACCTGTACTGCACTATTTTGGCTATAGTGTCTAGGGATGCATCCAATTTCACCTTTTCCAAGTCTTCAATAGGTCCCTCAGGTGCTTCCAAGTTTATCTAAATAGGTACCTCAACTTGCAAAGGAGGAGGAGGAATTATTTTTGAGGCTTCCTCAAGTTTGACCTTTATTTCTGCCAGCTCATCTTCCAATTGTTTGATTTTCATCATTTTCAAATCTCTGTCCTTGGCTACCATGCTTGAACTTTCAAACAATTTGGCATATCTTTTTGACAGCTGAGCTGTCTTGGCTTCATTCAGATTAGCCCAATGAGTTACTACCTTGGAGACTTCAAGGTCTATTATATTTTGTACAGTCCATATAATCTTATTCCCCTCCATGTTATCCTCTATACTCAATAGAGATGGCTTTTGGGTTTTGGGGGCCATAGACCACATTGCAACAGCTTGGGACTTAGGGTCATAGCCACTTCCTCTTATCATGTCACCAATGTGAACCTCATATGATAGGCTACCCTCTAGTTGCTTTCTCAATTAATCAATGAGGAATGCAGAAGTCAGATCCCATCCTGGGGTTAACAACATTCCACTTGATTTAACCAATTCTCTGGCTTCATCCATTGTTATAGGATCAAGGCTAGGATCATATGAAGCAAGAGCTCTCAAAGTTTCTTCACTTGGCTCCATACCTTCAGGCAGAGCTTTCCTTACTTCTTGCTTCTTGTTCCAAATGAGAAAACTCTTGAACTCATCAGTCTTAATGAACTGATCATCACTCAAGAATTCCTCTTGATAGACCTATCTGATATCCTTCTCCAACCATAAGGACTTTTCTCTGCTTTCCTGCTCAATGGCTATTTTCTTGCCTACTCTTAGTGCTTTCCTCAATTGATGATGGTATGGCCTATCACCTGGTACAAGAGCAGATGCTCTGTCAATTTCCCTTCTTTGTCTCACATGCCTTGAAGGTTCACCTTCTTCAAGCCTCTATTTCTTCAATGGTGGCTCTGAGATATCCCTTATTTCTGGTTGATCTTGAGTAAGATCAACAACTGGTGGTCCCTCAACCTGTGGAGGACTATCTTCTTCTTGTGACTCATCAGTAAATTCTTCCTCATCAGAAGATGAATAATCTTTCTTTTTCTTCTTCTCTGGCTTATTCTGATCAATCAAGCCTTCCAATTGATTTTCCAAGGTATCATATTTTTCAATCATCCCATCAATCTTCTTCAAATAAGGAAGATCGGGGAAAAAACCCTCAAAAGGAATCTGAGATGCTTTCAATTGGTTGGACAATTCTACTAAATCAAAGAATCTGTACCACCTCCTCTTAACCTCATCTTCATCTAAGATGTTTCTAATCACATCTTCTTCATCCAAACCTTCATGCTCCTTTATCACACCAATGTTTGGGATGTAAGTCATCCTGGCAATCTTGATGAAGTCCTCAGGATCTATGTGCCTACAAGCACCAGTAACCATTTTGAATTGTTGTAGCCATGCACTAATTTGAGGAAAAGCCCTCTTTCCTATCAGGAAGTCACCTACCCTAAACTGCCTGGGTGTGAACGTACCCTTTCTGTGAGGGGCCAGAAGCTCTTTATCTGTACACATTAGTTGCCAAACAAATTCCAAACAAGCCAATCTCGGAGGCACATACTTTGGTAATAAATGTGGGGGTTGGGGACAACCATAAACTCTGATAATTGTGGAATTATCTCCTAAGTAGAAATCACCCCAATTATGATTTCCATCCCACTTATCCACATACTGCAGTGGTCTTAAAAGCCTGAGGACTCTAGGAGATAGCCTGGTGACATTTATGCCTAGCATCCTGATAATTGGATAGACAATGAAATTCTGAAAAACACAAAAATCTGCTTCATTGGAGGTAGAATTCCATATCCTCACCCACAACTGCACTGGATTGTACTGATCCTTGAAAGTGAATCTTGGTTTTAACATGTTTACATCAAAACTGTTGATGTTGAAAAATAGAATCAAATGCATTAATAGAGAATAATGCATGAACTCAATAGGACTTTTACTTTCTTTGACAGACATCAGCCCTTGATGCATCCTATCAATCACATACTGAATGTAATCATAGTCAATTTTTACCAAGGGATTTTGAATATCTAAGATGATCATTAGCAAGTCAGCTGGTAAAAATTCTGCATTCCCATCCATTCCCAAAACTCTACATAATGCATAGCAAGTATATCTCATATAATGATGGAGGGATTTGAACTGGTATGGGGCATTCATGTTAGCAGGAAGGGGGGCTATGTATTTGTCCTATTTTGGCATATGTTTAACCAACTGGTCTTTTGCTGACCCTATATTGCTTCTGTATCTTGCCTTTTCTTTTTTCAAATCAATCTCAGTTGAAAAGGATGTGTCTAGACCAAAAGCTTTCATAAAAGATCCCCTATCAAGAGTAACTAAGGGTGATTGGTCTTCTTTTCTAATTGTCCTTGAAATAGGGTCATAACTTCTGGCTAGGGCAACAATTAAATCAATATCTAGGAAAATGTCAGGGACAACCATTTTTCCTAATCCTAACACCCAACCATTATAGATAGGAACATGCTTAATTTTATTGCTGTAAAAGAAGTTGAAAATAGTGTAACCTGTGAATTCCAGAGTTATTGGGTCTCTACAC
The DNA here is from genome assembly GCA_027943335.1 of Chamaecyparis obtusa. Taxonomy (NCBI): domain Eukaryota; kingdom Viridiplantae; phylum Streptophyta; class Pinopsida; order Cupressales; family Cupressaceae; genus Chamaecyparis; species Chamaecyparis obtusa. The sequence goes on along the minus strand of BSBK01006128.1, from coordinate 17,577 downwards.
CGTTCCAAAAGATCTTCAAACACATCATCAACAGCCCTCTTGTTCTGACTGGAGCCTGGCAACAGTTTCAGGAATTCATCTGAAAAATTTGGCTTATTCTTGTCCTCACCAGTTTTGGACTTGGCCTCACTACTAGAAGACACTGCACTCTTCTCAAGTTGACTCATCCTTGCTATAGAAACACCTTCAATTCTCTGTATCTCAAATGCTTTATGCTCGGAAATTCTCTGGACAAATAGAAACTCTTGACAACTGAGACTTGAACAAATAAACAATGAGCTTAAACTTACTTATCGATATGAATCCAAGGTGTGCAACTACCATAGTTAATGCAAATCTCCTTAATTGATCCCATATTCAATTTCATGTACCCTCAGATTTCAAATTTTGAGCTCGCCATGTCCGGATGTTGACAGATAGATTAAACTACTTGAAAACAAGGTGAAGAGGGAATGATCATGATTCTATACTTTAAAACTATTTGCGTCATGCAATCTTTCTTCTTGAAGCTGATTTGATGGCTTACTGGTTTCATGTCCATATCGACAAAGTACTTTATCTATGTGGCAACGGTCCTTTTTCTTTTCCCTTTATGACCTTTTCCATCTGAGCCCATTTAGCGAACCAGTGACTATTGGCTTCTCTTAGTCGCTGAATATGATGCTAACCCTAGCTAGTAACCGGAGAACTGGTGACCACTGGCTTCACTGGTTCTCTGAATCCCTGCTTGACCCTGGTTCAAATCTAGAGAACTAGCGACTACTAGCTTCGTGGGTTCTCAGAATCCTATCCTTAACCATCCATGCATTTCGCAAATCAGCGAACAAAGGGCTCCCACTTACACAGTTAACTGCAATCACCATTTGGCGAACCAGCGAACAAAGCCATCTCCCATTCTCTTAATATTATGACTGATGGTCACTTTTCTTGGAGATCTAGCAAACAAAGGGTTCGTGTATTCGCTTAAAGATATACTTAACTGCTTGATTGTCTGGAGAACTGGTGAACCCCTTTAATCTATGATTCACTGAATCTTTCCTTAATCTTCACTTTATACCAGGATTCCAGTTTGACCGTTGATCTTCATCAATCGATGGCTATCACTAGTTCTCTGAATAACAAAACCCTTAACCATTTAATTCTGAGAATCAGTGAACAAAGAGCATTCGCTAGTTCTCCAAATACTCCATATCAGTGAAAATTTCATTTCGAGAATAAGCAACTGAAGCCTTAAAACTCATCATCCATTGATTCGCTTATTCGCCAGATTGTTTTAACCTTTATCCTTTTATCAATAGAACTAGCGACCAAAGGCTTCACTGAATCGCTAAATGGTTTAGCATGTCACCAACTTATTCCAAGAATAAGTGAATGTGAGAAAACTTATCTCCACTGAAATCATTTGGGCAAACCATCAGAACCGCCAAATTTAGAGGATAGCATTATAAGTATTCAGTCGCTCATTCGCCAGATCAAATATGCAGGACCCACAAATATTTTGAGATTAAAACAGGGCCGTTGATCGTGAAAGCAATCCATGGTATTCGCTAATTCTCTAGTTGAAACAACCCTTGACCGCCAGATTCTGAGAACAAGCGAACAAAGTGTTCGCTGAATCGCTAGATGGTTTCAAAAGACCGCCAAATATTATGAGAACTGGAGATAACCGCCATTCACTAGTTCTCGGAAAGGAAAATGAAACCGCCGAAGCACTTGGAGACTTAGCGAACAAGGTAATCAAAAAGCTTGGCTTTAATGCATTCACCAATTCGCTGTATGTTTGGTATAACCACTGGAAGATCTAGAGAACTGGCGACTGATATTAATAGTGAGTATGAATTTGACTCATTCGCTGAATCACCAGATTGTTTTGACCTTTGATAATACACTTCCCGATTCAGCGAACACTTGGGGAAAATTAGCACATGCACAAATAGCAACTTAAGTGACTTAAAGGTAACCAAGAAAAAGAAACAAGAAGGCCACATGAATTTTGGAAATGAATTGGAAACATTTTGAAAGGCAAGACCTAGGGTAAGGGTTTTCTTGAACATGTCAAAAACCATTTTCATGACACTTTACAAACCCTAGTCCAGGAAAAACACTCGCATGGAGACTTAAACTAGGAATTGGACACAAACCTTGAAAAATTTTAGGATACCCAACATAAGGATAGTATATATTTTATACTATGGCCACAATTTTGAGATTTTGAAGTTGTAGACTTAGCCAATTCTCTCATATGTTTCCACCAAAAGGGGGAGATTGTTGGAAATTTGGCTAAGTTGGTTACATAGATGTTGTCATTATGGAAACATATGATCTACATGAAGATCACATAGGTCAGAGAGCTAGTATGATAGAGTGCAATGCAAAATTGTCTAAGTATGAAATAGTGGTTTTACCAGTGAACCTGGAGACAATTTTTGTTTGTGATGTTGATTGGAGTAAGTTCAATGCTTTTGCACTTGAACATAGACTCTATGATGACTATTGAAGACTCCTCTCAGAGTGCAAGTTAGTATGGCATGTACAGAAGAAGTTATGATAGTTTTACTAAAGATAGTGTGAAGCTAATAAGACAGAATATGAAGACAGAATTGATAAAGAGTTGAGGGATTATAATTTTTATCAAAATAATGACTTAAAAATATAAAGGGATGAAATCCTAGATGTTAACCCTTGGATAAAGTTATTTGTAATATGATAGCCAACTGGAAAGTTATTAATCCTAATAACTTGTATAAATGTAATTGTAAATTGTAAGAAGAATGATGATGAAGTGATATGATGCGAGATATATGATGCATATGTAAGAGCAATAGTGAAAGAGAAGTGAAGAGATATTGATGCAAGCATTATAAGGTTATATACCTTAACCTTCTTTTGTAATCAATGTATATTGTACATTACTTGTTTGGGTAGTGGGCTCATCTGGTAATCACATTTTGTACTGCCAACTCCTAATAGGGTTGAGGCTTCTAATAAGGACTATAGTCCCTTAATCAAGACTGTGACACTATATGCATGTAATAGACTCCTAACAGGGTCAACATCTTAATAGGATACTTTTGATTAGTGGATCTTTGTGGGTACCATGCCCATTGGGGTTTTCCCTTGGCCAGGGTTTCCTCGAGAACAAATAATGTGTTATGAGTTCTTTAGTTTTATTGCTATGCATGTTGTTTAGCATCTTATGTTATGCATGTGTTAAGATAATCTATTATATCCATAATTGGGTAAAAGTAAAAGTTCGTAGAATACTGATTCAACCCCCCTCTTAGTATTCCCTATTTCTAACACATTTGTCTCTACTTCTTTTTCTATTTGTTCTTTCTTTTCGCCCATCTTTTCTTCTTCTTTCTTTTCATCTAATATATCCTCAATCAATATTTCTTCTTGATTGGGAGTGGAGTTACCACATAGAGTCTCAACCTCTTGAGTACTCACAAATGTCTCTTCAAATTTGTCCAACTCAGTATCAGTGGCCACCATGGCTATCTCTACATTATCAATGATAATGGTGCTATCCTTTAGTGACTCTATTATGGGTGTAGACTTATCTTCCTCTCTTTGTGTTTCAACTGCAGGCACTGAGTCCTGAGGACCTATCATTGATGCATTAGTGGGCTTTTCCATATTGAATTCTTTTGAGGATACTTGAGCTATGGGAATAGTAGGTGGATACATATGCCTATTCATAAAGACCTTCTCAATGGATTTATCTATTTCCTTGGCAACTAACTCAAAGTTTTTATCCATTATATTCAATGTTCTTGTCCTAGTGTGAGGCTTCACCAGATCTAACAATAACTTTTTCTCTTTTAGCTCCCATACAAGAAGGGTTTCATCTAAAATATTCTCTCTTATCCTTAGATCCTCTTCAATAGCTCGTCTCTTTTGGAACTCTAAGATATTCCATACACTATCAGGGATCATAGTCTTTAGTTCTAAGATTGTCTTCTTAAACTTCAACATGTGTTTGACTATCATTCCATGTATCTCTGATTTGTCTATCTCACTATATTTCTCATAAAACTTTCCTACTTTATCAATTCTTCCTTCATCAATGATTCTTGTGCTTAACACACTCAGACTAGGTTTGAAACTTATTTCAGGAGGTGCTTGAGTGTTCCTTCTATTCCTTGTTACTCTCGAGGATGGATGACCAGTGTTAATTTCTTTCTTCCTCTTAGGCATTGCCTTATACTTAGGAGGAGCAGTAAGGTCAATGGTTTCTTTGGGCACATAAGGAGTAACATCAGTTTTACCCTTCTAATCATCATATTTTTATATCTTCACCTTCTTCAACTTAGGATCATCTAATTCTTCCGTTGCTGCATCTGTGCTTTCTAATTCCAAAGCAATCTTTTGTTCCCTTTCTTTGTCTAGGTCTTCTTGAGACACTCCATAAATTATCAAGATCTCTGAGGTAACTTTAGCAACCTTCCTTTTTGTTGCTATGATGTTTAACACTGCATCAACTTCTCTTTTTTTCTCTACATAGGTTCCCCATCTTGGCTCATTGAGGTCTTTAGGGGCTGAAAGCAATACTTGTGCATATGCTTCTATAATAGGCTCTTCCAATTCATATCCTAGTGGATGAATCCACTTTATTTTTGGTTCAACTACCTCCATCCATATTGTGTCAATCTCAACCATGAAGAAAATAGTATCCTTGTATTTCTCAACAATATTCTCTGGTATCCTGTACCTCATATGCATTTTAACCCTGAGTGTCTTCAACTCTAGTGTCATGTAGTCCTTCTAAGTGCTCTCAGTTCATACCTTGAGAGATATATGAGGCATTGTGGGAATGGATTTGTCTAGATACAAATTAGATACCATTCCAACAATATGGAAGTACATGTATATGATCAAAGACCCAAATCTGAATATCTTGGTCTTATCATGCTTGATTGACTTGATGTTGTCAATTAGTTGTGTGCACAAGATCTCACACAGGTTGAACTCTCCATTTTCCTTCACTAGTCTTATGGCAGCAAGAATTGTGGCCGCAGACACACTGTTTACCCTACTGGTGTGTTGGAATCTCTATCCTAGTATCATGGATATCAATTTGATGTCATCTTTCTCAATAAGCTCAATAGTCATATCATGCCTATCACTTCTTGATTTACAAGTCTGTTCAACAATCTTCCTCATATATTTTCCCACTAGAAGGATGGTGTCTGTCCTTGAGAGGCCTATCATCTCATGAATTAGGTCACTAGTAATTCTGACTGACACTTCACCTATCCAAAATAGGTCATCATGAATCCTTCTTAGTAGAATCTTGATCCATTCTGATTCATAGAAATCATATACCATAGCATACTCCACTATAGGGTGATTATTCCACTGTGCATACTCATCCATGAAGGTTTTGTCTAGTTTCATCATTGTTTCCATGTGCACTTTCAATCTATCCAATCCTACTTGTTCTTTCTTATAGTGAATGTATGCCCTAATGTCCTCAACATGCATAATGCCCATAAGCATGCGAGAGAATGCTCCTTCTAGGTCATGAACTATTGATTTAAATGGATGCCTCTTAAACACATATCTTTTCTTCTCTGTAACCTCAAATACTATAGGAGTAGCCATCACTTACTTGGATATCACTTTCTGAATGATCTTCCAGACTTCTTCAATCATCGGGATGAACTAGGGTCTCGACAACTGATCAAATGCACAACAAATCACTTGATGAATCAAACTGCAATCCTTCTGTATCATCTTAAAATGGAAGCACTTCCATGATAAGAGCATTTATCCCTCCAAGTAAGTTGTTTGGGGTCATGTTAAGTGCCTTGATAATGTCTTTGCATATATCTGGCTTTTCCCCCTGTTTCACTTCCCTCTGCACCCATTTTTCACTTCATCTTTACATTTCCTAGCATTTTGGGTCAAGATCCTGAGGTTTTTGACCATAAGGTCAAAGTCAACCTTATGGGTCAAATTTGACCTCGACCTCAACCCTGACCTAGGTCAGTGTTGATGTCAACCTTGACCTAGGTCAGAGTCGATCTCATCCTTGACCCCCTATCCAGATTTCAAATTTCCTTGATTTCTGGGTGTCAAGTTTCGGGGATATTTGTTTTCCTACCTCTAGATTGGCCATTTCAAGTTTTAGAATGGTAAATCCTTAAATTACATTTAATCTAGGTATATTTTCTAAAGGTTAGGACATAATTGGGATTTAATTCTCCAAGGTGGCCCCTCTAGAAGATTGTGCCCTAGTTCACTATAAAAGGAGGCCTACCTCCCTCATTTTCTCCATCAAGCTTTTCCATCCACATCTCTCAAGAAATTTCATGAGCAAGATCTCAAGTGCAAGCAAGTGAATTCAAGCATTCAAGCAAGCCTTCAAGGATTCAAGTGTTCAAGCATTCATCCATCAAGGAGATCCATTGTTAGCCATTGAAGGATTCAATCTCTTCAGAGCCCCCTTGAAGATCCATCCTTCTACATTCATCCAAGCCTCCTCATATGCAAAGATAAATTCAAGATTGGTGTTCAAGATCAAATTCCATTGATTTGAGACATCCTACATTCATTCTACATCCATTGGAGTATCACTACTTGTGGATTTGAGGATTTGAATCCTATATAAGGACTTCAACATAAGTGAGGTGAATTATTTCAATTGCTTTGTTTATGCACACTACATTTCAATTCAATTTCAAGGTTAATTCCTAAATTGGGGTCTAACCAAGGCAAAACCCACATACAAAAAAACCCCCTTTTTCTTGCAGGTCCAGGTGTAGAATTTTGGATTTGAGAGCAGATTTGGATACCCTTTTCAATGAACATCTAAGATCTCTGAACAAAGTCAGAATTGACCTTAAAATAAAGAATCTAGCCTTTGACCTTTTATGAGGGTCTCAAACTACCTGCTATCAGAAAGATAAAAGATTTTTGGGTTTTCTTTGTTTGAACATTTCCAATCCGAAATAGGTTGCCGAATTGCCTGAAAGTACACAGACATCAGAAATTGGCATTTTCTAGATTTTCCCTAGTTTGAGGTTAGTACTTGTATTTCAATTATTTCAGATTGCAAGCACAATTCTCCATAGGGAAATATAGGATTTTTCTCTCTTTCATATTCTCCATAGATTGATTTGATTGTGCATTAACCTTTTGGTTGATCAAATTGGATCTCTCCTTTGGGAATTTGAATTTAGGAGTGGATCTCATATTTCCCCCATACATTACACTTGAATAGGTGTGATTCCATTTTACAACTATTCATTTTGGTGAACCTGACTAGCTTACTCTCTTTTTTTTGGTGTTAGATTTCCTTTTATCTTGTTAGTATTAGATTTCTCCTTTGTGTTAGATCGCGCATGCTAATTAGATTTCAAAAATACAAAAATATTCATGATTTATGTGTTCTGAGTTTTTTCATTTTCATTACATTTCTTTATGAGCTTTACTACTACTAGTGGGTGAACCCACAATAGTGGGTTACACTTTTTTGCTTGAACAGACACTGAACTCTACATTTAGAAAAAAAACTTTCAAATTCAAATGCATATTCTTGTTAAACCATTTGGAATCGGAAGATGAAGTAAATTAGAGTATTTTAGGATTTTCTATCTAGATTCTAAATATATTTTTTATTTTTATTTTTTAATTCAATTGATTTGTTTTTCCTTTCTCCCACGAAAATGGGTATGTTGCTGAAAACATCATTTTCAAAGAGTTACATTGTTTTCATAGAGCATAACTTTTTTTAAAAAATAGATATCAATGTAATTATTTTGAATTTAGTTTTTTAACATCCATATGGAGGGCATGAAATTGGTTTGATGACATTATCATGAGTATTTCATATTTTATTAATATTTGAGGTTGACTAAACCATAATTTTGACATACCTTGACTACATAGCTTATAACTTGTTGTGTATTTGTCCAATTTCATTTTTATTTTTTGTTTATAGAAATAAAACTTCAATACCTAGGGGATAGATATTCTTTAGAATTTTTTTTCACATTTACTATTTTTCCATAAGTGTCAAACATAGAGGTAGACATAGAGTTTAATATCTACGTTTAGTAAAACTAAAAATACAAAGTCATAATAAAATTAATATATATTAAAATTATAATAATTGGAAAGATTTTTCTCAGTAGTACCTTACTACATAGATAGGTTTTTCAAATGGATTCATTTGATCTACTAAAATATAAAGTTGAAGTGATTTTTTGTCAGCATTTTAATAGGTGCGAAGGAGACTCCATTATAGGTATGAATGAGGAGTTCCAACTGAACTTGATAAAATGGGTAATTGGCTTATTCAAGAGAACCATACTCAAGATTCTATTCAAGCTATAGAGGCTCTTAAAAAATTTGTTTGTGATAGTGATCAAGGTGTTAACCTCTTGCGTGGTATTAATCACCTTGTGCATTCAAATGTTAAACCTTTAGCTCAAGATGCTCAAGATTTAGGGTTGATTCCTCCTATCACTAGTGTTGAACCTCCTTCTAATCCTTTACCTAGTATTCCTACCTATACTCATTCTTTGGTGACTGTGACGGTTCCCTCTATTCCCATGAGTGTTCCTCATGTGTCCCTTCCTACATCAGAACCTTCATATCATAATTTTCCTTTTACTTATTCCAATCTGCTTCCAAATGTGATCCCTAGTGTTCCTCTAGTTATATCTTCTATTCCTACAACTTCTTACACTTTACCTAGTTTGTCTAATGTTTCTACTCCTCCTATTGCCTCTAATGATTCAACAATCATCAGTTTGGTTCAAACTGTGTCATCCTTACAACAAAAACTTTCTTCCTTCACTCAAAACAAGTTTAGTATCCCTACATGTGACATGGGAAGTCCTTTGTCTTTGGATATTATTCATACTCATGTTCCTTAGCAATTCGATATGCCTCATCTTGAGAATTATAATGGAAAAGGAGATCATGTTCATCATGTTAAAACATTCCAAATCCTTTGTAGTGATTATGCTCATGACCATAGGGTTTTAGCCAAACGATTTTCTAGAACCTTCCATGACAAGGCCTTACAATGGTATTGTTCCTTACCTCCTTATTCTATTGATTCCTTTCCAAAACTTGCTAATGCCTTTATTCAACAATTTCAAAACAACATTGGCCCACAAGTGTGTTTGACTGATAAATGCATTGTAAACAAAGTGTTAAAGAAAAATTAACTAAATTTATTGGTAGATTTAAGAATTTTCATGCTCAAATTTCCTATCATGTTCCTGATATTGATATTCAATGTATGTTTATTTCAAATTTGCAAAAATATATTAGAGATAAGATTTTGCTTACTGAATTTACCTCTTTTCAATAACTTTGTGTTGCACTTCATCATTATCAATTACAACTGAGTCAATTTGAGAGCAACACTCCAATGGCTCATGTTCCAATTGATAAGAGTGATGCTACTCGTAATCCAAAAAAAATTAAAAAATTCAACAACTGTGTCAAGATAAACAAACAAGTGAATGTAGTTGCTGATTTTAAGTTGTTGTTGCATCTCACAATGCCACTTTTACATCCACTACTTTTTGATTAAATCATACATTTAATCCTCTTTTTAAATATTTACATACTATTATGAATAGGTTGTTAACTACTAATATGATTACTTTACCTCCTATTCGACCTCTTTTACCTGTTATGATTGCATCTAAATATTTTGATCAAAATGTTTTTAGTCAATATCATCATCAGAATGGTCATGATATTGAGAAGTGTTATTCTCTAAAACATAAGGTTCAAGACTTAATTAACTCTAATTCCTTATCTATTGATAATCTTGATGGTAGTGGTAACAAATCTATTTATCCTCCTAATCAAAAACTTCAAATCTATATGAATCCTTTACCTACGCATGATACTAATACCATTGCTCAACCATCTGCTATAGAAATTGGGTATGAATCAAAGATGAATGATCTCAATCATGTTGTTAATCAAGTGGAGCATGTTGGTCAATATGTATCTCCACCTCAACCTCAACCTCAACCTCAGATTCAATCTGAAGGTCAATCTCAACCTCGACCAAAACCTAAACCTAAAATGAAAACTCAACCTAAACCTCGACAAAAACCTAAGAATAAAAGACCTCAGGATCTTTTGATTACCTTTGATGAATTTGAGAATATTAAAGTTCCTGATGGTCCCCTTTACATTTTTGCTAGGATTTCTCAGAAACCTACTCATGGTTGTCTTGTTGATCCTACATCCTTAGTCAATGTGATTACTGAAGAAAATATTTTTACAAAAATCTTACAATGTGATTCTTATGATACATTAGATGTGTGGATTCAAACTTGTAATGGTTTTCTTTATCCATCATTTGTTTCTATTACTTTATCAGTTGAACTTTGTGGAAAAATTGTGAACACTACCTTTGTTGTGGTTCCTACTTCTGATCAATTTCAAGTTAAGCTAGGTTTGCCTCAGTTGAATGCCATGCATGTTGTTGCTTCACCTATCCATAAGTGTCTTAAGTTCATTCATGATGAAGAAGTGAAGATGATTAATCATAGTTTATATCAACCTTCTAGGCCTAGAGATTGTGCTACTCTTGATTTCTTTTGGCCTTCATTACCTAATTCATGTCCTCCTCAACCTAATAATATTTTTTGTTCATATCAAGCTTATAAAAATCATAGGATTATTGAATTAAGAATACCTCCTATGGATCTTTATTGTGGTCTTTTGCGTACACCTTTTATACCTCCTTTAACTATGGTTTCTAGTTTTGTTAATCAAGTTCCTTCTATCACTCTTCCTAAACAACCTAAGATAGATCCTGTGATTATTCCTCCTATTGTTGATAATTATTTTTGATCTTCCTAAAGAACCTATGAAGGATCCTATGATTGTTCCTCCTAGGTCTCAACCTATTTCAAATAAATCAAAATGTAATCGATCTTCCAATGAATGTCATAAGAAGTTTCATGCTCATGCTAAAGCTCGTAATTATATTCTTCAAAGATCTCTACCTTCTTTAGATAAATATATGCATGATGTGTTAGAAGAAGTTGTTAATAATAATGATGTTAAGATGCATGATTATGATGATTATGTTTGTATCTTAGATCCTATTTTGATTAATTTGGATGAAGAAGATACTCTTGAAGATATTGATGATGTTAATGATGAATATGAGACTATTGACATTGACATTGATTTACCTAATATGCTTTCATCACAATTAACTCTTACACCTAGTGTCGAACATTGTGATTCTCAAGAGGATCCTTGTTTGGAACTGGCTATCATTCCTACTGTGTTGGATATAGTCCCTCTTGCGAGTTACCCACCTTCCCTAAATGATATATAATGATATGGGGAGAGTAGGTGGCATGCTTGATCAGCTTGTCCTTCATGGTAGCTTTGTTGTGTTTTTTCCTGCTATACTGTGCTTCTCCCATAATGTGTTTGCTAAATTTTGTTAGATTCTTTTATATGCTCCTTGTTACTTGGTGCAAGGTAATGAAGGAATCCAAATTGTTGTTCAAATTCCTCTATATGTACCTCTACTCTTCTATGCCTTGTTCCATGTTATGTCATAAATGTGCTATTGTTCGTAAATGTTTCCTTGTGTAATCTTCTTGGATTCAAGATATGGTAGCACTAATTCTTTTTGGTCTCCATGTCATGGTCCAAAAATATTCTCCTTCATATATCTTATGTGATCTTTCCTCCTTTGTGATCGTAGTTCTAGTTTCTTTGGGGAATGATGTTAATTCATTTGCAGTAATATCATATATATATTATCTTATGATCATATTGACCCCACGGTAGGTAGATGCCTTTTGTGTTCCCTATATGTTTCTGTGATATTTCCCTTGATTTGTCTTCATCTAGAGGCATCTCAACATGGAAATGTAATCAGTGGAATTGTTTATGTTTCTGTTAAAGCCATTGCTCCTATTAAAGTGCTAGTAATGACTTTAACGTGGGGGCATACACTCTCCTCACCTATTTCACACACACACTTTTTGATGTGCACACATATTTTTCAAGATACTTTGATCCCTTTTTGGATTAGTAACTAATCCTTAAAGCATGGATTTATATTTTAAGATCTCTTGATCACTCTAGTTTCAAATATATTTTGATCCCTTAAGGACAGAGATGTCCTTAGGACTGGATCTCTTTTATTTTTGGTTTTATTCTTATGGAATAGAATATTCCTAAGGATGAATTCTTGATGGGTTAACTAGTGAGTAGCCACATTCACTAGGTAGTTCAATTCCATCTTTCCAGTTGCACTGTTTCCTTGTGTGGTTCACAATGGGACATAAGTTCTCATTGGGAAAGGTAATCACACCCTCTTTCTCTCTCTAGAGATGTTCCCTCTCTAGAGATGTATCTCTTATTTTGATCTGGGATTTGATGAAGACTTGAGTCCTTGAGGGCTTAAGGTTTCTTTTTGTCCCTTGGATTATGATAAGATTATCTTTTCATTCCGATCTACTTTACCAAGAGTTTTCATTGAGTCCATACTCTTGCTAAAGTGGGGGTTTAATGTATCATCTTAAAAGGGAAGCACTTACATGATAAGATAATTTAGCCCTCTGAGTAAGGGGTCTGGGGTCATGTCAAGTTCCTTGCTTAGGTGTTTGCATGTATTTGGCTTTTCCCCCTATTTTGCTTCCCTCTTCACCCATTTTTCACTTCATATCTACATTTCCTAGCATTCTAGGTCAGGATCCTAAGGTTTTCGACCACAAGGTCAAAGTCGACCTCATGGGTCAAAGTCAACCTCGACCCTGACCTAGGTTAGAGTTGACCTCAACCCTGACCTAAGTTAGCATCGAGCTCCTCCTTGACCCCCTGTCCAGATTTCAAATTCCCTTGATCTTTGGGTGTTGGGTTTTGGGGATATTTATTTTTCTGCCTCCAGGTTGGCCATTTCAGGTTTAGGAATGGTAAATCCTTAAATTACATTTAATCTAGGTATATTTTTTTAAGGTTAGGACCTAATTAGGATTTAATTCTCCAAGGTTTCCCCTCTAGAAGATTGCACCCTAGTTCACTATAAAAGGAGGCCTTCCTCCCTCATTTTCTCCATCAAGTTTTTCCATCCACATCTCTCAAGCAATTTCATGAGCAAGCTCTCAAGTGAAAGAAAGTGAATTCAAGCATTCAAGCAAACCTTTAAGCATTCAAGTGTTCAACCATTCATCCATCAAGGAGATCCATTGTTAGCTATTGAAGGATTCAATCTCTTTGGAGCCGCCTTGAAGATCCATCCTTCTACATTCATCCAAGCCTCCTCATATGCAAAGATAAATTCAAGATTGATGTTCAAGATCAAATTTCATTGATTTGAGAAATCGTACATTCATTCTACATCCATTGGAGAATCCCTACTTGTGGATTTTAGGATTCGAATCATGTACAAGGACTTCAACATAAGTGAGGTGATTTGTTTCAATTGGCTTTGTTTATGCACACCTATATTTCAATTAGAATTTCAAGGTTAATTCCTAAATTGGGGTTTGACCAAGGCAAACCTCCCATATAATGAAAACCCCATTTTTCTTGCAGGTACATGTGTGGAATTTTGGATCTGAGAGTGGATTTGGATACCCTTTTCGGTGAACTTCTGAGATCTGTGAACAAAGTTATAATTGACCTTAAAATAAAGAATCTAACATTTGACCTTTTATGAGGGTCAAAGTCTACCTGCTATCAGAAAGATAAAAGATTTCTGGGTTTTCTTCATCTTGGCATTTCTAGTTTGAAATAGGTTGTAGAATTGCCTGAAAGTACATAGACATTAGAAATTAGCATTTTCTAGATTAGCCCTAATTTTCAGGTTAGAACTTGTATTTTAATTATTTCAGATTTCAAGCACAATTCTCCATAGAGAAATATAGTTTTTTTTCTCTCTCTTTCATATTCTCCATAGATTGATTCAATTGAGAATTAACCTTTTGATTGATCAAATTGGATCACTCCTTTGGGAATTTGGGTTTAGGAGTGGATCTCATATTTCCCCCATACATTACATTTGAATAGGTGTGATTCCATTTTACAACTATTCACCTTCTGAATTGAATGCTACGAATCCTTTTCTCTTCAATTGCTCTCAATTTGAATGCAATGAGAGATCTTCAAACTTCTATGTACTTTAAAGTGGAAAATCTACCATTAATGCTTGCTACGTAAACCAGGTTGTCACTTAAAATTTTCTATCTTTCATTTTGAAAACAATCAGCTAGTGCACTCTCGCACATAGATTCTATTAGTCCCCAAAAGCTTAAGTCCAAAGTCACATACTCTAAGAGTGAGTATACCAGCCACGTAGGGGCTAGAGATAAATTAGCTCCCCCCTATGACCCTGAGGGCCATTCATATAGATGTAGAGGGTGCATCCACTATGGATGCATCCAATACATGCTCATTAACATTGTCCTTCTTTGTTTTTGACCATATAAAGCTTGCATCCTTTGAAGCTTTCACAAAATTGACTTCTCCTTCAGGATGCCAAATTGGATCTTCAAGCTTTTTAGGGCTTTTGTGACCTTGCTTCCTTGATCTGCAAAAATTAGATATGTTTCCATCTTTGTTACAAGAGTGAAAAATGACTAGAGGCCTTATATTCCTCGATGCATTGACATTGAGTCATCATTTTACATTGTCTAGCTAAGTGACCATTGTAGTTACATATCTGAGATGTAACATTCTGAAAAATTCTTTCATTTGACTGATTCTAATTTCTTTGATTATACTGAGTCCTATTCTTTTGACTTGTCTTGCAATTCATAGCTCTATGACCAAATTTATTGCATGAATAATAGTAACCATTCAAAGGTTTTACCTCTGTAAAGTTCCTTGCTATGTGTCCATGCTTGTTACATGCATAACAATTATGGTCTATTGGCTTGTGCTCATTCTTAGGTGGTTCAATATGATCCTTAGTCTCACTTCTAGTCTCCTTAGCATTAGAGGTTCCTTTTGGTGCTTTCATTCTTTCTTGCATGTTGTCAATCTAATTTTGTGCTTCATTGTATCCAATGCAGCTAGTATCTCCTTCATCTCTTCTTGCATATAATTGAGATTATATCAAATCAGAACAAGTGTGTAATTTATCAATGTGATGATTAGCATCTTTCAATTCAGATTCCAAGCTTTCTTTGTTGTTCCTTATCTCCAAGCTTTCCATTTTTGCTTGCCTCAATTCTTCATTTAGTTGAAGGTTCTCTTTGATTTGTTCATCATAGAATTCCTGATTATTAGTCAATCTTATCATCAAATTCTCCAAGTTGTTCTTTTAAGGATGTATTTTCTTCATTGAGCTTCTTGACCATTGTCCCTATATCACTGGTAGAGCATTCCTTTCAAATGTTTTCTTAGCCTTTTGATGACTAATTGACCATCACTGAGTTTTTCTTTTAGTTCTTCAATTTCTCTTTCAGATTTGTCTAGGTCTTCAGAGAAGCTTCAAGATGTCTTTTTAGATGTTTCATTTCTACTTTTTCCATGATCTCCTTAAGTGGTTAAAATTCTTTGCTGAGGACCTGATCTCTAATACCAATTGTTAGGAATGGGAACAGTGAGAGGGGGGGGGTGAATCAATGTTCACTGTATTTTATCTTTTCCCTTAATCTTTAAACTAAACTTAAATGCCTAAGTACTTAACATGAATATACACATAAAAATGAAACATGAAATCAACACATAACACCAATATGGTTATGGGGAAACCCAAATAGGTAAAAACCCCTGATGGGAATTTACACCCACTAATATTCTGTACTAGTGTTTTACGATCCTTGTTAGAAGATCCTTAACCCTGTTAGGAGTTTCTTTACAATGCATTAAGTACAGTAGACCTTGTAAAAGGTTAGACCCTATTAGGATTCTTTTACAATATTCCCTATTAGGGGAATGGATGCACTATCCTAGAGTGCATTACTCAAGTGGTGAAGGCTTCAACCTTCTGATCTCAGATACACACTATATGTGCTAGATGAACTACCACTATGACACTGCTTGTCAGATCAGTTCCTTTGATGTGTTGATGCTTTGACCTCTTGCAAAGCTCTAATACATCTTATAGTCTCTTTGCACACTTCTTCTCTCTCTTATCACAACTCTATATCAACTTCCATCTTTATTACTATGGGTGCATTTCATATTTATACGTGCATACAAAACAAACAACTAGGTCGGCGCCCTTAAACCTATTACATACAATGCTTCCAAATGAATTGGCTCAAGCCTAGTTACAAAAAACCATATTTACATGTTGGAAACTTAATTACAATAGGCACATAGCCTTTACATCATTAGAATATAACTATAACTCTAAATGCTAATAGTCGGTTGCTTACTCTATTCTTCTCTGGTGCACACTAGCTGTGCAACTTCAACTATATGTATCTTTCTCATACTTGCATAGCTGATCATGTGCTCATAAAATAAGCATGAATATAGTCTAACCAACTTATCTTCTAGGGTGCATACCATAACTTGGTCATACGAACGTGTGCTGATGCTCTGAGCTTGAGGTACTCTGTATACTGTCCAGTCTTCAACACTTAGCCGATTTCTAGTCTTCTCATCAAGTGTGCTGACTCCAAACTACTATATGAATTTGTTGCCATAATGAAAACACTATACCAAGTCATATACACCAGTATAGCCACTTGCCAACATGTTTTTTTCTCCTGGTTCTTTTCTCTAGGAGCCCCTTATTTTAGAACTAGGTTTATGTTAAAATGATACAAATTATATAATATATTAAGTGGTAATACCACCTTGATTCAAAAAAAAAACAAAAATATACTCAAATATATTTTCAATTATAATATTATTTTAAAAAATCATTTGTAAAATTACAATAGAAAATTAAAGTATTTATTGTTTACAAGAAATTTAAATGTAACAATAAATACAATATAAACCACATTTTAAACATAGAACTCGGAGAATAAAAGCAAGTTAACATTTTTTTATAAATAGATAAATTAAAACATATTTTAGAATATTGGAAAAAACATATTCACTATTCAATTAGCTATATTTCAGTGAAAACACTGGATAGCATTTCCACATTTGTAAATATATTTTCGTTCTATATAAAAAAGTATTATCCTCAAATATATTCTCTTTTAAAATATCATTCATGAAAAACAAAATGTAAACTAGATAATATAAAGAGAACATAGTTTACTGCAAATATGAACAATGAGCCATATAGAATTGAAAATCTTTTCTTCCGCTTATCTTAGTTTCCAAAAGCATATGCTTTTGTGTACCTAAATTAGAACATACAAAAAATAGATAAAAATGATGGAAATTAATGTTATGGTTATTTAAGTTTAATAAAATATAAATATTATAATAATTAACTTACAATCTGATTAGCTTGCAAAATTTTCAAGTATCTTTCATCTTTGTCAATGAAAACTACGACGATGTTTAGGATAGATAATTGGCATCCCTAATTGAAGTTTGATTTGTTGTAGAAGTTTGATTATTCCAATGTTTTCTTTTTATTTGTACACAGACAGAACATTCATGTTGTGGAAAGACGACTCGAAATATTGATGCAGCTTCAATTTG